>CM077506.1:18749327-19238426 GCA_039654745.1 Houttuynia cordata
TAAAAGGTAAAAGTCAACAAAAGAACAAAGATGATAGCACACCTTGACACCAGAACGTTGCTCTAGCTCATCAATAGAATGAATAACAACTTTCTCCTCACCATCCTCACTAATCCAAACAGGAAGAGGAGTACCCCAAAATCTACTTCGACTTACAGCCCAATCTCGAGCATTTTCCAGCCAATTGTGAAAACGTTTTTCCTAAAAATATAAGACATAGCAATAATGTTTAATTTCGAAGTTGACAGAAGAAATTGTAAATTTGATTTGCAAATTGCAGAAAACTGAACAGCACTCTCAGAATACATCAAACCTTGACATAGGCAGGAACCCAATATGTTTGTTCATTGGCTTCCAGCAACTCGTGTTTAATTTTTTCTACTTTAACAAACCTACAAGGGCATTTTATGCAGCTCAATAAATACAACATCAGTTTTTACAATCAGGACAATCTAAAATTGTGTTTCCTAATGGAACTACACAAGGAACACATTGTTCAAAATGCGAGAGAAAAAATATAACCAAGAGTCTTCATACCAGCTTGGAACGGCTCTATAAAGAAGAGGAGTATCGGACCTCCAACAAAATGGATAAGAATGTGTAATGCTCCCTTTGCCCACAAGCCTGCCTTTCACCTGCAATACCAGAGATTAAAAATTACTTTCTCAATTTAGGCAACATATTAAACAGGTGAGAAAGATCACTAATGTGGACATTGTGTGGTAGGTTCATACCACACCCCTTCCAGATAGTACTAAGTACTAACCTTAACAGCATCAATTATATCGTTATCAGCTTCTTTCACATAGAGACCCTTGAAGTCGGTGATTTTAGCAGTAAAGCACCCATCATCATCCACTGCAACAATAAGGTCCATCTCCTACTTAAGCCAATAATCATGCACAATTGTGTCAGCACATAGGCATGAAACCAACCATTTTGAGCATTAGAAAGACATTACAGGGAATTTCTGGTAAAAAACTTTAGATTTTCTATTGAGCGGATGGAATCAACGTAAAAATTCGTATGGCACAACTTCAAAAAAATAGAGGTGGACAAGCACAACCTTATTGATTACACACGATTGAACACAGACACGATAGTCATCTTCACCAAATGCTGGTGCACAATGAACAATTCCAGTACCACTATCATCAGTGACATAGTTGTCAGCAACAACCCTAAATGCAACATCTCTGAACTCCTCGAAATAATCAAATAGGGGCACATACCTGCATTAATTAATGTTCCTTAACGTCAAATATCCTGATCTGTGTTCTTTCAGCTTCACACATGCAAATAAACATTTTTAAGCTTATCTCTTCCTGGAGGTCACATTTCCTAATCTGCCTTCTTTCAGTTTCAGAACACAAGCAAAAAAAATACATGTTTATCACACACTACAGTGGATACAGACAAGGATCGAAATCAGGGGGTGTAATGTGTAGAAGCGAAATGTGTACTTTCCAGTGACAAAACTTTTCATCCAGCAATAGCATTCAATAGTTACATAAATATAGGATAGAAATTCTTACTTTTTTCCCACGAGTGAAGAACCAGTAATTTTTTCCAACATCTCATAAGATTCGTTATCTCGTCCAGTTTTGGCCTTCTCACTAGAAGGCCCCTTGACTTTAGCACTTGACTGCTTTGTTCCACTAGGCACATCTGCCTTCAGTTTCCTACTTGGAAGCTGTGATAACCTTGACTCTGAAACAATGTAGACAAGCCCAGTTGACTTGTCACGTACCTACAACATATGCCATGATCCACTTAGATATAGTAGAAAGCAATATCATCTGACATCTATCCAACTCTGAAGGTCTAAAAAATGAGAAAGTGATTTCATCTATAGGCGAGTCCACTAATTATTTTCCAGAATCTACAACGTGAATACATAAACCCTGCATTTTCTCTGTACGTTTTAGCCAGTGTGCACTGTCATAAAGCAACTAAATGTATACGTGAATCTGCAATGTGAATACATAAACCGGCACTTTCTCTGTACGTTTTAGCCAGTGTGCACTGTTATGAAGTAACTAATGTATACGTCTTGGGCTGCAGGAAGAAAAAAACACTTCTTGTGACATTGCGATGCTCCCACATTTCAGAGACAAAGGAAATCATATACCATATGATTGATAGGCAAGAGCACGCCAGCTACATAGCAGGACGATTATCGTAACTTGATAGGAAAATGTAGAAGTTCCAGAGTTGGAAAGGGAATTAACACCATGGTCATCATCAGAGACAGAATAAATGGCGAAATAGACAGACGTAGCATAGGTACCTTCAATTCATCAGAAAGATACCCACCATCTTTGCCAAAAACCAATTTTATAACAGATTATGCTTAGCACACTAATTTGTTCTTCATACTTTATGACAGATTAACATACAATATATGTCAACTATATCAAGATAGGATAGCTGCTTCACCTTGACATATGTTAAACTTGCATTAACACAAAGAGCAAGGTTACTAGGAAGAGTCCATGGGGTTGTTGTCCATGCCACAAGAGATGCACCATGTGGATCATCAATCAAAGGAAAAGATACCATGATTTCTGGATCAGATACATCCTACATATCCATCACGAAAAGAACTTTAAACTAAAAACATCCTAGGCCTTAATAAAGATAAAGATGTCAAATTATACAAAAAAACTGTCACCTTATAATTCAATCCAGCTTCGAAATTTGAAAGAGGAGTTTTGCAGCCAGTGCTGTATGGCATAACCTGGATATACATGCCACATTAAGCAGTAAATATCACATGTTACTAGTACTCATTCAAACTTTTCCCATAGAACATAAAGCTTCAGTACGTCCAAACAATTACCAAACAGTAGAAGGCATTGTCATAATTAAGTAAGCGAGAAACCCATATAGGCGTTCTTCACCTTAACCAACAGCAAAAAACTAAGCATATACGAAACTCACATGAAGTACAGTAGCTTGTAATTGCACATTTCGATTGGAAATGATATATGAAAGGTCCCTAATTTCCATCATTTGCACTTTGCATTGCCCAAAAATTAAACAAACATGAAAGATTGACATAATTAAGAAACAAAAATAAGTAGTGACAATGAACAATGAGCACCTTGAAGCCTCTGTACACCAAATCCATATCAAAAAGCCTCGCGAAAACCCACCACACGCTCTCCATATACTTCAAATCCATGGTCTTATAATCATTCTTGAAATCAATCCACCGACCCATCCTCGTCACCACCTTCTCCCACTCGGTCACGTACCTGGTCACAATCGCCCGGCACTCCTCATTGTACTTGTCAATCCCCATAGCGATCACCTGGTCGCGCGTCTTGATTCCGAGCTTGGTATCAATCTCGAACTCGACGGGGAGGCCGTGGCAGTCCCACCCGAATCGGCGGGTGACGTGGTGGCCGGTCATGGTCTGGTAGCGGGTGACGATGTCCTTAATGGTCCCGGCGAGGATGTGGCCGTAGTGCGGGAGGCCGGTGGCGAAGGGGGGGCCGTCGTAGAAGACGTACTCGGGGAGGTGCTCGGTTCGCTTGAGCTGGTTGTGGAAGGCCTGGATGGTGTCCCAGAAGTTAAGGATTTGCTCTTCTTGAGCCGGGAAGGAGAACTCCTTCCTTCGCAGACGTCGTCCATCGCAGCCGCACGCGAATTCGCCGGAGAAGGTTTAGATACGGCGGAGGTGGAGGCGGCGGGCGGAGGTTTTGGTGGGGGGGAGAGGGGCGGAAATGGTCTTTTCAGGCTTTAGGGCTCGATGACGGCTGGACAAAAGCTCGCCTTGGGCACTGTCACAAAAATCGCCAAAACTCGCCGATTATTCGTTTTTATTCGCGATTTACACCTTCGGCGATTAACCGCCCGATTAATCTAATAATTCGGCGAATAATGGAAAATTCACCGAATTTTCGCCATTATTCGCCGCCTGTAGCCTATTTTTTATAAAACAAAATTTCTGTTTGAGTTCGGTGGGGGGATTCATACCTAAGACCCTGAAACCAAATACATGCATTGTCACAAAGTACGAATTCGGTGGCTATTCGGCAAGGGACCGATTCGGTTCAGTTCAGTAAAATTCGGATAAGACGGGGAAAAATCGTTGAAAATCCGTCATTATGGTCAAACCGGATTGGGTGTGAGGAGTGATAAATATATAATAAATATATATCTTGTATAACATTAACATTAAAATAGGTATAGTGCAAGTTGTTAGTAGATTAATGGGGCGGTTAATCTCTGAAAGTGTAAATCATGAATAATCGGCGAATTTTGGCGATTTTTGTGATAGTGAATACATGCAACTTAACCACTTGCACTACACCTATTTTAATGGTAATGTTATACAAGATATATATTTATCATATATTTATCACTCCTCACACCTATATCAGGTCAATCCGGTTTAATAATTGTATTTTAGCTTACCGAATTTTCAACGATTTTTCCCGATCTTATTCGAATTTTGCTGAACCGAACCAAATCGGCCCCTTGCCGAATAACCACCGAATTCTTACTTTGTGACAATGCTTAGGGGCCGTTTGGTTCATGATAAACATCCAGCTGAAAAAAATTCAACTCGATGTTTTTTTGGGATTTTTTCAACTTTTAGAAACATCCCAAAAAAACATCCAGAGTGGATACTTCTTTCACACCCTTAACGGGCCATATGGATAGTAAAAAATCAATTAAGGGGCCGTTTTGGATAGTGAAAAATCAACAGTAGATTTTTAGAATTATCCATTAACCAGTTGAAATACCTGAAAGTGCTCTTTATGTCCTAGAGGGGGGGGGGGTGAATAGGACAACCACTTAAAAACTCTCACTCTATTTTAATAAGAGATAATGTTAATTTAATAATCATTCAATGCAACATTATCTTATTAACAAGTAATTGGAAGCGCATGAGTGAGAGAGACTTAAGAGGTGTGGAGTGTGTGTGCGTAACATTATGCAAGACGAGCAATCACACAAGATTTATAGTGGTTCGCCGCCAAGCAACTTGCTTCAACGGGTACATCCACTCTCGGAGCACCTAATCCAAGGAACCTCCGACATTCACTAAGTGAGGGTTTTTAGCTCACCCACAACATCATACACTCACCGGTTTTGCTTGGATCACCGGGAACCATACAAGAGTGAATCCACACTCACTATGGGTCACACCGACCCAACTCTCTCTCAAAAGAGTGGTTTGACCCTATGGTCTATACCACAATCTAACACATGTAAAGAAGATATTTAAGAGTACTTACTCTAGGAAGTAGGAGTGACTAGAGTACATACCCTTGAAGGGAGGATGTGAGATATCCTACTCGTTTTGCTCAACCTAGTTTGAGCTTATGGCCATCCATTGTCCATCCTTGGATTCAACTAATGATGCTCCGAAATTGTAGAGGCTTTTTGGACAAGGGATTGGTTTCTCTAAGAATTTTCCTATGGGATTAAGTGAAAACCATGGCCAAAGATACTTTGAACTACTCTCAAGGGTCAATGGTATGAACCCATCTAATCATTAATGAGGGACCGGAGAGTAGATCAAAGTATCCAAGACCTTTGAGAGAATTTGGAAGTATTTGGTTCAAAGGTCAAGTGGGGGCTTTGGTTTCTAAAGGATGATTTTATATGCTCCAAGAAACCATGATCCAAGATGACTTGAATCTCTTCCTAAGATCTTATAGCAAGATCTTGAACCCCTTTCAAAGAAAGGAGAGGAAGAATAATCAAGAGCATCAAGGCTCTAGAGGACTTGAATCTCTTCCTAAGATCTCATAACAAGATCTTAAACCCCTTTCAAAGAAAGGAGAGGAAGAATAATCAAGAACCCTCAAGGCTCTAGATGATATGCAAAGAATAAGGCCAAGAGGCTTTGGGGAGATGGCTTGCCCATTTCTTTCCAAGAGGTGGGTATTTATAGATGGAGAGGGAGGTGTGTATCAACCCATCCTTGGGTGGATCCACCTCATATCCACCCACCCATGGGTGGATCCACCTCATATCCACCCACCCATTAGTGGTTCTCTTATGTGGGTTGGGTCCTATTAATGGGTGGTTCCTTTAGCCCAAGAACCCATTTCACAAATGGGCTTTTTCTAAATGTCTTTTCCTAAGGACCTTAGGTGGGCTTTGAAAGAAGCTTTGGATCACTTTGGTTAGTGGGTTTTTCTTGGAATATTTTGAACCTAACAAATTTGATCCAAAAGCTATGGGCCTAGAGGACAACTATGGATGATCTAATGGTTGTGAGTTGATCTTCTAGAAAATATGCACTCCTCTTGTATGTCTTCATGATGGGCCTTCAATAGGTTGCTTTTAAGTGGTGTCTTGGCCATGGGCTTTGTGGTGTGCTCCCACATTATCTTGGACTTTTGTGATCTTCATTTTCCTTTAGCTTCACCTTAGAGTGTCTTGCTCAATATGATAGCTTTCTCTTCAAGATCCACTTGTGTTGGCTTCTTCTTGAGATTGTCTCCTCTCAACCTCTTCATATAGCCCAATTTGTATATGTACCCCAATTTGTATATATACCCCATTTTCCCTCTCACATACCCCATATATTTTTGTACATTAAATTGACATACATTAAGATACAAAATCACACTCCCAAATTTTGCCCTAACAATACCTTATGAGGCGGATAATCCCAAAAGTCCACCTGATTGGTGAATTTTTGGGAGTGGATGTTTCCGACTTTTCACGCCCCAAACTGCCCTAAATTCCACTATCCAACCACTAAAGGGTCCAAGCAAGTGATGTTGAGGGGATCCACATTGCATATCCTACACTCCCTCCGGTCTAAGGCCGTCACATGTTTGTCAATTTTATTACGATGTGATGTATACACTTTAACTATAGGCTTTGTGACGGAATTCAACAATGAATTTTGAACAAACCCGAAATGAAATTGTATTGATATTTTCAAACAGCTATAGTTCTAGCTTGAATCCACAAGCTAAGCTTCGAATCCACGAAGACTGATTACAAACTGAATCCACAGTTCTCAAATGAAAAAAAATGAAAACAGAGCCTCTGTTTCTGAAGAACCAAAGATCCAGAATTTTAGCAGAATTCAGATCACAACTAACTGAAAAGAAATGAAGAAAAAAAACCTATTTATAGTTTTTACATGCCGTTCAAATTCAAACGGTAACTTCAGGCGGGAATGGATGAATATTGACTAAATTGCCCCCGAAAGATTTCAAATGTTGCGGACTACTGTAGCTGGCTGTGGTTGCATCAATTCTCTCCGTCTGAAGAACAAACTCGTCCTCGAGTTGAAGAAGACATATCAGGTGCATGATAAGCAAAAATATCAGCCACATTGAATGTCTTAGAAATAGTAAAATGAGGGGGAAGATCCACAATGTAAGCATTATCACCCAATTTCTTTAGAATCTTGAAAGGACCATACTTCTTAGGATTAAGCTTGCTAAATTGTCCAGCTGGTAAACGCTCCTTACGCAAATGAACCATAACTAAATCGCCTTCTGTAGCGACCGTATTTTTTTTTCTATATTATTAAGGTAATTTTTCCTTGCTAAATGGGAGTAAATTTGAATTCTGGAAATTTCATTAAAAATCAAAAATTTGAAGTTTTCCGTCAGACCGATCGATCGCCTTCAAACGGCTTCGATCGGCAGACGATCGACCGGCTTCGTAAGGCATCGATCGCGAGACGATCGATCGCCAGTGGAATTACGATTTCCGAGGCAATTCCGTTGGGAAACGTTTTGGGCTGATTTTGGGGGATTTCTTTGGGTCATATCTTGCCTGATTTACCTGTTGAAGGGGTTCTAAACGTGGTAATTGGAATTAGTTTCAAAACCCTAATTGATATCTTTTTGGAAATTATTTTAATGGGAGATTTAAATTGCCTAAAATTATAGTAAATTTGGGCTGAACGTGGGACACTCTTTTGGGAGGTTGAATGGGCCTCTCTTGTGCTCATAGTTGGCCCAAGAAGAGTCCTTAAAAGTTTTGCTTTTACTTAGTAAGTTACCTAGGTAAATTGGTAACTACTTAATAGGAAATAAGATCCTATCTTAATTGCAATCAAATCAGAATATTTTGTGGTTAGTGGAGATCTCAATCTGGAGATTTGGATTGGCTGGGTTTGATCTTGGCCCTTGGATGAAGTGGAGACGGACGGTGGAGATTTGGGAGAAAAATCTATTTAAACCCTTGGAAAAAGGGGCGCCCAACCCTTTGGGAACCGGCAGCCCTCTTTTCCTTTTTCTTTGGTGATTTCTTCTCCCCCATTTCGTTCTCCCCCTTCTCTCCTAACCCTCAGTAAGCCTCTTCAAGTAGAGTGTGCTTTGGTGGTGGTTCGGTTCGTGTGGAGATCGCAAAGAAGCGGGTTTCGTTTCAAACCGATTCACGTGCAAATTAGTACCGGTTCTTTTGTAAGATGCTCTTTTTCTCACAGCATATTTGCATGAAAGTTTTGATCTTTATGTTTAGTACCACGTGCTGATGTTGTGTGACAAGTTTGACTTATTTTCGTTCGGAATTAATTGTTCTAATTGTTGATATCTATTCAATTGTTGCATACCGATCTAATTGTTGTTGTGATTCTCTTATACACTATTCGATCAAGACATCCCTGAGGTATACCATTCTTTTGCTACACTTTTGATCACATGTTTGCTGTCTATATCTACTGTTAGTACCATGTTTCGAGTGGTTTAAGCTTCTGGTCATGAAAAGTTGTCATCTTTCTTGAAATACATCAACCGATGTCATGTTCTTGCATGCTTTGACCTAATCAATCTAACTTGTGTCTAATCCATGTGTTTCTCATCCAAAAGCAGCAATATTTCAGATTTGAATCCTCTGGTATGTGGCGTCCTTTTGTGTCAAAAGTTGTACTTTGTGTTGTGGTTCTATGTCCGAATAAAGTTGTCCACTTTAGGTAGTATATGCCTTAAATTGATATGATATATGAGTAATATGATTATCTAGAAGAGACTAAAGGATATATTGATAAGAGAAAGTGTAAATCCTTGATGGAGCATTGCTCGTGGACCTTAAGACCTCTCTAATGGATCTGACCAGGAGCCGAGGTGTCCTGGAATAGTTGTCCAATTCGCGGGTTAATGTGCCATTAAGACTAATTGGTAAAACAGTTTTAAAAGAGAGTTGTAGGCTGATTATTATACATTAATGGTCTGACCAGAAGCTAATAAAAGCCTATTATGATGTGGTTTTGAGTCTAAAAGACTTGGGTTAAGGTTAGAATTAGTGAAAACAAGTGAAAATTAAGTTATTACTTAATGTAGTGCTCGCGGCCAGGATGTAACCTGCACCGATAGACTGCATTCTAAAATCCATAACTAATTGTAGAAAATTCAGAAAATTATTCCGTAAATTGGGTAATGACCTGCGGACATAGGGCTGTCTTCCATAAAAATTTCAGAGACTTTTAAGTTCTGTGTAAGTCGGGATAAATCCGGGAATGGGGCTGTTGTGTCTATAACAGTGACCTTTCTCGGTTATAAATAAAACGCTACGCTAAGACCATGTATATCTATGATATAACATAAGGAGGGTACTGTAGCATAAGACTTCCAGAGGGTACTTATGATAGTATCATGAATGCAGTATTGTCCTTATACCAATCGTTGAGTTCGTCAATGTTCTCCTCGCGGTGCCTAACATCGCGCGTCTTCTATTATTGAAACCCTATTGACAGGTTAGAGTTATCCTTTTCTATTCTACCAGTAGTAAGCTTTTGAGTCACCTTAAGAGTCGTGAGGACCAGGGATGGCCTTGATTGAATCAGTGTATGGTGATGACATTGGAAGAGTCTATACCGAAGAGTCAGTTTCAAGTCAACCCGTGCTTAGGCACCTACCCGCTGATGGTTAATCTCTTGAGAGTCAGTTACCATTAAAGACTGAGAATTCCATTGAACTCCTCTGAGAGTCCTATTGTTGAAGATTATTAATTCATGAGAATATCATGTTGAGTTAGACAGATCCAGTTCCATGTAAACTGCTTCTCCGCCAAGAGTTTTGTTGATACTCTTAGGTTGGATCATAGTATGCTCACGAGCCATAGCTAGACCCAGAGTGGTCTCCGATGATTATGAACCTCCGTAGTTCAGCCGATGACGGCAACACGTGCGCTTTAGATTGTTAGACATTACGGAAGGTCTGCAATCTCCGCCCATTGTGCCCGTAAGCACCGATGGGGCCAGCATCCCTAGACGCTTGGCCGGGTTCCTACGTAGAACCTCTAGGATGTTTTGGTATTGAAGTCCATAGAGAAAGTGGACTGATCAGAGAGCAGAAATTGACATTTTCGACACATTGGTTGTCCCGATCAGATATTTTGCCTATCTCCTTACTCTTTGAAAGTCTGGAGTCGTATTGTTTACGTTGATTCATTTTACCCTGATCAGTGAGAGTTGTCAGGTGTTGTAATTTTCAGGTAAGTAAATCCTGTGTTCATTTTGTCCTGAGGCATTGGACCTGATTATCATTGAATTACCTTATTGCCTTTATTTTCTGTGAGTTTTTCTGGCATCCTACTGAGTATTTCCTCTGGAATACTCACGCATCTTCTGATGCAGGGCGTAGAGCTGAAGAGGCGTGATCAGCATTCTTTTGGACGTGGAGGTTGGTGCTCGTAGGAGTCGTGAAGGCTTATTGCATGAAATTTATTTTGCTATTTGTTGGATGTTTATCTTTTTCTGGATAGTTGTGGCCTGCGTGTCACTCAGTTATTATTTGCTTTCGTAAAAATAATTGACGCTTAGTAAGTCAGTAACATTGTTTAGTTATTTCAATTCTTTTGAACGATTGTTTACGTCATCATGATCCTGCTATTCCCTTTTATGTTATGGGATTTGTGGTGATGAATCGAGTATTCGGTCCGTCCCAGGTTTCCTACCCTTGTAACCATCATTGGATTATCGCTTCCGCGCATCTCAGGGTTTTGGAAATTTGGGGCGTGACACCTTCGGCAAAGATCTGCTCACGGCGAAATTGGTCACCATAACATTTATAACGAGAAGTAGCATCCAGTAAATGTTGACGAACTTTTTGATTCAGGGTCTGTCGTTGAGTCAAGGTATTAAAAGCAGAAACATTATCACCAGAGGTTTTAGGCAGTAGAGGAAGATCTAAAGGAAAATGTGGAATCCAGCCATAAACAATTGCGAAAGGAGATCGACCCGTTGATCGATTAACAGAAGAATTGAATGCAAATTCTGCTTGAGATAGGCATTGATCCCACTGCTTTGGATGATTACCCGAGAGACAACGTAATAAACTGCCCAAAGAACGATTAATAACCTCAGTTTGGCCATCCGTCTAAGGATGGCAAGTGGAACTAAACTGGAGTTTGGTATCAAGACGACGCCACAGGGTTTTCCAGAATTGACTCAAAAAACGACTATCTCGATCAGATGTTATAGAACGAGGCACCCCGAAATGACGAACAATTGAGTCGAAGAAAAGATCTGCTATGCGAGTTGCATCTGCAGTTTTCTTACAAGCAGAGAATTGTGCCATTTTTGAAAATCTGTCGACAACCACATAAATGGAATCAAATCCCTTCTTTGTTCTAGGTAGACCAAGGATGAAATCCATGGATAAATCCTCCCAAGGAGCTTGCGGAATCGGAAGAGGAGAGTATAAACCTATATTTTGAACATGACCTTTGGACTGTTGACACACATAGCACTGCTGAACAAACCGGCGAACATCTCTTCTAACAGAAGGCCAAAAGAATCGATCACGAAGCAGATGCAATGTTTTATCTTGGCCAAAATGTCCAGCCAGTCCTCCTTGGTGAAGGTCAGAAATAATCTGCTGACGAAGTGAACTATCTGGAATACATAGCTGATTGCCTTTGTAAAGATAACCATCATTCAGCAAATAATCCTCAAATTGATTATTCTGGATAATACAGTTTTGCCAAACTGTACTGAAATCAGAATCAGAAGAATATAAGTCACGAAGGCATTCAAATCCAAACACTTGAAGTTTGGATGTTTGCAACAGAGTCACTTTGCGACTTAAAGCATCAGCTACACGATTGAGATGACCTGATTTATGACGAATAACAAAAGAATAATCTTGTAATTCAGCAACCCATTTAGCATACATGCGATCAAGCTTAGACTGGCTATTTAAATAGCGCAAGGACTGATGATCTGTATGAACTATGAATTCATTATGTACCAAATAGTGACGCCAATGTTTGATAGCCTGGACGAGAGCAAAAAGTTCAAGTTTATAGGTATGCCATTTCTGTCTAGCAGAGTTAAGTTTCTCACTGAAAAATGCAATCGGGCGACCATTTTGGCTCAAAACAGCACCAATACCAACACTAGAAGCATCACATTCAATCTCAAATACCTTGTTAAAATCTGGCAGAGCCAAAATAGGAGCAGTAACAAGGCAATTTTTAATCAGTTCAAAACTAGTAGTAGCAGCAGGATTCCAGGAGAACTGATTTTTTTTAAGGCAGTCAGTCATAGGAGCAGTAATAGTACTGAAATCACGAACAAATCGTCGATAAAAAGAAGCCAAACCTAAGAAACTTCGCAATTGCGTAACTGACTGAGGTAAAGGCCAATCCCGAATAGCAGCTACTTTTGATTCATCCACATGGATTCCAGAAGAACTGATGACATATCCAAGGAATACCAATTTAGAAGTAAGGAAACAACACTTTTAAAAATTGAGGAAAAGACTGTTTAATTGAAGCACTTCAAAAACTGATCGCAGATGGAGGAGATGCTCCTCTTCTTCCTTGCTGTAAATCAGTATGTCATAGAAATAGACGACCACATATTTGCCTAAAAAAGGTTTAAGAACTTGTGTCATAAGACGCATGAAAGTGCTCGGAGCATTCGATAAACCAAACGGCATCACAAGCCATTCGTATAAACCATCTTTAGTCTTGAAAGCCGTTTTCCATTCGTCCCCGGGACGTATACGAATCTGATAGTACCCACTCTTTAAATCCAGTTTAGAAAAGATTTTAGATCCATGAAGCATATCCAACATATCCTCCAATCTAGGAATTGGGAAACGGTACTTGACAGTAATTTTATTCACAACTCGGCTATCAACACACATACGCCAGCTACCGTCTTTTTTTGGCACAAGGAGTGATGGTACAGCGCATGGACTTAAACTCTCACGAATCAATCCCTTTTGTAATAATTCATCAATTTGCTCCTGGAGAATTGCATGCTCCTTTGGATTCATCCGATAGTGGGGTAAATTTGGAAGAGAAGAACCAACTTGAAAATCAATGCAATGCTGAATGTTACGCATAGGTGGAAGAGAATCTGGGAGTTCTTCGGCCATAATACTCTGAAATTCCTCCAAAAGATGTTGCAGCTGAATGGAAGAAACAGTATTTGGATAATAAGAAGCCAAATTTGTCATTAAAGTGACAAGAACATATACTGATGAAGCTTGTTTAACATCCTTTCGAATATTCTGCAGAAACATTACAGGCTTCAAATCTTGTCTTTTTTGTTTCCGAGAGAAACGAGAATTTTTGCCAAGTTTAACAACAGAAGAATTCATTGCAAGAAAATTGTCAGAGCATGATGGAGTAACTCTATTAACAGAAGAATGAGAATCAGAAAGAGTACTTTGTGCCATATCAATTGGCTGTGATACTGATTTACTCTCAGACTGTGCAGAAGACTTTAAGTGTTTAGCAGCACTCATAGGATGAAGGACTATCCGTATACCTTGATGATTGAATGAATATGTATTATTCCTGCCATCATGAATTGAACCAACATCATACTGCCATGGATGTCCAAGGAGAATTTGGCATGCAGTCATATCCAAAACATCACAAACAAGAGTGGTTTTATAATGTTTTCCAATGGAAAATGGAACATGACACTGATCTGTAATTTTAACCTCACCAACATCTTTCACCCAACAAATAGAGTAAGGCTGTGGGTGTTTAGTAGTTGGCAATTTCAGTTTTGTCACCATTTCATGAGTAATGATATTTTCACAACTCCCACCATCAATTATCACATTGCAGACCCTGTTGTTAACAGTTCCTTGAGTCAAAAATAGGCTATGTCTTTGAGCAGATAATTCAGACTTAGCAGAATACATGAGGTTCCTAATAACCAAAACAAAAGACTGGTCCTCCCAACTAACACCTTCATCTCCCAGAACTTCTTCAATTTCACCCTCTGGAATAACAGTCTCTGAATTTTCACTTTCCTCATGACCATGAACTGTCACCATTGCAGTAGTTTGTGGTTGCTTTCTTCGGAGAGGGCAATCAGATGAAATATGACCAGGTTGCCGACACTTATAACATATAGTAGTAGCTGGATATGCATAAGGATTTGGCTCAGAATTAGAGACTTGAGAGGACTTCTTTTGGATAGGTTTATTAGCTGTTGTTTGAACATTATTCACAGAGGCTACATCTTGCACTATTGTTTTCACACGATTGCTAGAAAAATCAAGATTTTGACGTTGATTAATCCAATTACGTCCATGATTCTGTCCCAAAATAAATTCATGACGAAGAGCAGCCTGAATTGCTTCTGTCAAAGTTCTGAGTGGCTGACTAGCCAATTTTTCCTGTAAAAGAGACTTCAAACCACCAGTGAATCTAGTTGTGACCTGTCCTTCAGTTTCATTCAGATTGTTCCGAGCTCGCAGTTTTTGAAACTCTGATGTATACTCAGAAACAGTTTTATTTCCTTGCCTGCAAGCTTGAAACTGCTTATACAACACTTGTTCAAAATCTACAGGAAGAAATCTATCACGCATCAAATTTTTCATCCTAATCCAGGATTTAATAGGATGTCGTCCCTGATTTATTCGATCTTGTTGAACCTGACTCCACCAAGCAGAAGCTCCACCCCTCAGATTACAGGATATTAATTTTACTTTCATATCTTCAGGAACTTCCATACATTCAAAATAATTCTCAATTTCAAACATCCAATCCAGAAATTCCTCTATATCCATCTGACCATTAAAAACTGGTAATGTCAATTTAGGAAGAAATCGGTAGGGTTCTCGATCCATACCTCGTTGAAATTCTTGATTTCCTGCTGGATCCACTCGTACCCGTTCCTCCTGTTCTTCCTCACTGGAGTAATTAAGATTTTGATCAACCACAGGAACAGCTCCATGCAATGAATCTCTCTGAACAGCATTTCCTCGATTTCTCCTATTTCTGCCGTGATCCGCCATATGTGGTCTAGCATGCTCTGCAACTTGTGGTCTCAGCTGGTTCAGACTTAACTGCTGTAAAATCTGCAAAGTTTGTTGCTGTAGTTGTAGCATTTGAGCCATAAACTGCTCCATCCTCGATTCTTCACCAGGACCTTGGTTCGCCATGAAAGGAACTCCAGAACCTCGCTCTGATACCAAATTGACGGAATTCAACAAAGAATTTTGAACAAACCCGAAATGAAATTGTATTGATATTTTCAAACAGCTATAGTTCTAGCTTGAATCCACAAGCTAAGCTTCGAATCCACGAAGACTGATTACAAACTGAATCCACAGTTCTCAAATGAAAAAAAAATGAAAACAGAGTCTCTGTTTCTGAAGAACCAGAGATCCAGAATTTTAGGAGAATTCAGATCACAACTAACTGAAAAGAAATGAAGAAAAAAAACCTATTTATAGTTTTTACATGCCGTTCAAATTCAAATGGTAACTTCATGCGGGAATGGATGAATATTGACTAAATTGCCCCCGAGAGATTTCAAATGTTGCGGACTACTGTAGCTGGCTGTGGTTGCATCAATTTCCAAGTAAGGAAGGCCGGGCTCTAGGTGCAGGAAGGGCAGAGAGAGAGAGAGAGAGAGAGAGAAGGCTTTGGGTGTGAGGCTCCGAGCCCAAGCAAAGAAGCATCTTTGGAGCATGCTGTGAATAATTAGGGAGCAATATCATATAATTTTGGTATGTATATTTTGCTAATTGTCACAGTTAAAAGTGACCGAATGGAGTATGTCAACTAGAGTATCCTTTTTATTATGAAGTAATGCATGAAAATCCAAACGTAGGGACTATTTAGGATTGCAAAATGATAATGGATAGAGCTATGACGACATGTTAAGTTGAATCTAATGTATGAACATATATTTGTCATGTGATAAAAGATGTTATTTAAGTAGTTATGCATGAAGTGAAGGTAAATGACTTAAAGAAACTCATTGTGCTATATGACATATATCTTAAATTTTCATAATTCTCAAAATACTTTGAATGGGCTTGTAGCACATGCAAATTATTAAGTTTCTTTGTATCGATGAAACGACTTTTTCTCCAGTGGATGTTGTTAGAGTTTAGACTATGCTACAAGTGACAAGCGACCGCTTTAAATATTAAAATAATTTTGGTCTAGCTATAGTGTAAGCATTAACTTTGTTTTGGTGCACATATTGTTTGTAGCATATTACGAATGAGCTAAGTTAGTTGATAACTTTCATAAAAAAAAGTTAGTTGATAACTTAGTGGTTTGTTAATGATAGAGGATTAGATTACCCATATAACAACACCCTATGGTAGAAGCCCTAATCCCTAAACCATAAACCCAGGATTAGTAAACTAAACTGTTTTCTAGACATAGTCCTTGTCTAACTCCATTGCTTTTAAAGCTGAAATTTAAAGACACTGTATTACACATGGGAAAAAAATTAAGAAATACGAGTATTAAACAAGGAATAACCCTTTGCTAGAAGGTTTAGATTACCATAAACTTATTTGTCCTACTTCAAGAAGACTTTTGAGAGGGTCTAAACATATGGCAAGTGCTGGAGAAGTAAAAACTTTCATTTTGTTGAGCTACCTTATTTTTTGAATAGTAAGAGCACCTCTTAATTTAGATTGCATGTGCATGTGCATTGCACTTGCATTTTTACTAGTATGAACAAAAGTGTCGGCTGTCAATTTCCATAACCTTTTTTTTCTATAGGTTGCTTCCTAGTCCTTATTTTTGTTTGTTGTGTGTTTCCTAATTCTGGTTGATCTGATTTCTTTGTCGTCGGTGAGCCGTGAGCTCTTGATTTATAGTGCCCCATTCTCAACCCAAAATGCAAAATATACTACATGGTACTCAAGATAGAACAAGCATACTACGGAACTTGGCACATTAATCAGGTCACAAATAGCAAGGGGAAAAAAGAGGAAGAAAAAAAAAAAAGAAAACAAAAAGATTACACATGATACATCGGGGCAAAAATTCAAAGAGCCCATATTTTCCAATCCTTGCAAAGATTCTCACTTATACATATGTACACACATGGTCCCTCTAGCTCACTGGTCTTTTATCTGCTTATACAATAGCTTCTGTCACCTTCACTGTAACCGCTACTCCTGTGCTCCACAATGCAAATTATGTGGCGTTCCTAGATCCACATGAACAGTTCTCACGCTCTCTTTGCAGCTCCTATAAACAAAATAGTGGAATCTTAAAGCCTTTTTTTATTAACCAGCCCTCAATCATATACTCCATCCATTCCATATCAATAATCCTATTTTGAAGAACCAAGCAAGACTACTAACATGGAACGGAGGAGTATAACGCTATCATGAGTCGTTTAAAGTTATCTGGAATAATGAATAGGCGGTCCGGTCCGCCTTAAAAAGAAATAAATCTAAGGCAAAGCTGCACCTGAACATGGTTTTGCAAAGTCTTGATGTGCTGAACTGCTAAATCCAACATCTCTGCTGTGTTCGTTTGCTGCATAACAAGCCAATAGGAATAATAGAAAATGAATACATGTATGAACTTTAAAAAAGCTCGAATTATAAATCAATGTTTTACACAGTCTGTACATTATGAACGCAGGTATATACATGATTTCCTTCCTTGAATGCATGCAAAGCTGAGATTACCATAATTTATTTTCTATTATTATGTCAAGGAGGTTTTTCATGTTGATCAAAGCATTTTAACTCAATATGACGTGCTATGTACAAGACTAATACTACCTTGTCCATGTTAGGCACAAGCTCTTGCAGCTTCCTCAACTTATCGCTGATCCGAGTTCTTCTATCCTAAAATTGTCCAAATTAAATGAGCTTAGTACACTCCATCATAAATAAACAATCCGTCTTTTAAAGGAGAAACATTTCAACAACAGTCTACTTATGTATAATCTTATGTCTAATGAGATAAATATAATTAGCAACATGACACATACCCTCTCAGCAATACTTCTTGGGTGAGTTGCGCAGCCTCTCTTAGCTCGAATTTTGCAAGCGACGGAGTCTTGCTGCAATTGTAGAAGTCTCTCAACCGATGCCATCTCCGCAGACTTTTGGCCCAGGCTATGCTGATAATTTAGCCACCAAGGCAATCGATTGTATTAGATTACTATAAGTTCGAAAAAAAAATGTGGTCAATATTGAAGATACAAAATGCAAACTCATCAATGAAATTTAAAATAAAAACGAACGCGTCTAGCCTAATCGAGCACCGCGACCAAACCTCTGTGCCCGCAACACTCTATGTTAGCACCATATATGTCTATGTCATCCATGTATGGATTGTAATCCCAAAATGAACAAAAAACACTAATCAGTTGTAGCACTACGTTAGCACCTTGTGTACATGGTCACAGGGTTTAATCATGGTGCCCGGTAATGAAAATTTTTTGGAACTATATATAACTCCCTAGCTCATTTTGAAAAAACCAAATGGGATTCCTTTTTTTTTATACAACGACTATGATATTTAAGTACCTGAGAGTCGATGTGGTCGAGCGCATCAATGAAGTCACTATACATGTGCTTGGCCCGTTTGCCGGGAGGAGCTGAGAAGGCGATAGAGTTGGTTTCGTCCCAAGAGCCCATCTTGAAGTTGCCATAAGAATGGCCACCGGTTCCACCACCGTTCTCCACTCCGTTCCGGCGACGTGCGCTCTCCCCAACATCTGGAATGATAACATCTGAGATCTGGGAATCTTGTCTGGATAAGCTTAGCTGGGACTTGAGTATTCTGTTTGCCATGCTACCATTAGCACCATTACATCCTGCTGGGGAGCTGTAGTTCCCAAGTCCCCTTGTCACCGAAAAACCTCCTCCTGCGAGTGCCCAATTCCAATCAGCATGAGAACACCAAATCCAATGGCAAAACATACATTTATAAACACAAAAATATTAATAGCAAAAAGAAAACAAGAAAATGGTCTCCTGATGACCGGGGATCCATGAGCATGGCGCAGGTACATAGAGGCCTAACATAGATGGTATGTATCATGGTTACGAAGCCTAGTCAGGATAGACGCTATATTGCAAATTAAGCTCCCATATTGCAAGGATTATTTACCTGATTGTACATACACAAGATTATAAAGCTAATTGCACAAAAAAGAGGATTATTTAGCTAAATTCAGAAATATTAAAAAAAATAGAACGTTAATAATTAAACTCCCTCTGTCCGGATTTATTATCTCCCTAAAAGATGAACTAACTGGTGAGATAATAAATCTAGACGGAGGGAGTAGTAACCTAAGTTTTCACTCACGCATGTGAACCATCGCGAACACAGCCGAGCCTGAGACAAGATCACAACTCCATCGGCCATGAAGAAATGTAGTGGACTCTACATTTTGCTAATATAAAGTCAACTTTTCATTTCCGGTCAATGTATCATTAGTGCTCACTAATATTACTCTAATCACATTCTTGGTTCAAGGAATCGGTCCTTGTCACTCGCTACCGTGACAGAGACGGGCCAAATATTCTAATCGTTAATTACTTTATATGGCAATGTTTCGTAATCAAGTCACTAAAACTATCGAACACACAGATCTCAAAAACAGATGCAGCCCCGGTTTTAGAACGCAAAGTGGTTTTGTATCTCGACAACTACCGAGCTTGGTCTCGACGGGCCCCATCATGCAGACAAAATAAGGCACTTTTAGTAACGAGAAGCGCGTCAGAAGCCTCTGACAGCCCTGAGATCAGGTCCAGACCAGCCTCACTGTAATAATCTCAACCACTCATTCGAAGGCCATTCACTGCCGGTCTTTCCCTCCAGATTCAGTGAACTAGTGCTGAATCTGCTGATGCAGAGCTGTACGGTCTCACTAACTGTTTTTTGTCCTCCGGGAGTTATCATCGAGCGTATTCTCGAGCTCACAGGAGCACCTATTGTTAAGATCGACGATGCACACCCTAGCCATGTACGCGAGCGCAAACACTTAATGTGTGCGCCATCGTTGTTGGTGATCAAGTGCTACTTTGAGACTTTTGAGTTGGAAGGATATCATGAGCGTCTTACTCACTTCTCACTCATATTCTTCTGAAATTTTATCTACGTGACTTAGTATTTTTATCCACGAGATTTCCACGCAGATGATGTGGATGGCAACAAGATCAACTGTCCTTGTTCCTTGTGCGGCTTTGTCCCATTCCAGCCAGCCCACTAAGCGTGAAAATTGCGTGAAGAAAAGCGTGGGGATTGGAAAAAAGGCAATCCAGTTGAGAAGCTGAATCCGGCGACTTTTTGCTGGAGCAGAAAGCGGCAAGTGTTTTTCCAAACGGAATCCGCAAATGGCCCCAAAGCATCGAACCGAACCCGATTCGGAAAAAGCAGAATCAGAAAGCCGGAAAGCTGAACCCCACTACGCGAATGTGGAAAAAGCGCTTTTTGGATAAAGCCCGGCTGAAGAAAATGAGAAAAAGAAAGAGAGTCTCACCATTGTTGTTGTCGAGCATGAGATTCGAAAGGAACCCGGCGGGGGAGCTGCTATGGCGGGACAGAGAAGATGACGACGACGTCCCTGGCCTCAGATTCAGCCCGCCGGAAGTCTGGAAACCGGTTGAAGTGGGGGGTGCCATGTCGCCGACGCAGAACGAGGAGGAGTTGGATCTCTCGAGGCCGATAACGGTGGCGGAAGCGTTGAGGTCGTGGCGATCGCGGGAGAGGTGGTGTTTGCAGGTGGACTCGGAGGTGATGCAGGAGGAGTCGGCGGAGAAGAACTTGCCGAGGAGGTTCACGGGGCTGACGGCAGCGGAGGCCGAAAATTCGTCTTCGGCGACGGACTGGACGTGGCTCGGGGCGGAGCCATAACGGGCTAGGCCTGGACCCATGGGCCGCTGTGGGGAGGATGAGTACATGGAAACTGGAGCGCAGCTCCAAGGCTGTGAAAGAGAGGAAGGGGAAGATGTGGGGGAGGAAGACGGGGGAAAAGTCGTGAACTTATAGCATGGACGTGTATTGGGATCAGTATATAAATGCCCCCGGCTTTGTCAGCAATAGCAAGTTTGGTGGCTTAATACATTTGTTAAGTGAAGGGTATTCTTGGAAAATATTTTCTTCGTTCAAAGAAACATAGCTGCATTTAACAATGAGTAAAATTTATTGGCCTGCAAGGCACTTTAGTATCTACAGGCTCACCCCTGCACATGCTCTTTTGCGAGTGTCTATTGGCCTGTAGGTAATTTGGTGGCATAGTTTATTTGTTAAGAAAAGGGAATTTTTGTAAAATACTCTCTCTATCTAACAGTACTTGGCTGCATTTGAAAAAATTATATAGCTAACGTCGGGGGCTGGATGTGCCCTACTGGTCAATATAGCTCCTCGTGAATCTGCATGTGTAGGGGTAAGCGAAGGCTTGAAATGCTTTGGGCATGCTAATTAGTTTAAACCATTTCTAAGTGCAAACAAGTTTTTTTTGGGACGGAGGGAGTACCGATGATTTGAATCTTATGCTCGGAAGAACTTAGGCCGTTTGGGGCATGATTAAAACCAAAATATCCACGGTGGATGTTTTGCTACACTGTAGCATCTATATTTTTTTCCTATCCAGCGGAAACACCTCAGTGATAGAGAAAAAAACATAGATGTTATAGTGGATATGCAAAATCTATTGTGGATATTTGCTTTTAATCATACCCCAAACGGCCCCTTGAAGTAGGGATTAGTACGTTTGATATGAATGTAATGGTGGTCAGGTGTTGAGGAGATTGAAAAATGTAGTTTTTACAGCTACACAAGAAGAATCTAACAATGGTTCTTTGATTACCAAAAAAGAATACTAATGGTATTTTCCTAAAAACGAAATAAATGGAAACTAATGCGGGCACGTGTTGAGAAGGGGATTGGCTGGGCAAGGGCAGACAGGAGATCTCTGATCCATGCTTGGCTGGAATCTCGTCTTCCTTCTTCTCCCTCAAGTTCACGAGGCATATGTATCCGAGGATATATTGGCTTATTTTGTTTTTTGTTTTATTGAAGCTTCTTCAAAATAAATCACATCAAAACTACAGAAACATGTTCTATTTCAAAAGAAAAGGCCACATAAAGTTGTTCTCCATCACAGTCAACGCCAAATTCTGAAACTGGGGAGGAACCCTCTCTACATGCCTGTGAGAGAGCAATGTACTATGCATGCCATAGCCAGACAATGCGCCACTCCATTTGCTTCTTTTGTTTAAATGGAAACTACTAATTAATGGGGAGATGGCGTTTTATTTCTAATTTCTTAAGAAAAAAAAATACTCTCTCTAGGTTTTCAAAAGTTCTAATAAAGACATATATTTTTGGATGGAGGGAGTAGTTGATACTAGCTACTAGAGGCTTTGCGGGCCAAGGCAGAGCGAGGCGAAGGGCAGGACCGAAGAGGTTGGATGCTGAGTCGCATTGTCTCTTGGGGTGCATGGCAGACTGCAAATTGTGTGACACTTCCAAGAAAAAGGCCCAAAACAAGTTAACCTTAATTAGTACTCGTGATCAGGATGTTAGTGAAAAATTATTTATAATTAGGAGCTAGCCTAATCACATGCGACCATGCGTGCAAGGACTCAGCCAAGCAAGCTACTTTTTCTTTCCTGAAAAGAATGGTTAAAGCTTGGAATGCATCTAGGCCGTTTATAACTCATCTTATAAACTAAACTATCAGATGAGTTGTAAAAAGCTTGTAAGCTGCTTTTTTAAGCACCAGGACAAATTTGGCTGTTAATTTGGATTAGAAGGAGTACGTACTTGTATATACTTGTGTAAAATAGGGTTGACCCTTAAGTCAGAAACTTCACTTTCTAGACACGGCTTAAGTTGCATGATTTGGCCCGATTCAACGAATCTGATTTTGGGCACTATCCAAAGAGTTTTTTTTATTGGATATGACTGTAAGCCCCCTAGTAGTAGAATACCCTATTGCGGCCCACTTGGATTTAGTGTTGGATGGTCAGTGTTACTTCCTCCATCTAATACTACCTGTCTTTATTATTAGAAAAAGTAAATGAACTGAAATTAGTTCACATTGGTTTTATAATGCAGACAGGTAACATTGGACATAGGGAGATATTTTGTACAATGGCACTTATAATATGAAGATGCACTTCGTGGTACCACTCCATGTCTACGGAAGATGACAGGTATCAAAGACAGATTAGGAAAAACTGGGAAATGAGGTGATCAACATGAAAATGGCCAACTCAGATGTCCATATCCATTTAGGTGGCTGTCAACAAACTCAGACCTAATCAAACTTTAGTTTAATAGTATGGCGTCAGATTGGGGGCTCACTAATGTTTGCTTTGCTCAGTAATGCGTGCTGCAGTTCTGGTCCACTGACCAAATCACAATGAAGGGGGACATATACATGAGATGCGGCGGGGGACACTACCTATAAATGATCCCTCAGCCCTATTTTAATAATTCCACAAGGAAATATTGATTTGTATTGAATGGTAGGAACCACATATAACTGTATAAGAGAGTCTACTGGGGAAGAACAGGCTCAGAATCCAGTTTTTTCTTGATGGAGCTTTTAAAATAAGACGGATGGATTACTATCTTCTGCCCTTATAATAATAGTTAAGCATATAACCTAGGTTTTCTTATGATTTCTAACTCCAGCAGTGACATCAACTTTGTATAAAAAGCATTGCTATAAAAATGGTTCCATCATGTCATCAGAACAACAGTATGTATCGTGACGATGAGGGAGGGCACAGACAGGTGAGGCGTTTGTGCGGAATCAACGATGTCCGTACTCATTCACATCTTGCATGGATCCCTAACATGGAGGTGGGAATGAGACGATTGGGATTTGGAAGTTTGATTTCATTTTTACTCAGGATAAGACCAATATGTTTTAAAATCGGACTTGATCCAGGTTCACTAGTCCCTAGGGTATGTACATGCCCACCAATCACAGACTCGGCTTAAATCAGGATATAATCCTGAGTACATGGCCAATAATAGGGGTGTCAATTTTAAGGGAAGCTCTACCCTACCAGACCCGCAAAAAAATGAGGGCAATGGCCTAAAATATTGGGCTCGTCTTTAGGGCCAGGCATGAATAGTTTAGGCCCTATGCAAAATAGGGTTTAGGCTAGGCCTAGTGCAAAAAAGCCCGCTGGTCCGATAAAATTGTAAAAAGTAAGGCGAAGAATAGTCTTGCACTATTAAGGGAAGAAGGATTAATAGAGAAACTCATGTATTTAAGGTATGCAAAGCGCCTACACACTTATTATTTGTTATTAAAGACCCAAACAATGGTTAAAAGTTCATTAGTAGGATCCCTTTAAGGTAAAAGTCTTAAGAAATTATATTTGTAAAATAAAATAATATAATTTATTTAAAAGATTAAAGCCTGTTGTCCTGACCCTAACCCACTTAATTGTAGGATCGGGCTTGATTTTTTAAAACAAGCTTAAGGCCAAGGCCAGGCTAGGGCGGAAGGTTTTAGTAATAGGGTTGGGCTAGGGCCCACCTTTGGCCCGCAAGAGCCCGACCGGAGGTTTGAACCCAATAACTATGCTTCAAGAACCTGTTTTGAACATCCCACATCACCATGTTGAGAGTTTTTTCCATATTACCTGGCGCCAACTTTGATATTCCCATATTATCAGGTTTTTCCCGTGAAATCTCATATGACCCGGAATCTGGACTTGACGTACCCAAAATGCCCTTTCTTCTATTTTTTCGTGCTAATACTGTGCGAAGAGGCGTGTTGTGTACAACACGAAAAAAGTGTGAAGTTCTCCGGCGATATACATCGGCGACGTCACCGGCGACCGGCGATTCAACCGGCGGAATACACGGACCAGTTCGAGCCTATTCGCGTCCCCCATCTCGATATCGAGCTGCCCCCCTGCTGGATTTCGACGACACGACTGAGGGAGAGTGGACAAAGGCGGCGATTTGAAGCGCATACGTCGGTATTTATGATCTTCAACCTTCTGAGCTCCCCCGCGGCTCCCTCCGCCTGCATGCAACCGGCGGATTGACCGATTGAGCTTCGGTTGACGGCGAGGAAGACTGTGAAAGGCACCTGTCGGAAGCCGCATAAAACCCGCAACTGTGACGGCATCTTTTGTGCCTTGTCCGGAATCGTTGTCAAACTCGCTGTTAATAACCCCCCGAATCAAGGTTGAAGCGATAACTGGTCGCCACAGTCGTGTAATTGTCAACTGATCAAACTCCGGTGGGTTGACATTGGACGCCAAGTGCGCGACGTACATCATGATGAAGATGCCATAGTCTTTCGAATTCTGTTGCCACGGCGCTTTGGCTATCTGAGTCATCTTCCAGTCTAGCAAACCAAACCACCCCAGCTTGCCTGCCATCACAACGTTCATGAACTGCGTGAATTTGTCAGTAGCTTTTCTGTGATGCAGATATAATTGGGATCTGCCAGACAGCGGGTTGTAGAAGCGCCATACACAGTGCGGGAAATGTACATACACGAGGCAGAAGTGGGAGCCGGTGCGGATTGGGAAAAATGCGTAGAACATGTTCCTGTTCAAGCCGTCGAGCATCCTCCCGAGCTTTTTAACCAATTTGGCATTATTTCCTCCTTCATGGTGCTCCTGCGAAACCGCAAGAGAGTTAGACAACGATGCTCGTAATATCATACTTAATTACTTATCACTCCTTATGCAGGGAACACTTACGTTGTCGAATATCTCTTTGAATGCGTGGCAACCAAAAAATGCCCACGGATATTTCATCCGGTTTCTGTCATTGCGCTGGCTCAACAGACTTAAAAACGCATCTATAACCTATGGAAAAACATCTACATGAGTCATAACACTCGAAGTAAGGCGATATACAACTTCTAATTAAAAGTTGATTATTCTATATATACGATTTTCATCATAGTCGTGTCTTCGATAGACACGACTATGCGTATAGTCGTGTGTTGCGAAGACACGACTACGCGCAAAGTCGTGTCTTCGAATGCCGACTTTACGTCAACAAAAACATATGAGGAGCATAGGTTTACTTACATTGGTGTTTATTTCTGTTGTTTGTAGGAGGGATACATAGTCGTCATCACATAGCATTGGGATTGGATAAGCCTTCCTCGGATTGGCGATCCATCCATCTATTGCCACTCTATCCCGCTCTAACAATACCCCCATGTCGAAGCATAACTCCAAATCGGCATAGTTGTCGGGGAGTGCAATTACAGACTTACACTTTTGAGGGGTAAGGAGGACATCGACGTCAACAGGCTGGGATGCGGTTAAGCCAGTGTCCTCCGCCACCTCCTCCTCCTCAGCCTCCTCTTCCTTCACCTCCTCCGTCTTCTCCTCCTCCATCGCCTCTTCGTCGGCCTGCACCTCCTCCTCCTTCCCCTCCTCCTCCTTCGGCTCCTCCTCCTCCTCCCCCTCCTTCTCCAGAACATCCGCCTTCTTCTCCTCCTCCTCCTCGCCATCCCCGTCCTTCATATCCTCCTTCACCTCCTCCTTGACGGTTTCGATATCCGACTGCTGTAAGGAAGAGATGACCTCATCAATGATAGAGGTCGCTTGTCGATCGGATATGGTTTGTTCGGAGTCGGCTTTCGGCTGAGGGGACCTATTCCTTCTTTCCTGCTCCTCCGCCATTCTCCGTATATGGTCATCTTCCCTATTCCTCTGCAATTCCCTCGTGGAGACAGTCCTCATTCGCTTCCTTACCACTACACCAGGGGGGAATAGGTCCCGTCTGTACGTCGGACGGGACTCGACTTCTGCACGCTCCATATCTTCGTTGAATTTTGGTTGGAGCTTCTTCAAAAACAACTTGGCAGAGGATCTCTTTGTAGCCCGTTCAATCTTGTCTTCCTCATCCGCGCGTTTGATGGGAGCTAAAATGACATTTTACTTATTCGTGTCAGTAGTAGCAGCACGATAAAAAACATAGTCGTGTTGTATGAAACACGATAAACCACATAGTCGTGTATCCTGAAACACGACAAATATAATAGTCATGCACCATGGGGCACGAGAAAATAAATAATCATCTACAACTTACCTTTACCCCATTTCGTCGAATCCAGATGTAACTTCCTTGCCAGCTCCTTTGTCCGCATACCAATCGGAGTGTTCTTCATATGCTCCTTGTCACGGGGCCGCTTCTTTGGCTCCATCTGATGCACCGATGACTTCTCTGGCTCCATTTGGGGCCGCTTCTTTGGCTCCATCTGATGCACCGATGACTTCTTTGGCTCCATTTGGAGCCGCTTCTTTGGCTCCTTCGTCGGTTCTTCAGTCATCTCCTCCTTAGGATGCTTAAAGATCTGACCTTCTAACAGCATTGACGCTGAGGCGGCAGAGGCCTTCATAGAGTGGAGAACCTCTCGCAGAGGTCCGACTCTCCTTCCCATCTCCTCATACGAAGACAGAGCTATCTCAATTAATGACTATATGCCTTGAAGCGCACCCTCCAATCGCCCCATTGCAGTTGCAGTGGACTGGGCAGCCGTCCTCGAGGAAGTGGATGCAGGTTGGTTGGGAGTCCTCTTGATTTCCGGCTTCTCCGGCCTCTGTCGTCGTGGAGGAGGGGCCACTGAGGTTGACGAAGCAAGGAGAGATGCCTCTCCGGCCATGGGGCTGATTACGTCGACGAGTTCCTCCCCTACTTGAAGATTGTGGAACACTCCCGTCCAATAGTCGGCCATACGGTGCTTCTTCTGTGCACCTTTCTTCACCTCTGTAATGAGGGCCCCACTTCCTGGCCACCTTTTGGCCCGTGGGCTGGTAGGGTCCATGACAGGATGGAAGATTGTCGTGTGCTCGAAAAACCAAATCTGCATAGTAAACAGATGAAAACATTATTACAATGCGCGGTTGCCTTAGTCGACTATAAGTTGAACACGAATTGAACTATGGTCGTGTCGTAAACAACACGACTATATACCTAGTCGTGTTCCATCATACACGACTATAAATATAGTCGTGTTGCATAATACACGACTATATATATAGTGGTATTGTATAAGACTTTTTCCCGATCGAAGACTATGAATGCTACATACCTGAAGGACATATGCGGCGCCATTTAGGCATCCACCGCCCAGGCACTCTCCTTGCGATCTCGCACCCACTAGTCTGCTGGTATGGGTTATACCAGAAACCAACATCTTATGTATAGCCCCAGCCCAATTGTATGACCTCAATCTTGGGAGGTCGTCAATGTAACGGTACAAAGAGGGATGAACCGCTCTAGTGCTGTGTGGAAACAGCACCGTGCAGAAGAGGAGGCAGATGATCATCCTCGCAATGTCCTCCTCTTCCATCTTCAGTTCGCCCACGCTAAGCTTGTCTATGATTTCCTCAATGTGCGGAATTTCCGCTCTCCTCGTGGCGAAGTACTTTTTGAAGAATTGACCTTCCGGTCGGCGTGTCAAGGAGGGGAGGACCTCAACTCTTTCGCCCTTTGCAGGCAATCCGGTGATAAGCGCAACATCTTCTTCTGTGAAATGTAGCGTCCTACCCTTGATATTGAAGACCTTCGCCGACTCATCCCAGTACCTGACCAAATGGTCAAGGAGGTTCCGAGATACAACTACGTCCTCACCTTCAAAAATGACAGCGAAACCAGCATCTTTGATCACTTGGGCACATCTTTGGTGACGCTGTAGGAGGGCCGCATACTTTTTCATCGCTCCCGGTTGACAACACGTCTTTAGCGCCAGTCGCGCATTATATGTTCTCTTCACTGGTCGGTCCATCGGAGCCTTCCTTTTCCTGCCTCTCTGATTTCGCTGTCGAGGTGCCAAGACAAAATCATGATCCTCCTCCTCTTCCGATGGTATTTCCTCCATAGACTCATCTCTTTTTTTATCCATCTGCAAGGAGTGAGGCATAGTGGTCAGTAGAAAAGTCTCCTCGGTGCAACACAAAAATATAAAAGTCGTGTCGTCGCGTACACGACTAAATAGAAAGTCGTGTATGTTACAGACATGAATTTATAGTTCATAATAAAAATTTAAAATTCTAATGTCGGACCTTATGAAACTAAAATCAGTAAGGATTGTTGTAACTTACCGTAGTTTAGTCGTCTGTATGTGTTGATTGAATTTTTAACTATTTACTCGCAATCGCACGAGACTACATATAGACAGTGGAAACGAGGTCGAACCCAAAGGACTTGGAAGATTAATCTAATTCTAATGAAAGATTGAATTTTTATGATTTTAATTAACTAAAGAAGTAAACTTTAATAAGAAATCAGATGAATGAGAATATCAAAGCATTCATTTTTGACACCTTGTTGTACAGTTCTCTTTCAAATAATTTGAATTCTTTTTTTGACGCATACCAGATGTAGACAAAATATCGCAAGCATGACTTTGAATACGGCCTTCATACAACACGACTACGTATATAATCGTCTCTGATGCAACACGACTTTATATATAGTCGTGTTTCACAATACACGACAGTATAGATAGTCGTGTCGAAAGATTATTTTTCATTTCTGATTTTCCTTATCTTTATAGGCGTATATTTCGGTAGAAGTTAATATGCGTTATACAAGAATTTGACTACATCCTAAGTGAAGAATGGTGGGGGCTGAGGTAAGCCGGAGCGGCGTACATGCGATGTTTCGTTCGTAGTCAGTTTGCCTTGTTGCGGAAGTGTTCATTTCCTGCGCGTCCGATTTTCCTTCGGAACCGGGCTGTTGGTGCACTTTGTACGGTTGTGACCAGCTTCACGACAATTCCCACATCGGGCTGTGACTCAATTCTCTTTGTCTTTCTCCTGCCCTTCTTTGAAGCTTCAACCATGGGCGGTTCGCATTTAAATAAAACCCCGTAATTCCCCCACTGACTTCTGTCTAAAGTAGGAAAGACTACTTCTTCATACGTGCTGCGGTACGTACTTGCGCAGTACCACTTCTCACAATATTCTACCGCTTCCAGACTCCTCTCATCAATACATGCCATGGCGTGCTTGCATGGAAGTCCCATACTCTGGAAGAAGCCACATGTGCAGGTTCTATTCGTAAGGTCAACAACATCCAGATGCGAAAACATGAACAACATCAGTGTCTTCCAAGAATACTCGTGTCGTCGAAGACACGACTGTATGAGTAGTCGTGCATGCGACGACACGACTGTATGAGTAGTCGTGTATCCGTACCTTTTACCCGGATATTCTACGTTCGCCCAATGTGTTTTCGGAATATTGTCAACATATTTCCAGGCCGCCTCATTGTGTTCCTTCATCTTCTCCATGGTTGCATCGAATTTTGGTCTCCTGAAGCATTTTGCAGCTCGGAATAGAAGTTCCTTCAGGTACTTATCCTTCCAAGTATTAAGCATATTTGCGGCCATATGCCTTAGGCAAAACCCATGGTGGGCCTCGGAAAAGACATCAGTGACCGCTCTCAGAAGGCCCTTCAGTCTATCAGAGACAATAGTGTCCAGGGAGGCCGGGGGGTCCGTAAAGAGAAAACATTTTAGTAAGGTGAGGAACCACGTCCTGTACAAGTGAGAGACAAGCATATTAAACACAGAATGCTTCAGGTTGTTACAAGGTCGTGTATAAACAAAATACGACTGTATGAGTAGTCGTGTTTTCGAAGACACGAATGTGTGCCCAGTCGTGTCATCCAAAACACGACTGTTAGAATAGTCGTCTTTCCTGCTTCTATACTTACCATGTTTTGATATTCTCTTTATCGACAATTGCATATGCAAGACACATTAATTGTTGATTGCCGTCGATTGCTGTAGCAACCAATAATACTCCAGGGTACTTTCCTTTTAGGAATGTTCCATCAAGCGTGAGCAACGGTCTCAGTGTTCTTCGGAATGCTCTTGCGACCGGGCCGAACATCCAAAACACACGTCTGAAGTCGTAGCCGGCTAACTCAATTGGGATATCAGGTATATCAGCTGATCTTTCTATGACCACATGTGTACCTGCGTTAGACTGCTCTAATTCCCTTCCGTAATGTGGCAAAATACGATATGCGTCTTCAGGGTTGCCATCGATCAATCGGATCAATTCCTCTTTCGCCCTCCATGCCCTTTTATAGTTGACTGTCACGCCCCAATGCTTCTCAATGTATTGTTGGATATTTGAGATTTTTATGGAGTTTGAATCCTTATGGAGGCCATGACACTTCCTCGCAATCCAGAGGTGAGAAGCCAATGGATGATCTTTCGAACTTAGAGAAGTGTCACATGTATGCCGTTCTTCCCTCCTTGTTACGCTGACTCCATCAAGTCTGTTCGACGCTCGTATGTACCACTTGCACCCCGAAACCTTGCACGTTGCAGCGAATGTGTCCTTGCTCTCATCCGCTACTTTGAACATGAACTTCCTCTTGATTGCCAGATCAGTTAGAACCATCTTGAACTGCTTGACGCTTTCGAATCTAGCCCCTAAGGTAAGTTGTGCCTCGTAGTCTTCTGCTTGCAAACTTCCGGTCAACATCGTCTCCTCTTCACAATGTTTTGAAGGACCGGCGTGTGCAGAATAGGTACCCCAATCCCAAGCACCATCACCCTCAATATTGAGATACTCATCGTCCTCCGACGCGACAGATTTCCCTTTACATGTGTCTCCTGCCGTGGGACCTCTAGAAGTCGATGTTCCCGTGTGATCTGGCTGGCTGAAATGTGGTACTGTAAGAGGCTCATCCCACTCATCTGCAGACCACGGTAATTCATCTTCATCCAACAATTCTTCTTTATCTGGACTGGAATCTTCATCTTCATCTTCTTCTTCATCTTCACCTTCTTCTCCATCTCCCAAACTGCGGGAAAAAAGATGTATGAATGGACTTGAGAAAACGATAGCACGTACTATGAGGTATTGTCTTATGCAACACGAATTGATTTATAGTCGTGTACTATGAAACACGACTAGGTATATAGTCGTGTTGCATACGGCACGATAAAATTTTTAGTCGTGTACTATTATAGTCGACTATAATAGCACACGACTTGCATGTATCCGCGCCTTAGAAGTCTCACCTCGCATAGTCTCCATCTCTTCCTCCTTCGACTGCTGATGTGGGTGTCTTATTGCCCGGCCTGGACGGCCTCTCCGGCAGTGTCTTACTGGCCGACCTCACTTCTGCCTCTGGTAGCCCCTTCTCCTCCTTATTTGCATTGGCATTTATTTCCTTATTGAGAGTCGAAGTCTCCATGTTATTGCCCGTAGAAGTCCACTCCACGTACAGGCGGAGTAGTCCATTTGTGCCTTGCTTGCTCTTGTGAAGTATAAATATTGACTCCACGTCTTTATCGTCTTCAAGGAGAAATGTGTATTCAGAGTCAACACGATATGACAAAGTTAATGTACCAGATGTAGACTTAAGCGGTAATCTTTCTTCCACTTGCTGCAATAGTTCCAGGTACTTTACTCGTGTATCTATAGGCAGGAGCTTCCGTTTCCCGCCCACGTACTTATCAGAATTTGTAAAAACTCCATCGTAGTGTAAACAAAGAACTATCTTCTCCATCCGTACCTGCCATTAAAATACCGAAATAAGTTAAAAAACCGTGAGACACGATATATTGAAAACCGTATATGAGTGAAAAGCAACGTCTATGAGTCGTGTTTCATCAAACACGACTATTGTTACAGTCGTGTTATCGACGACACAACTGTAACAATAGTTGAAAACTTGCTAAGTTTTCAACTTTCTTCCCTGGAACCAACTTTCATGAAATCGTCGTATTTGAACACCTACGAGTTGAAGTTGCCTCCGTTGAAGTTGTTTTCCAATACCCGATCTTTTTCGCTCGTTTTCCCACTTTTTGCCGCGAAGATGACCTTTTCGGAGTTCGACGGCGCCGGCGCCGGCGATGATATGGGCGGAGAGGCCGGACGGAACGCCTTTTCTCCGACTAACGGCAGCTTCTCCGGGTAGTCGCTCCCATTCCGGGTAATATGGAAAACCAAAGAGTGGGTGGCTTATACCTAAACTTAAGGGCATTTTGGGTACTTTTCGGGTCATATGGAAGAAAGAAAGTGATTCCGGGTAATATGAGAAACCCGTGTTTGGCGCCAGGTCACACGTAAAAAGCTCCCATGTTGATTTGGAAATCCATATGTTCAAATACAACTTTACATTATTTACTCATCAACATTAGGAAACCATTTCATATTGGCCGGGCTTTTGCCTCACTGCCTTGTCATTTGGCCTGTCCAGCTTCTCCACACACAAGAAGCTCTGAGGGCAATTTCCGGCGCCGCTTCTGACAAGTCCCTTAGGTTGTGTTTGGTAACATATATTTGGATTTGGGGGGACAAAAGCCAAATCCACTGTTTGGTTCTTCTTTTCTTTAGGAATTTAGATTTTTGCCCAAATCCGTGGGAATTTGCGAATCTCCGTTTTAAACTTGAAAGTGTAGATTTATAAATGACAAGTTAGAGGCGTCATTTAGAAATTCTGGGTGCAGGGCTCAGGCTCGGGCTCGGGAGAGTAGGGAGATAGTACCCGTGTTGTCCCCAAATTGATCCTCCTCCGATGCTCCCTTTCCCATGGTTGTCCTTTTGGACCCTCCCCATGACGGCAGAGGCGGAGCTACAGTAACTGTGACGACTGATTGCGGGTGACGCCCGAGCGATGATATACACTTGAATTATGCATTTTAGTAGCTCATAAACTTATATTTATCATAATATTTTGATTACATTTAGTGATGCTTTAATGTAGTTTTTGTAGGAAAATAAGCGTAAGCTGCAGAAATGTGATAAAACGTGACTTCAATGGTTGAATCTTCATAACTTCGTGTATATATCTCTTATTAGACTGATTCATACTTCTTTTTAAAGTTCAAGAAGTCAACTTTCCAATGCCACTGACCACGCACAATTCGGAGTTCGGAGCAGAAAGTTATAACTATTTTGAAAATTATGAACAGTAACTATGATCGATCGCCATTTTATATATGATCGATCGCTAGAGCCGGGAAACAGCGTTAGTGAAGGAAGCGATACATCGGCACTAAAAATGATCGATTGTATCTACTAGAGTTTTTTGGTGTGCACAATACAGTAGAACCGATCGATTGGAAAAGGAAAATGATTGATCGACTGGCGAGATGAAATAGACAATCGGCGCGACAACGCAGGAATTAACGAAGGAAAATGATCAATCGGCAAGCGATCGATCGGCAATACGTGCGATTGATCGGTTACTGTGACAAAACCTAAATCAAGCCTATTTCGACTTGGATTTGGAAGGGGACTTCGGAGTTTCTCTTCAAACATATAATAGGCCTTAAGGAAGAATATTTTGGAGGATCTTGAGCTATATTAGAGGCTAGAGAGGAGCAAGAGAAAGAGTTTTTTGGAGCCAAAGAAGAAGAAGAGATCGATCCTATATTTAACTAAATTCCTTGTCAAGGCTAAATGAAGCCCTAGATATGTGTATTGCTACTCTTGTTAACTTAATTTAATAAAGTTGATATGATTTATGCTTAATGTTATTTCATGAGTATTCTCTTGAGTGCTTGACCATAGACTTATTAGATATGAATGAAATTAGATCTTTTTAATCCTTGTGTCTAACCAAGTACAAGTTTGTGATTGATTCTATGCCCGACCAAGGATAGGATTGATTACACAATAGTGGATGAACTTTCATATCCGAACAAAAACGTTAGTGAATTCATTAGTGATTCGTGTGTCCGACTAAGAACACGAATTACCATATCAAGTCAATTTCTGCGTAATAATAATCAAGAGTAGTAATTGCATGTCTAGTGGTAGATTCATTACCTTGATAATTCTCTACGTTGATTTAAATCCTTTAGAAGTAGTTAAAGTTCATTGCTTTCTCTAGATTAATCAAACAAACTGCAACTTTTCTTTTTGAATTTGGTAAAGTATTCATCCGTCCCTGAGGTTCGACAACCCTTCAATACTCGCTGAAGTACACAATCGCCTTGTGTACTTGTAAGGGTTTAATTTTAAATGATCAAGCGACTGATATGACGGAGTGACAAGTGATGGTCGACAACCGATCCACGGTGGAGCGAAGGTGGCGATCGCCGTTCGAGTGACAACAGAGGCGACAGGTCGGAGGAAGGGAGGGCTGGTGTGAGGACCCCAAATTTTGTAAAAAAAAAGTATAATTGATGACATCTTGAAGTGAGAAACTATAAATTCCAAGATTAGGTTTGGCGTGAGGGTTAAAAAAGAAGATTATGGAATAATGCAATTTTAGGGGAAGTTATATTCCTAATTAAAGTAAGATTAGGCAAAGTGAAACATGATAACTATTGTTGGACTAAGTTGAATTATTAAGGTAAGTAATGTATAAACCTTAATTAAACTAAACAGTTGACCACGGGTCAAATTAATGCTCTCGGCTAGAACTGTTTCTGCGCCGACAGCTTGAACTAAAACGGTCATAACTAAGTCTGCAGGTGTCGGAATGATATGCCGTCAGTTGCGTTGGATTCTAGACTCATAGGAGAATCTACTGCAAAAATATCTCGTCCTAATTCCTCACGTGCTATCCGTAGGAATTTTGTAAACCTTGCTGGTTTGTTTTGAACAGAACCCTGTTTTCAAATTATAGTCCTACTCGGAGTAAGAATGGAGTAGTGTTGCATATTGGAATTAGATTCCTCAAAAGCTAGGAGTTTAAACATATAGAAGAGTGTCTCGAGCTGGAGATATGCCTCATATCATGGATAAGTGTGTAAAGATAAGATTGTAGAGTCCTACTTGAAGTAGGAATAATACCAAGTATTAATCTAGAATAGGACTCCTCTGAAAGATGGAAGTTTGATAAGCTAGAGGATAAGTCTGGCACCAAGATAAGTTGTAGAGGAGTAGATTCACTCAATCTTCTACATGATATACTTTGAGTTGGAGTAGGATTAGGAAGAGGAATCAGATGGACGGTTGAAGAAGGAAACCTACTCGGCTAGGACTCCCTCTAGCCACAGGATTAGTTTCAGAGAATCCTTGTAGTTATAAACTTACTAAATATGGATAGACTTCAAATCGGATAAGGATGAAGAGTTACCAATTGGATTAGGACTCCAATTGAGGTGGTTGGGACGTCCTCTATAAATAGAGGAGCCGGCTTCTGCATTTTCTGCAACTTTCTCTCTCTTTCTCCTAATTGACGACCCCTTTCTCTTCTCTTTCTCTCTCTCGACCCCTATTTTTCTTCTCTCTCGTCCCTCTCTCTTGCTGGCTGACTTGAAGAGGTGACAAAGGAGGTGCATAGGACGTTGGAATTAAAGCAAAGCAAGAAGATATCGACGAACGGTTTGAGGTAGGATGTTTTTACGCAGTTCTTTCTATGGTCCTATTCTTCTACAGCGCCTAGATTTTCTTACGTTTGAAGTCAGATACTTGCGTGTTCCTACTGATGTTGAGTTGAATCTTATTCATACTTATACTCTTGTGACCTTGCTTGAATTATATGCATTGTTGTCGTGTTAAAATTGTAGTAATCGATTACGATCGCTTACATGATTCATGTCTCTATTGCATGTATTTTGTTAAGAAAGAACCCTGATTTGTGTTGGTCTTTTCTTGTTGCTGCCATTTTCAAGTACGACATTGTTGTTCAGTTTTAGAAGTCCTAATTCCTAAGGTTAAGACTTATTTAATCAAGGTTATAACATTGCTAAACATATATGGTTTTACTAAGCATTACAGTCGATCCCGGATTAGTTTTTCATTCTCGGCCAGACTGATTTCTGCACCAACACCCTGTACGAGATAATTCATAAGTAATTCTAGAAAAATTAAAAAAATACGTCGTCAGATGTGTTATGTGCTAGACTCACACGACTATCTCCAGTAATTTTATCCAGTCCATAAACTTTCAGTATTATTCTCGGGAGGTGTGTCTTTCCACCCCTTCTGTTCTGGACAGATTCTGCATTCTTGAATTCTACTGATCTAAACAATGTTCGTAACCAAGTGTATTGACCAAACACCTATGATCAATCGTGTGTCAGCCTATATTTATGTATCATGTGATGAATACTCTAACTATTAATTATCTATGATGAGGTGTTATAAAAGTATCTTGCAAAGTTTATAAAATAAGCCTATCTGTGTCGGTTTACATATCTATTGTCTATTTATTCCAAATACTCTACCAACCCTTTATGAGGTCTTAATATACTAATACAAATTAGTTCTACCATGCTGATATGTTTTAAATTAATTACATATGGCTTATCATTAGAATTCAGTAATACTAAAAATCCTATAAGTATTGTCAGCTTTTCTAAGAACCATGACCGATCAATTTGTAAAGTCTTAAATTAGTAACATATATATATACGAGTAACTGAGAAACACTATTATCTGTTAAAAATATAATAGCTACGAGTCTTCGTGTCATGAACCGGTCCTTAGGTTTAGAACCTATTGTATCATCAACTTTCTGTCTTTTCTATACACCTTGAACACCAATCTGAGTGTCAAGTCTTCTATCTCTCTTAAAGCCACGATGAGCAGCATTTCCCTATGTCTTTTCTGGGGTTTCTTACTTAATTCAATTACATGTAATGCTTCTGTGTTTGCTTGAATGCTTCTAGTAGTTCTATCCAGAGAATTAAATTCCTTAGGGATTGGCGTATCTCTGTAGTTTCCATTATGAAGTTTCCTCAGGTATTGGCGTATCTCTGTAGTTTGCATTATGAAATATCCTAAGGGATTGACGTATCTCTGTAGTTTGCATTATAAAATACTTTATTAAAGTCTCCTAAGAGATTAACGTATCTCTAATGGAAATCATAGTATGCTCAATAAGCCATGACAGAAACATTGATCTTTCGAGGTCTTTGTACTTATAATTGGGATTAGCGTATCCTGGGATTAGCGTATCCCTGCTTTATCGAGGCACCATGTGCACTTTTTAGATTGTTAGGCATCATGGAAGGCCTACACAGTCTCTGCCCATTGTGTCCATGAACACCGATGGGGCCCACATCCTAGATTCATGGCAGGGTTCTTATCGAGGACCCCTAGTGGCGAATGGGTATGCTGTCTACTTGTGAGCAGCAATGATTTGAGAGCAGAAATTCACTCACTTTTAGTATTATCAATAATCGTGGTGTCTAATTGCTTCATTCGGATATTTGAACTTCTTGACATTAATGATGAATCATCTCTTTCAACTATCTTGTAACATATTGCAGATTCATGTTACAACTACTTCCGCTAAATTATATTATTCTTGAATTATCTTGTTATATTCTATTGCGGTTTTGCATTATACTGGGTATTTCTATGGAATACTCATGCATTCGGCGATGCAGGTTTAGTTGCTGATAGCTCGTAGAGGAGAGCTGGACAAAAAGGTGGATTCGTAGAAGAAGAGTTCAAAGCTTAGACTTTATAATTTCAGTTTATTTTGATGGTTTTGTAATAATGGCTTTTGGACCATTAGAAAATATAACAAGTTATTATTTATTGTTCATTTTGGATTCTCATTTATAAATAGTTTGTCCCTTGAGGTTTTGTCATTTTACACTTATAATTATATTTGTGTGAATGATGGCGCAATTATCTGTGACGCCTCAAGTATTCAGCATATTTAAAAAAGAAAGCACTCCGATAAGCGCTGAAAATTTGGGGCATGACAGCTGGCATGGGGGGGGGGGGGGAGAGGAAGAACACGTTGGTTGTCCTTTTGGTCAGTTTTCCTTAAATCCTCTCCCTCTCCAGCGTCAGATCCTCCTTCCTCCGGCACCGTGGAGCCGGAGCTTGGCTACCAACCCATCCTCCTCCTCCTTGGTTGCCATTGCTTCTCATAAATGAAAGACTTCATTTTTAGGTTTTATCTTCAAATAGGAATTTCTGAGCCCCTCTCCTAATGCTTGCAGAAAAAATTGCACCTCTGGTGATGAAATCCACAGTTGAAAACTTTTTAGTTGCCAACTAACAAATTTTATAATATAAATCATCCTTTTTTGCAAATTTGTAGATTTTGGAACTTCTCACTAAATCTAAGGAGCTATTTGGGGCGTGATTATAAGTAAATATCCAGAGTGGATTTTGGATGTCCACTGTAGCATTCATGTTTTTTCCATATCCAACGTGAAACACGACATGAAGTGTTTCAGCTGAATATGAAAAAAATATGGATGCTACAGTGTAGCAAAACATCCACTATTGATGTTTTGCTTTTAATCAATCAGGCCCCAAACGGCCCCTAAATCTGCATTACCAAATGCAGCGTTAGCTTTTTCTCTCTTGGTGTTTGCACTGGGAGCATGGAAAATCGTCTCGCCGATATATCGGCGATATATCGGTATCGGCACTAAACCGATACATCGATACCAACCCGTATCGTTTTTTCGAAAATTCCAAATATGAGTAGGCTATGTAGCGGGTCGCAATAGACCTTCAGAAGCCTCTCCGACGAGTAGGCTATGTAGCGGCCCCAGATGGATCCTTGCATTGGGCCTCCTACAGGTATGAGCAGCTTCCCGAGTTCTGTTTCTTCTGTGGGCTGCTAGACCATGAGTTCAGGGAGTGCTCTGCTCGTCGGGGAAAGGAGGTGATTGGCTCTAAACCCTCCCTTCAATAGTGCGAGTGGCTCCGGGCCGCCGGTGGTTGAGATAAGGACACTGCTGGCGCGGGAGAAGACGGCCTGACAAGGCAATCACAGTCTTCTGATCAATGCATTCCCAAGATACAACAGACCGTTGGTCGACTAGCGGTGCACTCTAACAAGTCTAATCCCGAACTCATAGAAAAAGTAAAATTGTTGTCTTTCAAGAAAAAAAATCATATAAGGAGGAGAAGAGGATTCCAGAACGAACTGTTTCTGTATTTCGTTTAAGGCAGCCATATATAAACTTTAATCCAACGTACTCCTTTCAACAAATGAAACGAATGGACACCTTTTCACAAAGGGAGACGAATGAGTATAACGGTGGATTGTCCACCCAATTACCCGTCTCATCGTTCAATTATAATCAATGGTTCATAAACTCCAAAAATAATTAACCATTTGATCAAAAATCAAAGACTCTAGATGCGAATTATGAATTGCAAAGTGCTAAGTGCACCACAATGCACCCATTTGCCCACGCCACGCGCATGTGTGCATGTGTGCACTTTCGTTTTGGATGAGTCTCCACACCAATAATATATATAGAAAGAGGAAGAAAACTTCTTTATATATACATATAACACTGATGTGGACTAAAGAAATCTCCTAACATATAGATTTTTCATTTTCCCTCCAAATTTCATCCAATCCTAATTCAATTAAGTAATCAATGTGGGTCTAAGGTGGGAATTATATTAATGAGCTTTATTCAACTAATGGAAATTTGTGCCAACTACCCAAAATCCAACATGGAGAAGGTGAGATTTGTTGTAGGCTGGGTGGAAGCATGGTTATAAAAGTCGGACCAGCCCGGCAAATTCGACTGGAGCCGGAGGCTTTTTTCGGTCTGGGTCGGGCGGGTAGGTTGACCCGACCGGTCGAACCGGTAACCCAGCCAACCGGGCGGACCGAGTTTTAAAACCATGGGACTCCCGACTTCCCTTGATCATCTGCCAGTCGCACCATCGCAACATTGTTCACACTCCCTCTCTCGCCACTCTCCACCTCATTCTCCAACCATCCCATCCACTTTCTTGAATTTCTTCTACTACTCAAAAAATGAAGCTAAGTTTCAGAGACCAACAACCAAGAGCTCGACTCCCTCACAGACACTCCTCGCCATCTCCCGAAGCTCTCCACTCTTACTGCTGGTGGTATTATCCCCTCCATTTTCCTCCTTGCAACTCTCCTTTATCCTTTCATCAATCTTTTTCCATTCAAAGATTGTAGCTTTTGAGCATTCCGCGTTACTCTGCATAATTGCATCTACTTAGCCTTGAAAGTTGAAATGCCATTTTCAATGCTTATAACATATTTTCCGTTTTCTGTATTTGTTGGTCTATGAATATATTTTGAAGTGCAATGATCTGCATTTGAAACCCTTTTGTTTTACTATACTTCCATCAAGCAAATCGCTCTTTGATTAGCCTACAAATGCCATTGCTCAATGTTTTTTGCGTATTTACCGTTTTTTGCATTTGGTCTCTGTATTTTAAGCTGCGATGATGTGCATTTGAAGCTCTTATGTTACCTACGCCGGGGGGCCCGTCGAGCCAAAGGGGGGCACCCCCTCTTTTTTTGGTATCATTGACGTCAGCAACCGGGTTGACCCCGGTTGGACTTACCCGGCAAGAATTCTGGATCGATGATTGGTCCGATTTTTTAAACTTTAATCCGAAGTAGTTACAAAATGCATATCCTCGGCCATTTTTTGATATTTTGATTAACGGAACAGAATTCCGAGCGGTACACTCCGACGCGCAGGCTCCGACCCCCATCTCCTTACCGAGAAATTATTAGGTACGTGCGTACGGAGAAGTCATGCTCATCAACAATAGGCGATGGCCACGACTCCCTGCTTGTGATATGGGGCCATGAGGGACCTAAATTGGGAAACGTGTCCATCATCTGATGGTGATGAGTATGACTTCTCCGTACGCGGCGCGTACCTAATAATTTCTCCCCATTACCTGTTCCTCCTCTGCAGTGAAGGACGGACTTCTCTTATTGGGGCGGCGGCTGAGGCTGGAAGCATTTCCGGGGTCATGGCGGCCAGGGGAGCTCCGTGCGTCTCTCACATCCTCTACGCCGACGACACCCTCTTGTTTTGCAAAGCCTCTCTAGCAGAATGCTCGAGGGTGACAGATATTCTCAGAACTTAATTATGTGCTCATCTCGGGCAGAAAGTAAACCTTGAGAAATCGTCAATTTTTTTAGCCGCAATACCCGGCCGGAGATCAGAGATGCGGTTTTCTCTATGATGGGGATTCAATCTACAGCTTTTCACGAAAAAGTATCTCGGTCTCCCTACTTGGGTGGGCAAGAAAAATCAATCCTTTCGTGATATCCGAGATCGGGTATGGAAGAAGCTTCAGGGGTGGAAGGAGCGACTCCTCTCCCAGGCGGGAAAAGGAGTCCTGATAAAATCAGTTCTTGAGGCTTTGCCATTGTATGCAATGAGCTGCTTCTTACTGCCGTCAGGCCTTTGCCAGGAATTGAGCTCCATGGCCGCCCGCTTCTGGTGGGGGCAAAAGGAAGGGGAGCGAATATTACATCGGCTAAGCTGGGATGAACTCAGTAAGCCAGAGGAGGGAGGCCTAGGATTTCGCAGCCTGCCGGCTTTCAATTTGGCCATGCTGGCCAAGCAAAGCTGGAGAATTATTCAAGACGAGGGCTCGCTGCCAGCGCAAATTCTTGCCGCCAAATATTATCCTAATGGCTCTTATTTTACTGGAGATTTTAAACCCCGGAGCTTCATGACTTGGCGCAGCCTCCTCACCGGCCGAGACATTCTGCGTGCTGGACTGCGTTGAAGGGTGGGGAATGGGACTTCAAGAAGTATTTGGCATGGTAAGTGGGTACTCCCCCCTCCCTCATATAAGGTGCAGTCAGCATGGCATGGTCCAGCGTGCGGAGTTTAGAGGGTCTCAGATTTGATAGACAATGTAGCTGGATGCTAGAAAATGGACCTGCTGGCAAAACCTTTTTCATCCTCATGAGAAGATCATTGCAAACATTTCCATTAGCAGACGAGGGGTGACTTCTCAATGTTTATCGAAACCCGAGCGGAAGCGAATTAATTGTCGGTCTGATATTGAATTCTTCGAATATCTATTTTGATTTTAAATTTCTTGCACTCACGAATAATAACAATGAAAGAGTACAAAATTATGAATAATATATATATAAATTATAATTTATTTCTTACATAATTAAATTAAGGGGCCGTTTGGGGCGTGATTAAAAGCAAAACATCCACTGTAGATATTTTGCTACACTGTAGCATTCATGTATTTTTCCTATCCAACTGAAATGCCTCAGGTTGATAGGGAAAAAAATATGAATACTATAGTGGATTTGAATAATCCACAGTAGATATTTTTGCTTATAATCACGCCCCAAATGGTTCCTAAATACAAGAACATTTACTACTAACCTGCGGTTTTTGTGCTAAAGATTATACCGTTCTTCGTAAAAAAATAAGAGTATGTCCGAGATCCCCTCTTGAGCCGTTCATGTGTGGATCAATGATTTGCCATTCTCCACAAGATAGTAATATCACATTCAACTTCTCCCAATATATTGTTTGATTAAATCACCAAGATTAATCTTAATAGCAAATAGTGGAGAGAAAAAATGCATGAAGTAAGAGAGAGAGAAAACGTCCCTGACGTAAGAGAGAAGATGAGTGCCTGGAAAAAACCAGTGTCCTGAGTATTGTTCACATCCCCCTTTTATATCTCTTTCCCTCATCAATTACTAATTTGGGAGTTATGGATATCTTAATATCATGTAACCTCCTCCATTAATTGGAGTTATGGATATTTTAATATCTTGTAAACTACTCCAGTAATTGCTCTCTTGATGGTTATTCATAATCAACCATAACTCAATCCATTAAATTATCGTAAGGGTTCATTAATATCAGGTGTCTCTTCCAATTATGCGTGGACCCGCCTGAGCCCAAGGAAGTATAGTCACTTCTCGTATCCACACACCGAATGAGAAGACCTATTCCTCTCAAATAAGACAATAAATATGAAACAGACCCGTATCGACTTCACGGTTAAGAGCGCTTATCAGGTGGCTAAGTGAACCTTCCAACAGCGGCAGCAGGGCTTTCTGGCATTCAGTTTGGTCGAAGAAACTCTCGGAGAAGATCAAATTATTCCTCTGGAGAACCTGTAGGGACATTCTTCCCAGCAAGATAAATCTAGCTCGTCGGGGAGTGAACCTCAACATTTTGTGTCCAGTCTGCGGAACAGCGCCTGAATCAACGGCTCACTCCTTGTGGCTTTGTCCTAGGATCTCCCACCTTTGGAAGCATTATAATTGGCCTTCGGGGTTCCGGTCGGATAGGGACTTCTCCCCCCTGGAGGGAGTCAGCCACCTCCTCCGTCAGGACCCTCCTGTGTCCCGTTATGAAATGGCTGGTTCTCCTCTGGATGGTTTGGTATAACAGGAATCTAAGCTCCCACAATGGAATGGTCAAAGCAGGGACCCGGACTCCCTGCCTGACTGGGCTGACGATTACCTGGGTAAGCTAAGCTAGAAGGGGTGGGACTCGATGCAATGCTACCAGACTGCCAGCTTGGGTCCCTCCTCCTCAAGGTTCTGAAGTATCAAACCCCCGGCCCAGTTGATAGAACAAGATCCTCCCTATCTGCCGTGTGTACCCAGAAAGCAGCAGCAGCTCTATCCATTGGATAGGAGCCTGAACATGGAAAAGAGGAGACATGAGACTATGAGAGGGACGGTACTATTAAAACTGCGTAGAAGAGGAAGAAAGGTACGTGTAAACCCTGCCCAGAGCATCATGCATGCATGCAAATTGCATAATCCACGTGAATTCGATAGTCTGATGTGTGAGAATTGAACCGAGCGATTTGTTCTATTCAATATATAGAGATCTACATTGTACAATCTATATTCCGTTACAGATTTGTATCCCATGATTTAAGCTAATTACAGATTTGTATCCCATGACTTAAGCTAATTTGTATCCCATGACTTAAGCTAATATACAACTAGTCATATCCCATGACTTAAGTGCCATATCAATTTGAGTTATATATTGACAAATATAACTCTTCACATCCCCCTTCAAGATCATGGAGGGATTTCCCGAATCATGAGCTTGTCCCGCAATAGAATAAATCGAGGTCCTGGCAAGGATTTGGTAAACACATCTGCAACTTGTTCAGTGCCAGGAATGTGACGAAGACAAAGCGAGCCTCGTAGCACATGTTCACGCACAAAGTGAACATCAATGTCGATATGCTTAGAACGATGGTGAGCCACTGGGTTCTTGGAAAGAAAAATGGCACCAACATTATCACAATGTATCATGGGTGGACTTGCAAGTTGAATATCTAGAAACTTAAGTAGATGAGTAATCCACAAAAGTTCAGTTGTTGTATAGGCAATAGCACGATATTTTGCTTCAGTACTAGATCTACTAACAGTTGGCTGCTTCTTAGCCCCCCATGCGAGTAAGTTGGGGCCCAAAAATACGGCAAAACCAGTCATTGATCGATGACCATCAGGACACCCTGCCCAGTCCGCATCAGAAAATGCCTACAAAGTGAGTGAGGAGCACCTAGAGAATTTGAGACCATATGAAAGTGTACCTTTCACATATCTGAAGATTCGTTTAACTGCCTCCAAATGTGTCGTTCGTGGTGAATGCATGAATTGGCACACATGATTAACTGCAAAGGATAAATCCGGCCTCGTAAGTGTTAAGTATTGAAGGGAGCCTACCATACGGCGATATTGAGATGGATCAGAGAGTAGATCGCCATCATAAGAGGATAAGTGAACACCAGCAGCAAGCGGGCTGCTAATTGGTTTTACACCAGAAAGTCCAAATCTCTCAAGAAGCTGGATAGTATATCTTGTCTGAGAGAGAGTAAGATGCTCTAGAGAACGCTTCACCTGAAGGCCAAGAAAGTAATGCAACTTGCCCATATCCTTCATATCAAATTCCTTATAGATGTTGCTAATTAGGTGCTGGATAGTAGATGCATGGCTTCCAGTTATTATAATATCATCCACGTAAAGAAGTAAGAATACCACTTGATTGTTCAATCGCCATACAAAGAGTGATGTATCATAGGGGCAACTATGAAAACCAAGCTTTTGCAAGTAAGTAGTAAAACGTGTGTACCATGCACGGGGTGCTTGCTTAAGTCCATACAAGGCTTTGTGGAGTCGACATACATGAGTGGGATGAGTCTTATCAACAAAGCCAACTGGTTGTTGAAGATACACAGTTTCTTGGAGGTCTCCTTGCAAGAATGCAATTTTGACATCGAGTTGCTGTAGGGGCCAATTATAGGTAATGGCAAGAGATAAAATTAGACGGATGGTACCTGCTTTAACAACCGGGCTGAATGTTTCTTCAAAATCAAATCCATATTGCTGATTGTAGCCTTTTGCAACTAGACGGGCCTTGTATCTTTCAACTGTACCATCAACGTGTTGCTTAACACGATATATCCATTTGCTTCCAATAACATTCATGGATGGATGATGAGGAACAAGGCTCCATGTTTTGTTTCGACGTAATGCATCAATTTCCTCTTGCATAGCATGAACCCAAAGAGGATTAGATGCAGCTTGCTTGTAGGTAAGAGGCTCAATAGCAACACTCTGGATATCTGCCAGAAGAGCAGCTGGAAGTGGATGTTTGGTGGCCAAATATGTCTTCACTTTGCGGGTCCCATCCATGGTGCGAGTGGTCATATGATGACGGGTTGGTACAGCCAGAGTAGTGGTTGGTTGAGGCACTTCAGGCGCCGGTAAAGAAGGGGCAGGATTGGGGCTGGATGGAGAGCTACTTAGAGAGTCAATACTTGGGGTGGGATTCTCTTACTGGGTTGGGCATAAGCTAGGTGGAGCATCAATATGAAGAGAGGATTGGGCTGTTTCTAATTGTACTTCAGCCAAGTTAGGTTGTGGATCTATTGGAATAGGGCGAAGGGAGAAGGGAGAGATGCTATGTCGTCGAAAATGACTAGTAGTTGACCCAACACCTTGTTTTGGACGAGTATCTGCAAAAGGAAAATGAGACTCATCAAAAGTAACGTGTCTAGAGATATACAATTTGCCTTTTGCCAAATCATAGCATTTATATCCCTTATGTTGAGTGCAGTAACCCAAAAATACACAACAAGCTGACTTGAATGATAATTTCCCTCTGCCTAAAGGATCCAAACATGGATAGCAAGCTGATCCAAAAATTCTCAGAGAAGAGTACTCGGGATGAGATCCAGATAGGCGCTCATAAGGGGAACGACCATGAAGGGGTTTGCATGGAAGCCAATTAATAAGAAGTACTGCTGTTTCAAAAGCATGATGCCAATATCCTTGTGGGATGTGACCATGCGCCATCATAGTGAGCCCCATCTCTACAATATGCCTGTGTTTTCGCTCTGCAAGACCATTTTGCTCAGGGGTTCCAGGACAAGAAAATAATTGGGAAATTCCAGAAGCAATGAAGAAGGATTGAAGAGTTGTGCTTGTGAACTCTCCACCGCCATCGGATTGAACAAATTTTACCTTGGCTGCAAGGTGCTTCTCAATAAATGGTATAAATTTCATAAAAATATCACTAACTTCAGATTTGCGTTTAAGAGGAAAATACCAGGCATAACGAGAGTGTTCATCAACAATAATAAGATAAAATCGAAAACCTTCAATTGAGGTTGTAGGGGCTGGTCCCCATACATCACAATGGAGAGTGTGTAGCACATGAGAAGCATAAGAAGAACGACGTGCAAATGGTAACTTAGACATTTTTCCCAACTTGCAACTACTACAAAATGATTTGGACGCTCTTTTAGTAGGGTCCAATACCGGATACAATGATTTAAGAACTTGAAATGATGGATGGCCAAGCCGAGCATGCCAAGTATCACCGTCCACTTTATTTGCCAAGAAACTTACTGGTGCTTCCACTTTATTTGACTGACTAAGAGAGTAGAGACCCCTGCTCATCTGTCCATCAAGCAACTTCCTGTCCGTCTTCAAATCCTTAACCACAAATCCCCAAGGGTAAAAAATGAAGTAGCAAGAATTGTCACGTGTAAACTGTGAAATACTAAGTAGATTCTTGCATAAAGTAGGCATAATCAATGTATTATGAAGCTTGATAGACGAATGTGGGAATTGAATGGATCCAATGTGAGAAATTGGAAGACCCATTCCATTCCCGACTTTAACATGATCGGTGCCCGTGTAGGGAACCATACCTTCAACTTGAGAAGTGTCAGAGGTCATATGGTTTGTGGCTCCGGTATCAGGATACCATGCCGGATCTGATATCTGCATTGCTTGGAAGGACTGAATAGGATCAGATGTGGCATCTTGAAGTAAACAATTGTTAGCCTTATGGTTTGGGCCACCACACTTGTAACATGTGATCGGGCAAGAAGCAGTAGAGGATGGACCTCGGCCACGACCTCGTCGTCCCTGCTGACCACGCCCACGACCAACATTATGGTAATGGCCATTGTGTTGTGCATTGCCTCCTTGTTGCTGATTAAAGTGCCCTCGTCCTGATCGTCCACCATAGTGAGCCCGACCACGACCACGACCATTACCACGAGTGGAAACAAAAGCTGTCGTTGGGGTAGTTGTAGCGATGGAAGAAAGATTTTGAATTCGCAATTCAAAATCCAGCAAGAGGGATACCACTTCATCACCAGTAGGTGTCTCACGAGATGTGTTAATTGCAGCAACAATTGGGTCATACTCAGACCCAAGGCCGTTGGTCATCCATAGAATTAGATCATCATCTGTAACAGGTTGTCCTACGCTTGCAAGTGCAAAAGCCAAGGACTTGGCTTGTTGAGTGAATTCTGATATGGAGAGAGAGCCCTTCTTGATGCTTTGAAGCTCTGTCTTCATTGCTCCAATGCGAGTGCGTGAACACTGACCATACAGTGTCTCAAGTGCCAACCAGGCTTCTCGTGTTGTTTCACAAGTGATAATTTGTGAAAGAACAACATCAGACACCGAGCTCAAAGCTAAGACCATTTGATCTAAATGGAGCCATCGTAGAACCTCTTCACTTTCATCATCTCCGGTTGGTCTCTGGATGGAGCCATTAACAAGTCCAAGGAGCCGATGACATCGCAACACTGGCATCACTTGGGCTTTCCAGATGAGGTAGTTAGTCGCCACAAGCTTAAAGGAGATCTCTTGTTGAATTGACTTGACCACAGGAAGGGAGGAGCACCCATCACCTCTTGCCATGGTTGAGTGAGAGACTCCATTTGATACCAAGGGAGACGCATTGGACTCTGAAACAGCTCCGATTGCAGCCATTACACGGAAATAGTTTTAAAAACAAAGAACAAAGAACAAGAAATAAGAAACAAGGCTCTGATACCATGTGAGAATTGAACCGAGCGATTTGTCTCGGTATTTTCTATTCAATATATAGAGATCTACATTGTACAATCTATATTCCGTTACAGATTTATATCCCATGATTTAAGCTAATTACAGATTTGTATCCCATGACTTAAGCTAATTTGTATCCCATGACTTAAGCTAATTGACAACCAGTCATATCCCATGACTTAAGCTAATATACAACTAGTCATATCCCATGACTTAAGTGCCATATCAATTTGAGTTATATATTGACAAATATAACTCTTCACATGATGGACATGTGATTTTGTGGGTCACTGAATTTGCTCAAGATCTCCCATAATCAGCTAAGGTCTCCAAGTCCAAGCATGGGCAGTAATCCAAGAAACTCTTATGCATTCATTTGCTTTAGTCCCTGGCTTGCGAGTTTAAAGAGAGAAGTAGAAGAGCTGGCCTATGTACTTTGCCCTCCTCTGAGATCCAGGCTCTTGTACAGTGTGCATCGTCTACTGTACTCGTAGAACTTTCATCCCTGCAAGGACTGCAACTTGCAACGCTAGGCCATAGCCAGGGTCCCCAGACATTCGCTATAAGGGATGTCCTTAGTTGCAAGGAACCATGGCTCTACTTATTAGACAATATGGACAAGATGGTAGCGCCGTAGCGGTCCTCGAGAGAGAGAGAGAGAGAGAGAGAGAGAGAGAGATAGTTTTGGATAAAAGGAGTTATTTGGAGATTTGGTGATTTGCACAAGTTATCATCTGAAAGACAGAGAGCATCAAATCTTGGGGAGGATCTGGGGTCTTTGAAACATGATTTTCTTTTCTACCAAAACTACATGGTACGCACACTGAATTGAAAAGTCGTCTGGTCTAACTTTGCCAGGTCTCTATTACCGTTGGCGTTACAAGTTACATCTCAAAAATCACATGCATGCAAAAGTAGCTCAACTCATTGGAGGTACTAAACGATACGATTCTTCTTTCCAAATAGGTGTCGTTTTTGCATGTACTAGGTTTGAAAGAAGAGCAGCACTGTTGGAAGAGGAAAGATGACCTCATCACAGGATCATCGTGAGGCTGTCTATCTCGCAAGTCTGAATACTAAAATTGTACAAAGCTCTTCTCAGGGGGAGAATGGGCTGATGGAGTGGAGGGGGCAGGATCTTGACATGGAGATCCGTCAGATCCTGATCATCCAGTGTGACATGGACCTGTCTGCAGACTCGTTTCTTGCATGCACGGACCCCCGTCAGATCTTTTCTCCAAGAGTGGAAAGCAAAGAAGGAAGAACAATGCAAATATAAGAGTAAAGTAGAATAAAACTTTTTATCAAATAGGAAGATTAATTCCGAACAGAGGGAGTACATATTTACATTCACCGTATATCAATGCAAAGCATATGCGCGTGAGTGACAGAGAGAGAACTCAAGAACATTTCAAGAGAGAGTGCGACCCACGCTGATATGCTGCATATTGGACGTAGTGTCAACCAAATATTAGAGAATTACCTCATTAAATTACTAAGTGCTAGACTTTGATTAATCGTCATAATACAGCTTAAAGTTAGCCTGTTACAGGTGGGTTACTGATGATTCACTTTTATGTTGCTGCAAGACTGAAACTTGAAGATGCGTCCATACACAGTTGAGGATAACAATCTAGGATTCTTTAGCTGATTATGGTGGATTATTGCCTGCGTTGCGTCACTGGTGACGAGTGTTAAGGAATCTGCAATAGTTTTAAGAATGCGATGGATCTTCTTGTAGTCAAATACTTTATACATCACACAAAAGAAAGAGGATCAGATACCATAGCATCGAATAGGTAGTTTATTCCTCAATATGCTCAAGTTCATGTGCATGCTTAATTCCTCCTTTCAGTATCCCGATTTTAACTAACTTAGCTTTACTGACATCATAAGGAGAGACATCTTAAACTTGACATTGACATGTGATGTTTTATAAGAAAAATAGCCTACGAGAAATTATCTAGTGGAATGTTTCTACCACGTGTCCTGCGGAAAGATCCAATTTAATGACACATACACTAGTGGCACTAATGCTCAGATTTAGGCACTTAGCATGCCTTAAAATTGTGTTAAACATCCATCCAAGTTCCAACGGACCTCTCCACCAGGTCTCCCGTGGAATGGGCCAAAGTTGTAAAATGATGTCCACAGTGATTTTAATTTGTGAAGCCCATAACTATTTTGCATGTGCCAGTAAGCTCATCCCATATGGACACTTAACGTGGGCCTAGGACATGGTTTTTACTTGTGTACATCCTTTATAAATTGACATGTAAGCCTACCGGCATCCTACCTTCAGATGACATCAACTTTCAGTTGAAATTACTCCCTCTTTAAATAATACCTGTCTGCATTAGAAAACAAAAACGAGCTGATTTTAGTTCATTTTGTTTTTTCAATGCAGACAGGTAACATTAGATAAAGGGAGCATTATATGTTCCAATACACTAGTGCCGTCACATATCTCCTTCAAAATCCGGCTGCTTTCCACAAATCGCAAGTTGCGCCTGTAGAGGCATTGCCACGACCATAGCTGGGAGGAATGGAGCCGAGTCCATCGCTAATGAGATACAGTCCTTGCTAATGAGGAGGAATGGAGCCGAGTCCATCGCTGGTGCGCCTCTACCACCATTAGAGGAGGAAGTGGGTTTGGGTGGGTGTTAGTAGGTCAGGAAATTAAGAATTTCTATAAAAAAATACTTTGTTGATTAAAATTTAGGAGTTGAAAAGTTTTAAGCAACAAATTATTGTAGAGTTTAAGGGGTGCGGTGCAGATGTAAAACATGAGAGAAGGTGCTGCATTTGAACCATGGAATTCCGTATTATAACCATGGAATTCCGTATCGGATATCGGTATCGTATCGGTCGGCTTAAAAGATAAAATATCGGAAATATTTGTAAAAAAAAATATCGGTGGTCAAAAACTAGTTTTTACTATATATTTTCATAATCTAATTTCTAAAATGAGTTATACTAATTTAGACAAAACATAGATTTTAAAATATGTATATTAAGATGGGAAACAAGTGGAAAATTACTTTCCCCTTTTTTTTCCAAAAATATTATTTTATTATAAAATAGCGATATATCGGTCCGAAACCGAAACTGATATATCGGCGATATTTATTTATTTCGTTTTATCGGGTGAGGCCCGATATCAATATATCGGCGATAGAATTCCATGATTATAACTAATGGGCCGTATCCGAATCTGAGGGGATTGGCCGTAGGATATGGTGTTTACTGTTTGCATTGGCATATGGCAATCCACGAGGAAAAGCAACATATTCTAAACTTACAGCAGACGCTTTCTTCGTCGGCTGCGCACCCTCTCGTCGCTTTCTATCCGCACACTCCCCTCCCTCCGGCCACTCTGTAAAAGACGCTTTAAAACATTTCAAATCAAGGTCACCCCAACAAATTCTCGCCTTCCGATGTCCCCACCCCCACCTTCCCTTTCTTTTGTATAAACTTCACAGTTTCCCATACCACCCTCACATCGATACCCTTCCATCATTTGGTCCCATCTCGCTTTGCGTTTCCACCCCTAATCGTCTCGATTCCCCACCCCGAATCGTCTGTCTCCTCGCTCCTCTACCATACAATCTTTATTAATAAAACAAAAAACTACAACACACCAACAGAGTGACCCACCTAAACCTCTACCAAGCTTGTTAATGGGCAATTTCCCAAACCTCTACATCAAATTATTTAACAGGGTGTTGATGTGATGGCGAGAGCATACTTCATTAAGGTCTTTAGCTCCAACCCCCACTCTATTGGTAACCCACTCAAAACTATACCCCGTTCAAGCTTGTTAATGGGCAATTTCCTAAACCTCTACATCAAATTATTTAACAGGGTGTTGATGTGATGGCGAGAGCATACTTCCTTAAGGTCTTTAGCTCCAACCCCCACTCTATTGGTAACCCACTCAAAACTATACCCCGTTTATCCCGTGTATATAATGGGTAGATATTTATATGCACCCAAATGAATTGGCATCGGATACGGATACCTTGCCCCTGCTTCTAATCAGGTCCGAAGGAATCGAGCATCCCTTATTATATGTGAAAAAAAACCTCTACGACAAAGAGGCTTTTTAAGTGCTCAAGTAAGTTACCTTTCCTAAACACTTTCGTCCTAATTAATCAAATTAGGATGGTTTGGAAAAATATATGACGGAAAAGAGAGAAAATGGAACTTACCTTGGGTCCTGCACTAGGCTTTGCTTTTGGATCTTAATGGCGACGAGGCATCAACACCGCCTCCACACTCGTGAGAGAATGTCTGTCTCCAGCACCAGCTGCACACTCCACTCCACTCTCCTCCACCTCTTCTTCTTCTCCTGACCCTCTTCCCCTGCTTTCCACAAATCCCTTCTCATGGAACCCAACCCCAGAAACCTCCTTTCCCTCGCCTTCTCATCTATTCTTCTGCTTCTTGTCCTTGTTGGTGCAACAACCTCAGTCGACATCCATGTCCAAGACAGGAACTCGCTTCTCATGTTCCGCTCCCAGCTCACCGACCCCAAGCAGGCCCTTTCCACCTGGGGGACCAGCTCCGCCTGCCGCAACTGGACCGGCGTCTCTTGCTCCAACAAGACCGGCCGCGTCGTCCGCCTCGACCTCCCCCTCCTCAACCTCTCCGGCCCCCTCCACCCCCGCCTCTGCGCACTGTCCTCCCTCCAGTCCCTCGTCCTCTCCGGCAACGCCTTCTCCGGCCCCGTCCCGCCCTGCCTCGGCCAGCTCGCTGCTCTCCAGGTCCTCGACCTCAGCCGGAATAGCTTCCACGGCGTCATTCCGGACGGTTTCGCCGACCTCCGGAGCTTGCAGAAGCTCCTTCTGGCTGAAAATAGTGGCCTTGGCGGTCCGATTCCTGACTGGATTGGGAATTTCTCCTCGCAGCTCGAGGTTCTCGACCTCGCAGCGAACTCCTTCCATGGCGGAATTCCAGAGGGTTTGCTCAATCTTCAGTCTCTCAAGCATCTTGACATTTCCGACAACTTTCTCAACGGAACTCTCCAGGGATTCAATCAGTCCCTCGAGTTCCTCAGCCTCGCCTCGAATAGCCTCTCCGGAACTCTACCCTGTTTCTCCGCCTCCGCCGAGTCCCTCTCCGTCTTGAACCTCGCGGACAACCTCCTCGTCGGCGGGATCCCGACCTGCATTTCGCTGCACCGGTCTCTTACTGAGCTCAATCTCTCCTCCAATGGCCTCAGCTTCGAGCTGTCACCAAGATTCGTCTTCTCCGACGAGCTTCTCCTGATCGATTTGAGCTCGAACGACCTCTCCGGGCCTCTGCCGGAGAAAATTGCGGAGGCATCGGAAACTTCCGGGCTAGTTCTTCTGGACCTCTCGCATAATAGCTTCAATGGTGGAATTTCGCAGGGAATTACAGAATTGAGGAATTTGCAGGGTTTGTTCCTTTCACACAACCAGCTCGTCGGGGAAATCCCGTCGGCAATCGGAAATCTCAGTTATCTTCAAGCTCTGGACTTGTCCTACAATGCGATAACTGGTTCGATCCCACGGAGTCTCGTCGGCTGCTTCCAGCTACTGGAACTGAAGCTGAACAACAACAATCTCTTCGGCAATCTCTTGCCAGAACTCGACGCGCTGGACAGCCTGAGAATCCTGGACCTTGCCGGCAATCGTATCTCCGGCGAGATTCCTCTGCCCCTGGCTGGATGCAAGTCGCTCGAAGTGGTGGATCTCAGCAGGAACAATCTCGCCGGGGAGCTGAACGAGACCATTTTCAAGTGGTCCAATCTCCGGTACCTTTCACTTTCCCACAACAGATTCCAGGGCAACCTCCCCGACTGGATCTTCTCCTTCGACATGATCCAGTTCATCGACCTGTCCGCCAACAATTTCTCCGGTTTCCTCCCCGACGGGAACTTCAATGTCAGCCGCAGCTTTAACAGCGGCGACACACGGACTCCGAATCTCCCAGGCATCGGCGACAACTACGATCCGGTCAGGGTTTCGGTGAATCTACAGCCCGATAGTCGCCAACTGGGGTTTAGCTACGCCCTCAAGTCGGCCGTTTCAATCGACTTGTCGGACAATTCGCTTCAGGGACAGATCCCCACGGGTCTACTCGGCCTGAGGGGCATGGAGTATCTGAATCTCTCATTCAATTCGCTCGTCGGCCACATTTCGTCGAATCTGGAGAGCATGAAGAACCTGAAGTCATTGGATCTTTCTCACAATTCGCTCTCCGGTCGAGTTCCGGCCACCCTATCGGTGCTGGGAGATTTAAAGTTTCTGAATTTGTCCAACAACTACCTATCGGGTCCGTTGCCGGGGAACCGGAAATTCCCCGACGCTTTCGTCGGGAATCCTGCATTGTGTGAGGAATATGCAGGGCAATGCAAGAAGACGGGCAGCTCGTCGGCAACCGACGGAAGAGGGGGAGACGACGGGTTTTTCTCGGTGCGGGCATTTGGGATAAGCGCGGCGGTCAGCTTCTACGTTTCGCTGGTGGCGCTTTGCTGCTCGCCGCTCGGCAGGAATTATATTCTTCTGCCGCCAGTAAAGGCGCAGGTCGCCGATGAGTAGGGTATCGGCCAGGGTTTTGCCCGGCGCCGGCGAGAAAGATGTACATACAAAGGAGTCTCACTTTTTTTTGTAAATGTCTTTTTGTTTAATATGTGGCTAATATTATTGCAAAAAAAAAAATGTGACTAGAAAAGTGGATGTTAACAAATACTAGTATTTCTGTCTTTCATACAACAAAAATACGAGTATTTCTTGTACAGAAAAAGAAGGGGGTATTTTATTTAGTATGCGCCTATGCGTGCCGAAGGCATTCTCATGGGGCAGCCCATGTTACCACCTGGCCATCCCTGCATCTTAGTACGCACCATCGGATCTTGATCTAAAGGGGCGTAATGTCTGATGCATATTTTTTAATATGCGCTTGACACGTAATGGCTATTCCATCTGTCCAATGAAGTCTGCCGTGTTTTTTTCATGAGCGAGCAAAGTCAGCCATGTAACGATAGACCGTGTTTTTTCAAAACACACACAGGCCTCATTGGATAGAGGAAGTATTTGCTTTATCTTAATTACATAATACAATTTCATGAGTCATATTGCGTGCACCAAAAGCCTAAGGGCAGGAAGGATTGCACCTTAAACATGAAAACTACATTCAGTGGCGGGAATTCAACACTCAGTGGCACAAAGGCTGATTTTTTAAATATGAGGCCTCATACATGAACTTCGTAACTTCGTTACTCGAGTCTTTGGCTTTTACTAAGCGATTTTAAATATGGCTATTTTTTTGTATGTTTGTGTCGTTATTGTGCTTGTTTAAATTGAGTGAATTGGTGGAGCTTACACTTTTGTTGGTTTTGTGTTATGTTATACTCTTTTTTGGTCATCTTATGTTGTGATTTTGATAGGAAACTCCTTGTATATATTTCTTATGTTTAAAATTCAATGCGTTTGCAATAAAAGAAACCAACATAGTACTAAGCTCTTTTCTGCTGTTTGTATTTGTGAATTCACTTTGTATCTGTTTGTTCAGTTAATTCAATAGCACCTTTCATTGGCTTTCTAAAAAAAGTCCATTATTTAACTGCAGAGAATTTTTAACTTCAATATTGAAGTTAAAAATTCTATTACTCTTTTTGTTGAATGAAAACTAGGTAAAGATAAGATGGATAACCATGCGTATTTTCTGCTAGATATATTGGATAAATCTCAGTGAGTATATTTTTTACCATGGCTATGTATATTTTTTACCATGGTCATGCTGGCCACCAACAGGTGATTGACAACCGATTGGTGATGATTACAAATTTACAACCTCCAGGTAACTTCTTGTAAGGGTTCCGTAGGGGAAGTGGTGGGTAGGATTGGACGTTTTGGAGGCCGGGAGTGGAAGGACATGTCACATGGGCATGCCCGGGAAAGAAGTAAGGACTTTAAGAGGGCTTTTCACCTTTAATTCCCAGTTTACTTTTTGATTTTGAGGTACTCCTTGAAGCCCCATTCCCAGCTTTCTGATTGCTAATGAAAGCCAGCCTCGTACTCTGAAGTCTGAAGTGCCTGTTGCAGGGTGCCGCGGGAGATGAAGTTTAAAGCAAAAATGATGTTACGCAGCAGCAGCGAATGAACACCGATGAAAAGTGGCACCTACTACAACCGCTGACCATCGATGCAGTGGTATCTGCCATCGGGGTTTGAGAAAGTAACGATAATTTTTTCCTTTCTCTCTTGTCTCAATGCACCTGCAATAGATAGACTAGAGCCAGTTACCCTCTATCCCCATTCCCTACTTCCCACTCCTGCCTTTCCTGCTTCCCCTCGATTTGCATTGGTCTAGTCCCTATACTTGCATTGGTGGTGTTGTTTGGTGATTTATATGGTATATTTCTTTTTTCTAAGCAACTCATATGGTATAATATAAGAGACCATGCATGGGACTAAGACAGGTCTCGTGCAAGCTGCATGAGCTAAAGTCACCTCGATTGGTAAGATTTCGATCGGATGGTAGGTGTGAATCACACTTGTTGTCAGATCATAATTTGATGGCTAGAGATGATTTGGCTCATGCGGCCTGCTTGAGACATATCTCATGTAAACTTTTCCCCTAACATGATATTCTCTGTCCAATGAAACATCTAGATTTGAAAAAATATGGGCCCTACCACCGCTACCTGATTGATTTGTTCTCTCAAGACCCAAAAAACCGGAAAAGGGAGGAAACTTAGCTGTTTTACGCAGTAATAAATTTCGAGGCACCAATTCTATTCTATAAATACATTTCAAAGAACAAGCAGACAACAAAGGTACTGTGGTGTAGTGGTTATCACGTCAGTCTTACACACTGAAGGTCCCCAGTTCGAGCCTGGGCAGTATCATCTTTTTTTAATTTACCTTTCTCTTTTTCCATTTCTTTTTCTTCTTAGTGACTTGTGTACGCCAAAAAAAAAAAAAAAAGAGAAAGAGAGAGGCTCAGTTCTTTTCTCTGTGATGGCTTGTGGTTTTCCCATACCATCATTTTTGTAGTTTATTCTATCGCGATACCCTAAGGTCTCGTGCATATAACATATTTAAATTTCTAAAATGAGAAGCGAAGTGTCATACATTGAAAGCATTCACTATTAAGAATGTGATGCTGTTGGCGAAGACAATAACAGATCTTGCTCATCTATTCTTTCCTTTTTCAGGCGCATGAGTCTGGGATTCCCTAATTACCAAGGAGGAGTATGTCTCTTCAGAAAAAAAAAAAAGACTATAAAAATTCAATCACCTGCGTGTTTTACTTTTTCTGTTTCTCAACGATTTTTTTTATTTTGTTTCTCAACGTCTTTGAATAACATGATTGCATATGAATTAAATCATGATAGCATCCAATTCTCAAAGAAATTGCTTCGAGATAAAGAAAAGCCTACAGTCTTTTGTTTTGTAAAGCCTGACTCCCTTTATGACAATTTCATGAATCCATAGCTCTATCTTCTTCATTAGGCGCAACACTAGTATTCACTCCAAGACAACATAGATCCTTTTCAAGAGAATCTGCAGATTTGAAACATAACCCAGACATTCCTGCATTAACAGCCGCCTCAACATTTACCATCCTGCACTTGTTGACAAATTACATTGACATCATATGGTGATTTATCAGAAAAACAGAACACTAAATAGCTTATGATTTTTCCATGCACTGCAAGTTAATTTAGACACTGAAAGATAACCTGTCATCAATGAAGATACAGCTCGAAGGCTCTACTCCAAGATACCTCACAACTTCCATATAGGCTTCTGGTGAAGGCTTCCTCTTGCCTGATTGAAAATGAAAGACCAAGTTTTATAACACAAAAGAAGAAAGTCATGTCACAGGTAAAGAGCAACTTTTTTGCAGATTTGTTTACTCCGTTCTTTAAAATACCAACACCATCAGGTCTGAACATATATCAATTACAAATATTTGTTGATCTCTTTTTTAACAGTACATTTCATAAAGCATTGAAATTTTAGAAACATGCAGCTGATTGCCTTAACATCTGACTTCAACCTAGAAAAACTAAGAGATATTCATGTCGCATATACCTAGAAAAACAGGTCTAGGAGAATTTATCTGCCCCAGGAGATATAAAGGAACAATAATGTTTGGTAATCGAAAAAAGCCAACAGTTATAAACGAAAAGGGAAAAAAAATGATTACATATTTACTCATCCCACTTGGCCCAAAAAAAATAAAAATCCTAACGAAGAAGCAAGATTGCTAGAATCAAAATATGCCCTACCTATTGTGCAGGAACAAAATGTCCAACTCAAATATGCTGAGAGTTTCAACTTTTCTTCAATCATTGTGTACCTGGTTACCACAGTTGCAAAAACAATTACACAAGACTTTGATGCACTTAAAACAGCATGTGAAATAAAAAGCAGGCAATTCAATTTGTCCATGCAGCCTCTTGCAGCTTAAACTACAAATTTCATTTTATATATGGATTCTGCATCCCTTTTTACTAGAACATAAGAAGACTAAAGCAACAAATGAAATTTACATCTGCAAAACATATAAAATTTTGATTTTCATTATTTTTGCAGATAAATTTTGACATCAAAGTTTAGCCTTTTAATTTTTCTCACCACAGGGTTGCTTGCACCTGGAATAAGAACTTCTCCCTAGGCATAACAAATAGTTGGTGTGAATTCTACAGTCCAAGAAATCAAATTGCATCCAGAATTACCAGATGGGGTAATTGGTAAAAGCATGAATTTGATATTGGTTCTGCTTCAATCTGCGAAGCAATACCTCCATGCCATCCAGATAGCTATACCCCTTCCTTATGCATTCCTTCAGACCTGCATTAAAAATACATACTCAAACCGGAACAACCAGTGGAAGAACTTAAAAACGAGCATAGATGGTCGTCAGAGTCATTGCCTATTAACCTGCAAAACAGAATATACACTTTATCATTTGCCTGTATTATACGTGTAAGTTCAAAGACTACGACGTAGTTTTAGAAAGCATTGCATTGGCTTTTACATCTTAATTATGGCATCACAATAAAGACGCAGACAAGTGATATTTACTGATTGATTAGTTATCAATCATCATTCAACAGACTACATTTAGACGTTCATAGAGAGAGATATTACTTTAAAGAGGGGATTAACATCAACAAAGGTCTGACAGCTAAGCAAATTGACTATGTAGAAAATGAAATAAATAAGCTGATGACATTTGGAAAATTTGTAAAAAGAATTTGATTTATGTCTCTTTTAGTCACCACCAACCTTCCAGATCAAAAGCCCTTCCATCTTTGAAGAATTTTTTTGCTAATTCCATCTGAAAGTGGATTGATCAAAATAAGATGAGGATAGAGTTAATATAATTTTTTTTATCAACAATCATTACCCTCTTAATTTCTGTACACCGCAGACACGAAGATTACATGACTAGAAGAGTTCAGAAAAAGAAACAATAATATGCTAAATGGAATCAAATTCTTTTATGTAGTATACAAGCTCAATGAATATATCCATGCAATTTCGTAAACAGAAGATAATTCAACCGATCAACTACATGATATATGAGTCTTATACCGAAGATACATTGATAAAACAAATTGTTTGGATGAATGTGGGCAAATTATGAACTTATATGCAGAAAAAAACTACCTCATTGATTAACCCTTTTTCAAACTCAACCCATGCAGTAGGATGCTTGACTTCTAGAAGTTCCTTCATTGTCATCCTGCACATACACGTTCTTCATGGGCATAAGCTAAAAAAAAGAGCAAATTCCAAGTTCAGAACACACAAAAAAGGATACTTCAAAAAACTAAAATCTAACAAATAGATGGAATGAAAAAAAATCTGCATGAAATAAAGTAGTACTCCCTCCAGTCACTTTTAATTGAGACTGTCACATAATTGGTCAATTTTATTGAGATGTGAGGTCCATAGTAAAAACCTAGACTTTCCAAGCGAGCAAATCACCTTTCATTACAGAGGCCTATTAACCTTGATGTCGACCTAGGGTCGCTGTTAGGCGGCCGTCATCACCGTCTCCAGCTGGAGAATAATTAGGGAACGGTAAAATCTAATTTTGGTAAGCTATTTTTGCTAATTGTCTCTATTAAAAGCGACCGAAAGGAATATAGAGTTAAAGTTTACACAACCTAAATTCGAGAAGTAAAGAAATGAGGTCAATATCCATGAACAATATATATCTTATGTGATCACTAGGAGTGTTCAAAATTAGCATTAGCTTGAATGGAAGTCCAATCTGACAAGAACACAACGTTTCAGTGAGTGCTCATCGAAGTCATAGAAGAAAGACAAGTACATTATCTTACTCCGTACAAAGATATCACATCTTCCTGAGGTTGACATAATTCACCAAATTTTAAGCTTCTTCATCAAAGATAATTAGCAGAAAAGTAAACAGAAGTAGGACAAAGAAGTCCCTAAGACATGAGATCAAGTGAGGAAGAGAGGAGAAGAGAAAATGACCCGAAGAAAGCAGGGATGTCGTGGTAGAAGGGATCCCGAACAATGGTGTCCATGACATCGAACAACAAGATGGGCAGCTGTTTTGTGGTCTCCGGAGGAGGAGCAGAGGTCGAGCACTTGGTGGTCATTCTTGCTGGTGGAGAGGTAAGTCTGGAGATCGGGAAAATGGCGATGGGCCGGAGCAGCAGAGACATCGGACTTGGAGACGACAACCCAGTCTCGACTCTGGGCATGTACCACACTTATCATCATCTATCTGGGCCCATACTTATAATTACCGAAATGGGCATTTATCACACTTATCGAGTTATCTGTCATGGACTATGGAATTCCTGGTAGTGCCCAGCACTTAACAATCAGCCGTGCCCACTGCCCAGTAGCATACCTATAAATCTTGTGATACCCAAACAAAATAGATTTCTCATTTTTTGTTCTTATGAAGGACTTTATAAGCTTTCATTTGAAAAAAAAGAGAGAGTAATATTCCTTCTTCTGAAGCCCAAACGAAATTGATTACTCAGTTTTTATTCTTTTGATCAAGACTTTATAACTAGGAAGCACCGATACGGATACGGCGATACGATACGATACGATACGGGTACATCGATACGGTAATTTTCAAAAAGTCCCGATACGATACGTCGGGGATACGTTTTTTGAAAAAATATTTTATATATTTTTAAAACACATTTTAGATTGGTCCCAGTGTCAAAACAAACAATAAGCATAATAAAGAAAAAAATTTAAACACTTGTAGTAATCCTAATATCCAACAACTAGCACCCTAATAGCCACCTATAGTAACTTCCATAATTTTGATAGAATTACACTATAATGACAACACAAACAATAATAATTATAAGTTATGAAATTAAACATTATAACTTATAATAGTTCCCCCTTTACGTATAGGAAACAATTTTTTTTTTTAAGACAATACGCCATCGATACGCATGCAGCCGTATCGGTGGCGTATCCGTATCCGATACGGGTACGGGGGCAAAATTGGCGTATCGGTGCTTCCTAGCTTTATAATCTTTCATATACAGACGGGCTTTTTACATATTACCTGGCGCCATGTTTGGTTTTATCATATTACCTGAAAAAAGATAGTTCCTTTCATATGACCTGGAAGCTACCCAAAATACCCTTGTCTTCTATATACCTGACGACATGAGTAAGATTCCTTAAATGGTGTACTAAACCTTGATTTATTTTGTAGGCGAGAAGATTAATGTCAAGCTGAATTACCCAAAAGAGAGTTTGGGACTATTACTGGGATGGTGTAATAAAACCTTTTTTATGTTTTGGGTGAGAAGATTATTCTCGACCCAAGTCACCCAACCCTATTTTAAAATGGGTAAAAATTATAAACCCTATTTTGCAATATCGTTGATTTGGGTTGCTTCTTCCGAGCCCTGTCTACATGCAGAAAACATGATTTTTTGCTTGTACAAAACAACGATTGTGAAGTGGATTAGGGAGTGCTTGCAATTTGGAACGAGTGGAACAGGACGTACACAACATGACAATATGTTGGTAGTTTCATCTCATTATAAAAAAAACAAACAAAATGTTGGTAGTTTCATATATAGCCATGCACGTAGGAACAGATTTTGAGCTTAATGAGTTGTTCCTTTTATGCTACACTCCCTCCAATCCCATGAAACCTGTTTGCATTAAAACAAAAACGGATACATCATTACCTGGAGCTTGGGCAGGTGGAACAGCCCCACCGGGAACGATCCCGTGAGATTCCGGAGATTATTGAAATAAATCCCGTCGAGGGACTGGAGCTTGGCGATGGCAGGCGAGATGGAGCCAGACAAGATCGTTTTCGGGTCCTCAAGCCGGCTGGCAAGGCTGATAGTGTTGACTCGGACGTTGTCGAGGCAGCCGACGCCGTGCCACTGGCAGCACTCCGTGCCTTTCTTCCATGTCGCGAGCATCCCATCCCCGAGGGGGCGTGCGTGATGCCGGACTTAAATCCCAGCGGGCCCTGCTCGTCGTCCGGGTGACATTTTATTTGTTTTCCTTGAAGGATTATTGCTGGATTAAAAGTTAAGAAATTTGTTTTATATTATTTAATAATGTCTACTATTGTGTTACACTGACTACGGGCATAATCGGTTACACATCCTTTTGAGATGATTGTAATCGGTGATGAGATTGACTGTTCGGTCGTGTGCTGGGATCTCTACCTCGAAATGTACTTCTTTTGTTGGCTTCCGCACTTCGATCGAGGTGTGGGATTTTGGGATGTGACAGATTAAGTCTTTAAACCATTTAGGTTTATTAGTCTGGTTTTTTTATCACTAAGTCCGCAGCTATCAGTCAGCATAAATTTAAAGACAAACACCCATAAATAAGGTAACGTAAAGCATATAAAGCTAATACACCAATTAGGCTTTAAATCATTTACCAAAAAGCTGAAAATAACAAAATATGAGGCTATGTACTATGCTGGCCCTGTATGTATCATACTGTACTGCAATACTTATTTATACATGAAATATGCATTTTATTATCTCCTAAGCTTATGATTACGCTAGTGTTTGATTAGAATAACTACTACTTTAATATAGTTTTTGGTTTTTGTAGGAAACAAGAGTAATATACAGAAATGAGGTGAAAAGTAACTCGAATGGTTAAATCATCATAACTTCGTATATAGATGTCAGATTGGACTGATTCAAGTATCATATTAAAGTTCAAGAAGTCAGCTTTCTAACGCCACCAACCACGTGCAATTCGGAGTTCAGGATAGAAAGTTATAGTCATTTAAAATTTATGAACAGTAACTACGATCGATCGGATATCAATGCGATCGATCGCCAGAGCCGCAAAAGCAGTGTATTGAAGGAAACGATCGATCGGACCTCAAAATGATCAATCGTATCTACTGGAATTTTTCAATCGCGTAAAACAGTAACGACGATCGATCGGTATCATATGGCGTCAATCGGCAAAGCGATCGATCAGAGGAAAATAACGAAGGAATTGCGATCGATCGGTAGGTCGTCAATACGGAGCGATCGATCGCCGTATACGGAAAATCGGAATTAAGACCTATTTCGACTCGGATTTGGAAGGGGACTTCGTGGTTTCTCTTCACTCTTATAAATAGGCCTTATGGGAGAGCATTTTGAGTATCAGAGAATATACTTTTGAGCTTTATTGGAGGCTAGAGAGGAGTAAGAGAAGGAGTCTTTTGGAGCTAAAGAAGAAGAAGGATTCATGACGATGGATCTACATAAATAGGCTTCTCTTTTCTCTCTTTCTATGTGTAACTAAATTCCTTGTCAAGGCTTGATGAAGCCCTAGATGTGTATTGCTACTCTTGATAGTTTAATTCTATAAAATTGATTATGATTTATGCTTAATGCGATTTCATGAGTAGTCTTTGAAGTGCTTGATCATAGACTTAATTGATTATGAATGGAATTAGATATTGTAATTTATTTTATGCCGATCAAGGATAAGATTAATTACATTATAATAGAGTTATGATTGATTCTATGCCCGATCAAGGATAGGATTGATTATACAATAGTGGATGAACTTTTGTGTCCGATCAAGAACGTTAGTGAATTCATTAGTAATTCGTGTGTCCGATCAAGAACATGAATTACCATATCATGTCAATGTATGCTTAATAATAACTGAGAGTAGTAATTACATGTCTAGTGGTGGATTCATTGCCTTGATACTTCTCCATATTGATTAAATCTCAGTTAGATTAGATAAAATTCATTACTTTCTTTAGAATTAATTAAACTACATCTTTTTCTTCTCTTGAGTTTGGTAAAGTATTCACCGTCCCTGAGGTTCGATAACCCTTATTAATACTCGTCGTAGTACATTTGCCTTGTGCACTTGCAAGGGTTTAATTTTAAACGATCAAATACACTGACGGGCAAACACTACCTTCAGTTGAAAGCCGTACTAACTGTTGGTGGATGTCTACCGACAATTCAATCTGAACCGGGTTAGGTTCAGAGATCTGTATTGGTTCACTGCTGGACTGGTTCAACAGTGAACTGGTCATCTTCCTTATTTGTTCCGCCGCTCCAGAAAACAAACATAAAACAAGTACCAAACAAAACGATACAACACGAGAAGCTATGAATGGATTGGGATGCAAGCTTACAGCTTCACTGCTGCTTCTTTATAGAGCAAGACGAGAGAACGGATCGAGGATTGCGTGAATGTGGTCCCATACATTTAATGCTAATCAGACTAGCAAACCATTTTTTGAGTAGTGCACCGGATTCTCACTGCCAACGTCCCACGTTGCCGTGGCACCTGCTGCGTCATAAACCTGGCGTCCCCTGATTTTCCCTTTCTTTCCATTCCTTCCCATGCCTGGCTTCTGTCGCAGAAGCCACTCCTTACCTCGTCAACGACTTCCTCCTCACCCATCGGCTCCAGCAACACTGAGGATGCCCTCCACCTCTGATTCCCGAAATCACCTAGAGTCCAGCCTCCCCCTCCCGCCCCTTTCTCTCTGAAGCATGACCTCGGCATCCCTAATTCGGCCGTGCCGACCCTGGCTCTTGCAAGTTGATCCTCGCCGCCGTCAATTGCCTGAGGATGAAAAAGACAAAAAAAAGGGTTTTTCATTTTTTCAGAAGATAAGGGTAATCGAGCCGTAGTGGAAGCGGATCTTTTGTCCGTTATGGCGTTGAATTCTTCAAATTCTGTTTTTACGAGGAATTACCTTGCACTCAAACACAAAATACACAAAAGTATGCAAGGCATTTAGCAATATAAACGAACAACTATTTTATATCATGAGCAATCAATAATAAATTCAAGAACATATACTACTAACCTGCGGCCTTTGTGCCCAAGTTACACCATTCTTCGTAGAGAAAGAGAAATAGTATGTCGGAGATCACCTTTCAAGAACCGTTCGTGTATGATTCTTCTGATTTTCTATTCTCCCAGAGATAGCAATATCATACAAGCGATTTCTCCTTAATCTTTGCTTTGATCCGATCTCCACGTCAAATCCCAATTAGCCAAAATCACCAAGGAGAATACTATATTCAGCCAAGAGAGAGAGAATGATGGAGGATTCTTGAGAGAGAAGAAGACCCAGTCCTCTTCACAAAATTGCCAAGTCGTGGGAAGAGTTGGGCATCCCCACCTCTTCCCCTTTTATTGCAATTTTCGGTTACATGATTTAAGGAGTAAATCTTCCCTTAATTGTAAATCAGTTACCACAATTAGGGAGTCAAATCTCCCAATAAAATCTCTCTCAACGTCCTAATGCAATTAGGACCCTCCTCATTATTCTCTTGAGGAGTATACGGTAAAGTATCCTCCCATTACGTCTTTCAGCGACTCCATTCTGTTGAGGAGTATACGGTAAAGTATACTGATGCACTATTCCTTGGTTTGTACAATAGTCCTTGAACAAATCAGATGTGTACTCACCACCTCTGTCTGTTCTCAGAACTTTAATCTTCCGTCCTAATTGGTTCTCAACCTCAGCCTTAAATTCCTAGAATTTTTCTAAGGCATTATATTGGACTTTCTCGACAGCAAGTACACATAACCATATATCGAATAGTCATCTATAAACGTAATAAAATAGGTCATACCTCTTTGAGTCTTGACGTTTATAGGCCCACATATATCTGAGTGAATGACCTCTAAAAGGTCAATTGCTCGTTGCCCCTTGGGAAAGGGTAGCCTAATCATTTTGCCTGATAAGCAATCTTCACACACATGCAAATCATCACCTATTCTAGGTAGTAACCCACTACCCGACATTCGGTGTAATTTTATCATATTCACATGACAAAGGCGCAAATGCCACAATAATGCATTATCAACACAACAAGCAACAATATACTCAGAATCAGCTATTTTATTAATATTAGCAAAGTCATTGGATACATCAAGTTTGAATAAACCATCAACTAAAGAAGCAGTAAATAAAATATTATTCTTCTGTCCCACAGTTCCCTTGCCACCCTTGAACCTGACTTCAAGTCGCTTTACTTGTGGCTAGATGGGTCACTATAGCAGGAACTGTCCTAATGGCTCCTAGGGCAACGAGAAAAGGAAACAGCAGGGTGGTGGAAAAGACATAGTGTGTATGATGTCTGAGGCACTGATTGTGAATACTAACATTAGAGGTTGGTGGCTTGACTCGGCTGCAACTCGTCATGTGGCCATGGCAAAGGAGTCATTTGCTGAGATGAAAGAGATTAGTCCTGGAGAGCACATGATCTTCATGGGGAACAACACCTATTGTGACGTGCTGGGGATTGGCTCTATTCGTGTTCCTCTCTTAGGAAGAAACACTCTGGTCCTCACAGATGTCTTATTTGCACCTACTATTCGTAGGAATCTAATTTCAATCCCTCTACTGACTCAGGCTCCCTTCTTTTTGTTTTTTGGCTTTGTCTCCTCCCTGGAATTAAGGTCTTTTCCCTTTCCTCTTGAAGTTTTTCTTTGAGGTGCCAGCATAGGACCCACCTTTCTTAGAGCCAACATGGTGAGCAAGGTTGGCAGATGCATTAGAGGCCCTTATATGCTCTCTTCTTTCCTGCTCCAAGCCCAGCTTGGCAGTAAGGTCATCGAGAGTGAGTTTCTTGTCACTCAGGTTCAACGCCACCACACCTGCTTCCCATGATGGAGGGAGACTAGTGAGTATCGTAGACACTTGGACCCCCAATGAAATTTGATCTCCAAGCATCTCTAACTCACTAGCTATAATGGTCATGGCATTTATGTGCTCAAGCATATTCTTGCCCTCCTCCATCCTCATGTTGGTATAGCGAGTGTGGAGCAACCTGATGTGAGCCTCAGTATGCTCTCCATACCTCCTCTCTATGGCCTCATACATTTCTTTGGCCGTTTTGTGCTTCTCAAAGAGCAACTCCATAGTAGGCTCCATAAAGGTAAGCATAGTGGTCCTTGCTCGTGCATCCTCCATCCGGAACTTCTCGTACTCTCTCTTTTGAGCAGTAGTACTATGTTCACCCGAAGGTTCAACAACTTGGTCCAACAGATGACCTAAGTTATCAAGGAACAGAATGTGACGGATTCGCCTCTTCTAGGTAACAAAATTGGTGGTCTTCAACTTTCCAGTCTTTGCCAACTCACTAGAGACCATACGGGAAGCCATCGCAACTTTTATGAAATCAGCAAGTGTCGCAATCAAATTGAAGATAAAAATCTACAATCAATGGAATTAGACAATCAGTGTTAAACAGCACAGTTTGAATTACTAATTAACTATCAATAATTAGATAATTAAGTGGCACAAAATACTACTTCAAAATAATCGGTTTTTCAAATCTTTTCCCGCCGATCGATCGTGTCAATCTAGCCGAACGATCGCAGCCTGCCGCTGGCGACTTTGCACAACTTACAGTAGATACGATCGATTGTGTACTCAGCCGATCGATCGCTCAACTTGTAATGATATGTTCAATCGTACGCCCGATCGATTGCATTTACAATCCGATCGATCTCGTCGATTGTTGCACAAAAACAAATTTTTTCCAGTAGGTACGATCGATTACAAATAGTACCGGTCGATCGTTTCTAACGCAATTTCGATTTTGGTTTTTAATAGTAGATACGATCGATCGCAAATACTGCCGATCGATCGTTTTCCTTCTTTGAAGCGACGCTTCCAGTAACTACGATCGATCGCGAACGGCGCCAATCGATCGTTACCAGTCGTCTTCTTCGTTAATAAACCCTTAGCGATCGATCGCGTCTGGTTTGCCGATCGATCGCTAAATCGAAAAACGCAATTCTTTGTTCCGATTGCTCAGAATTCTTCAAGATCTTTGGGAATTCTAACACCATATACGAACCGAGGCTCCGATACCACTAAGGGTAATCGAGCCACAGCGGAAGCGGATCTTTTGTCCGTTATGGCGTTGAATTCTTCAAATTCTGTTTTCACGAGGAATTACCTTGCACTCACAAACATAAAATACACAAAAATATGCAAGGCTTTTAGCAATATAAACGAACAACTATTTTATATCACGAGCAGTCAATAATAAATTCAAGAACGTATACTACTAACCTGCGGCCTTTGTGCCCAAGTTACACCGTTCTTCGTAGAGAAAGAGAAATAGTATGTCGGAGATCACCTTTCAAGAACCGTTCGTGTATGATTCTTCTGATTTTCTATTCTCCCAGAGATAGCAATATCATACAAGCGATTTCTCCTTAATCTTTGCTTTGATCCGATCTCCATGTCGAATCCCAATTAGCCAAAATCACCAAGGAGAATACTATATTCAGCCAAGAGAGAGAGAATGATGGAGGATTCTTGAGAGAGAAGAAGACCCAGTCCTCTTCACAAAATTGCCAAGTCGTGGGAAGAGTTGGGCGTCCCCACCTCTTCCCCTTTTATTGCAATTTTCGGTTACATGATTTAAGGAGCAAATCTTCCATTAATTGCAAATCAGTTACCACAATTAGGGAGTCAAATCTCCCAATAAAATCTCTCTCAACGTCCTAATGCAATTAGGACCCTCCTCATTATTCTCTTTCCAGATTTGGTTATAATTAACCAAATTAAAGCCTTTCTAAACGGTTCTAATTAACGGCGCCTCATCCAATTTGGTGTGGGCACCACATGGGCCCACAGAAGCCTAGCCATTTTCTCAAGTTCACACCCACAACCACAAGGGAGGGCAGACTCCTCTCATATAAGGCAAGTAATATGGGACACAAACCCATATATACTTGATGGCATTATCCTTTCCATCTCTGACGTGGAGTCGATCTCCGACGCTTGCTCCTCGTCGCCGAGCACATGTGACGCCGACAACATGCTGGTAAACTCGAGGTGATAGATTGCAATGACCTTCTCCGGCCTCCGGCCACTGCAAAACACGAAGGCTGCAATTTTACGGCTCCGGCCGATTGAGGCCGCCCTCAGGGGGCCCACCTTATAGCCAATGCATGGCAGAGCTAGGGCCGCTCCAACCTGTCCGGAGGACAGATGGCGATACGATGGAGCCACATAGGAAAATGCTTCCGGGCAGTGGTGGCGGGCAGAGCTGGGTGAGAGATGCAGCTGGCCGGATTTTGGTGGTCATGACTTGGTCTGCATCATGTCAGTGTCGGGTCACGTGGGAGCTTCTACATAAGTTGCCGCGAGAAACAACATTTTCCATCAAATCATTGCCCGTTTGCTTAGCACTACTATGTTTTAATTACAAAGTTGCTAGTGCAGTCATAAATCTTTGCTAAAAGCAAACTCAAGTCAGCTTTAGCGTGGGCTTTGTTATCCACAGGGCCAGACAAGACCTAAGAAAAGACTGTGGAGGGTCAACTGGCTCGCTCCCCTTGGTGGCATCGATGACCAAGGTCCAAGGTGGCTCATGGTCTGCTACCTCCTTGTACCGCCACTTGGCCGCTAATACGCACAGAGTCGAACCATTCCAGCGGCGGCGCCTCGGCTCAAAGGCCACGAGCCACTCTGAGTTTTCCCTGTCACACACTATTCTCAGTTTTGTCCATCTCCAAACTTCCATCCGCGAATGGTAGGTGCAAGCATGGAAAATCCTCTCGCCGATATATTCGGTATCGGACACAAACCGATACACCGATACTATATAATATCGTTTTTTTAAATTTTCTAAATATCGGAGATATATCGGTATTTTTTAAATTAAAAATATATTTAAAAAAAAAAACTTTCATCTTTGTTTTCTATCCTAATATATATTTTTATGCATATTTTGAAATGTATTCTTTGTTTAAATTAGTATAACTCATTTTAGAAGTTAGATTGTGAAAATATATAGTAAAAACTAGTTTTTAACGACTGATATTTTTTTACACAATATCTCCGATATATCTCCGATATTTCGTCTCTTTGGTTAACCGATATTTTACCGATATCCGATACGACATTCCTGCAAGTCCACATGGTAGATACGCTGATGAATCACGTCTCCTCTTGCTATCATTATATGCTCACAGAATTGCATAACTTGGACTCTTCTAGCCACACCCACCCAACCAGCTTCTCACATGGCTCCCCAATCAAAATCGACAAATATATATGCAGGTTGATCCTCCAACCAACCTGCTCAGCCCATCCTGCTGCGGCCAGAAGCGCATGAGCCTTGTTGCAGTGCCCCAGCGTACGGCCCAGAGCCGAGCCGTGAGGAAGAGCCATGGCTGAAAGCGCCGGCGTGTCCAAGAAGATAGCGAAAGGACTGGGCCCCGCGGTCAAGCAGGCCGTGACCGGCTGAAGACCGGCCCTGCTCTTTCCCTCCGGTGGTAAAAATCGCTCCTTTTTTCCCCTTTCCGCCAACCAGCGACGGTAAAAGAGAAGAAGTAAGCAAGGTAAAGCTCCCACCTTTAAATCCCCGAAACACTCCCCCCCTGGCGCTCACTCCTTTCAAAGTTTCCTCCTTTTCTCCCTTCTCTGGAGGGAACCAAGCTCAAAAGCACCAGTCTTGGAGGCCTACATTTGGATTTTTCATCATGGATGATGCACTGTGCAATGTGATGGAGACTTTGGGTTTGTAAGGAGTAGATTAGCGGTGGTGGAATGATGATGGTGTTCGGGAACGCGGCGGGGGGGTTTAGGGGAGGAAGGCAGGTGTTCCCGGTGGACTACGAGTTGGAGGTATCGCAGCGGCTGCTGGAAGCGGTGCACGGCGGGGATATGAAGGCGGCGTTCGAGCTACTGGCGGATCCGTGCTTGGATGTGAACTATGCCGGGGCTGTCTGCCTCAAGTCGCGCAAGGCGGAGGTTGTGCTTCGCGGTGAGGCGCCCGCGGAGGTGCGGTTCGAGTATGAGGAGTTCAGGACCGATGTGACGCCGCTCTTCCTCGCCGCTCACTCCGGCAACATGGCGCTCGCTCGCAAGCTTCTGGTATGCTCAGCCATTTCCCCAAAACTGCATTTCACATCTTGCTTCAAATGCATTCAGTGTATGATTGGTCACTTCCTTTAGTGATTCATGTCTTTGTTAGAGTATTTTGTCATCGATTCTGATATCGGCGATCATGATCTTACTTGTTCTCTGTTAATGATTCACTGCAATTGTTGACAAGCTCGCTGCTTTATAGTCTCTCATTACACTTTGATTTTTGCTTTACTGTTTTCAGCTTTTCTTATATCTGATTCTACTACATTAGCATTTTTATGTACATTTCCCTTCATTTTGGTTAAGATTAGCCTAAATTCTTAAACTCATTCATTTCTGGACCTAAGCATATTCAGTTTTTGGAACTAGATATGCATTCATCATCAAAATTTGAGTACTTAAAGCTCAATTTGATGAAAGCAAGGGCTTGAGCTGGCATCATTTCTGAAAATACGCTCTTTGTGCACTTAAGTGAGCTTTCATTCTTTCAGAAATTTGGTTTGGTATTCTTTAATTTACTTACTGTGCTTTTGGAAGTCGGTGGAGGCTCACCTGAGAATTGGGATGGTGGGACCTTTAATGGTTTGCAAAGACTTCCGTGGGCAATCTGCCTGGCTTTGTACTTTGAGTGAAGCTCCCCAAGTCACATACGTTCAAAGACTGTATGTCTTGATAGTGTGTGGCCCACGAGATCTGCGACCTGGACTATCACCAAACATGTCCCATGTGTATGGCGATATCACAAGACTAGCACCCATATGTCCAAGTGTATCTAGATTAACTTCAGTAGGGTATCCTAGGCTAGTATCTCCTTAAAAAATTGAATTTACTTGTTTATTCATAGAAATTTTGTTGACATGCACGACCATGTCAGAAATCATTTCTGAACTGATTCTCTTGTCTGGGGAGTAAAATCCCAATGTATTATTGTTCTGAATGTTTCGGGGGATTCCACCTTGTTCATTCTTTTACCAACTTATTTTTACCAGGTTAAATCCGTCCAGGAAAAAGGAATTACAGATTTACATTGTCTTCACCACATGATCATGACTAAATACATAACGGCACTTCTCATGCTAGACATCTTAGTGGTTGTTTATACTTTTATACCTTATGTTTGGAATGGATATGAAGAAATCGACAGGGTGAGGGTGAAGAAGATGCTGATATACTTCTCCTATGAACTGTTTTATCTTTATGTTTATACTATTCCTGCATAAGTCATAAGTTGGTTCATCAGATCTATGTACAGTAAGATGAGTTGGGCTGTCAAATGTCAGTACTTAATCTTTTTCCACCGTGACTACTTTTTCTTCTCATTTTTGCACTCTCGCTATACTCTCTTTTCATGGGTTACAGTTCCTTGTATGATACTTCTATTTGGTGAACTACAGATCGTGGCATGTTGGTATATTGGCAGCTACTATTTGATCTCAAGATTCATGCATGGGAATTCAGTGTATGATTTGTTCAGATATCCATAAGTATCACATGCGTCTATCAATACATTGCATCCTCCACTGTCACTGTCGTTTTATCTACAGTACCCATACGTTGTCACCGCTTTATTGAAGTTTTGTCTCCTTTGTCCTACATGGTTGTGCACTGTCAGTTGCAACTTAATGCGTTATGAATATATGTACTGAGATCTGTCCTTTTTTTCTGTTAAACCCTGAGAATCCATGGGATCAACTGAACATTGTTTCCTTGTTGAGATGAAAACATAACCTTAAAGTAAAAAAGTGATAGTTACATCCGGTAAATAGTTGATTTTTTTTTTCTAATAACAAATTGTTGCTGTGTTCTGATACTTGTGTTGTCTGTTATGGCGACAGAACATGGGTGCTGATGTGAACCAAAAACTGTTCAAAGGGTTTGCAACAACAGCTGCTGTGAGAGAAGGGCACTTGGAAATGATTGAGTTGCTGCTTAAAGCTGGGGCGTCCCAAGAAGCCTGTGAGGAAGCTTTGCTGGAAGCAAGTTGGCATGGATGGGCCCACATGGCTGAGCTGCTGATGCATTCAGATCTAATCCGTCACAACATTGCAGTACATGCACTTGTGACTGCTAGCTGTAGAGGTTTTCTGGAAGTGGTGGAATCTCTAGTGAAGGTAAAAAACGTTACACTTTGTCCTTCAGTACCCAACATGTCCTTTGTCCTTCGTAATAAATGTTTTTATTACATTCTTGTTTACAATGCACACGGTGGTTGGTCCCATATAGCTTTGTAAGTTTGTAGATGTTCCTCGCAAACCTGCTATGTTTGGTGAATGCTTATCCATTACCTGTGGTTCTTTGTGAATTTTTGGGAACTTCTTAAATGAACAGTGAATAAATTGCATCTTTGGAAGTGAAATAGTGAGAAGTATTCATATGTAAAAAAGAATTTCCAAGTAAGAGAGGAAGTATAAAAAGTGCCAATTTCTGCCCATTGTAATGGAACATAAAGCTTTTATAATCTACTTCAGTGTGCATCTATTTTGCGTTTTTTGAGTGATTTTCCTCATTTATGTCTTTTTACGACATTGACTTAATTTTTCCATCCATATTGCATTGATCACGTTTGTGAACACCATTTGTATCTTTTTTTGCCCTGCTAACATAATTTGCACCTGTTGCAGTGTGGAGTTGATGCAAACGCCGCTGACCGCGTGCTTCTATGCTCCTCGAAGCCAACCTTGCACACAAATGTAGACTGCAATGCCCTCGTGGCCGCTATTGTTACTAGGCAGGTCACTGTAGTACGTCACTTGCTGCAGGTATGTTGCCATGTTAATTGGAGCTTCATAGGCTTATGCAATTATCTTGCGTGTGTCCATTTAACCATTCCTTACTCCATTCACATTATAACATCTCAATACGTTTATTGTTATGGTCAAGTTAATAATTGCTAACTTATTTACCCAGCAAGCCTAACTGACATTCCAAAATATCAGGCTGGTGTGCGAACAGACACAAAGGTGAGCCTGGGTGCATGGTCCTGGGATCTGGCCGCCGGCGATGAACTCCGCGTGGGTGCCGGACTTTCTGAGCCCTACGGTGTGGCATGGTGTGCAGTGGAATACTTTGAGTCCACGGGCACCATTCTCCGTTTGCTCCTCCTGCACCACCCTCCCAATGCCCCTCACTTTGGCAGAGCCCTGCTCCACCACGCCATCCTCTGTGCCAACGACGCAGCTGTTAGTGTCCTGCTTGACTCCGGAGCTGACTTTGAGCTCCCAGTCAAGACAAGCCACAAGAACAACTTCGGCCCTATTCACATGGCCGCGCGGCTCGGCCTGGCAAGGATCCTCCAGAGCCTTGTCAACACCGGGTGCGACCTCAACTCAAGGACTGACTCAGGAGATACTGCATTGATGGTCTGCGCCAGGTACAAGCAAGACGAGTGCCTCTGTGTCCTGGCCTCGGTCGGGGCCGATTTTGGGGCTGTCAACTCTGTGGGACAGAGTGTGTTATCCATCTCCAACACCAACAGATGGGCAGTCGGGTTCCAACAAGCAGTGGTACAAACTGTTCGGTCTGGAAAGATGATTCAATCGAGCAATCTCTCTGTTTTCTCATCACTATTGTTTATCACGAAGTCAGGCGACATAGAAGCTCTAAAGGCCCTGCTCGAGCTCCCAGGGATCAACCTTGACGAGCAGGATGAGAAAGGTTTCTCTGCACTCATGGTGGCAGCTTTGGAAGAGCACGCTGAGTCTTTTCGCTTGCTTGTATTTGCAGGCGCTGATGCGAAGCTGTGTAATAAATGTGGAGAGACTGCAATTGGATTGGCGGCGTTGAGCAGAAAGAGGGACCAGTTCGAGAAGGTGATGCTCGAGTTTGAGCTGGAGAAGGGCAACCATGGACCCGGTGGATTCTATGCCCTGCACTGTGCTGCTCGTCGTGGAGACTTGGATGCATTGAGACTCTTAACCAGCAGGGGCTACGATGTGAATGTGATTGACGAGGACGGGTACACTCCCCTCATGCTGGCGGCCAGGGAAGGCCATGCGAGCCTTTGTCAGTTCTTGATATCCTGTGGGGGTCGGTGTGATATCAAGACCACCCAGGGTGAGACAGCATTGCTGCTGGCTAGGAAGAATGGCAGTGGGGCAGCGGAAGGTGTGATTCTGGACCAGCTTGCGAGGGTGCTGGTCCTGGGTGGTGCATTGGTGAGAAAGCACACCAAGGAAGGGCGGGGAAGGCCGCATGGGAAGGTGATGAGGATGGTGGCAGGTGCTGGGCTGCTCAGATGGGGAAAGTCAAGCAGGCGGAACGTGGTGTGCAGGGAGGTGGAGGTGGGGCCGAGCTCAAGCTTCCAAAGGAACCGGGGGAGGAAGGGTGATGCCCGCAATCCGGGGGTGTTCCGGGTGGTGACGACAAAGGGCAGGGAGGTACATTTCGTCTGCGAGGGTGGAGAGGAGGCAGCGGAGCTCTGGGTGAGAGGGATTAGACTTGTGACTGGAGAGGCCTTTGGGAGGGACAGCAAGAATATAGAATAGGATGGTGGAGATTTTGTAGTGTATATAGTTGCATGAAATGGTGGCGAATACTTCATCTCGAAGTAGGCTTAAAAGTCTTTTTGGAATGTTAAGTGGTTGGGGACTGTTACGGGAGATGTTTCTATATGCTTATTAGTTACACTAATGGAAAGTTTTTTCTCTTACTTTTGATAGTCATGGTCGATGTTTAACAAGCTTTCAAATCCCACTTCAAGTTCCTCTCCATTTGGCCTCATCCACCTTTCATTAGAGGAGTACCTAATAAGCATAAAGAAACATCTCTCGTTACACAGTCCCCAACCACTTTACATTCCAAAAGGACTTTCTTAATTACTTCGAGATGAAGTATTTGCCACCATTTCATGCCACTTTATATATTACAAAATCTCCACCATCCTATGCTACACTTTCTTTTCTCGTAACACGTTCAATTACGTAAATCCTGCTTCCATTTGGCCTCATCCACCTTTCAAATTCCCAAACCACTTGAGCCTTTTTGTTTGTTTTTTTCCCCTTTTTTTGGTTCTAGGATCACACTAATAGCAGCTAAGTACATGGGGGGCTAAGTACAGCTTGTCTTCAAGGTATTGTTTTCCATTATTCAAATCCTTCAACGAGAGATGCCTACTCCGTGGCAAATTTCTTCCACGATTTCTGCCATTCAATGACGATGACTATGGGTGCGTTTGGAAAGCTGAAAAATTAAATATTTCAGCCCTGAAAGGTGAAAATTGTCACCTTTCAGGGTGAAAAGTGTTTGTTTGCTGAAAGGGTGAAAAATGGTCGGTGACAGTGATAGGTGAAAATTTTCACCTTTTCACCTTTCAGGCCTGTTTTGTGTTTGTTTGCTGAAAGGCTAAAAATTAGCCCTGAAAGGTGAAAAGTGACAATTTTTCACCTTTCACCCTGAAAGGCTGATTCTCACCCGAGTGAGAATCAAGCTGACGAATTGATCCTCTCGTCTCTTCAACGACAAAAACCAACTCTCGCTCAGAGATTCGTCCCCCCCCCGGTGAGTACCCTCACCTCGACGGTGCCCCATTGAGCCAGGAGAATCTGTGCCCCCCATCCCCGTCGCCGCTCGTTGAGCGCCCCCCCCCCCTCCCGTCGACGCCGTCGCCCCGTTGAGCCGAGGGAACCCGTGCCCACCCCTCCCAGGCAACTGCTCGGGTCGTCCAAAGATGATCACCCCGGTATTTGCCCCGACACCTTCGCTGCCGCACCGTTAAGCCGAGGGACCCCCTCTCCCCATCATATCTCCCTCATTTTTAGTCCGTTTTGGACATTTTTTCATCGTTATAAGAAAGAACACTAAAAATGAGGAAGAATGAAAAAAAAATGGGCCAAAACGGATTAGAAATGAGTAAGATATGCATCGGTGAAGTTTGCCCATTAAAAAAGTTATCGCGTAATCGATTACTCGATATGCAGTACTATAGTGTATCAAATTACTCGATATGTAGTACTATAGTACTATAGTGTATCAAATTACTCGATATGCAGTACTATAGTGTAACCAGTTACTCGATATGCAGTACTATAGTGTATCAAATTACTCGATATGCAGTACTATAGTGTATCAAATTACTCGATATGCAGTACTATAGTGTAACCAGTTACTCGATATGCAGTACTATAGTGTATCAAATTACTCGATATGCAGTATTATAGTGTAGCAAGTTACTCGATATGCAGTACTATAGTGTATCAAATTACTCGATATGCAGTATATAGTGTAACCAGTTACTCGATATGCAGTACTATAGTGTATCAAATTACTCGATATGCAGTACTATAGTGTAACCAGTTACTCGATATGCAGTACTGTAGTGTATCAAATTACTCGATATGCTGATGAATATTCCTATCAGCGTGACTTATTTTCAGTTCCCAAACATATTTCACCTTTCACAAATTAGGCGTGAAAATTTTCACCCTGACGCCGAATTACTTTCAGCTTCCAAACGAGCTGTCACCAATCAGGAAAAAACACCCTTGATTATTTTCAGGCTGACATAAATTTTCACCTTTCACCTATCATCTTCCAAACGCCCCCTATATCTGTTTGGTTCCTATGAAATCAAACATTTATCACGAATGAAATCATATTGCGGACTTTCTAGCTAACTTCGCCTTAGATCAGAATAGTTGCACCTGGTGGCATACCCATGAGCTTCTTTCTGTCCTCCAGACGGAGTTTTTAGCTTGTACTACTGCACGTGTGATTTCTTCATAGCCTGTTCTTCAGGTTTACATGGAGAGCACGCTAGAACGAATGCAAAGATATAACTAAGGTTTTCAAAATCGGACCAGTCATCAACTTGGATTGATGGCCGGTCCAGTTCAAACCACAAGTTGAACTGGATTGACCCGGTATTTGATGTTAGAAGTCAAGACCACTTTAGATATATAATAAATATATATTTTATATGTTAATTGACTTGAGTACCTTGTATATAAGTCCCCATTTCGAATCTTATTGTAGGTAATTTTTTTTCACAAAAAAAAATACCGTTACCCAATCAGATTTTGGACTATCCGATCTAGTTCGGCGGTCAACTGACCGGTTCAGAAGAAAATCTGCCGGCTCAATTGACTGGGGTGAACTGTCCTAACCAAACTGGTTATTCGGCCTGTTCCGATTCTTCGAGTTAGTCACCCATCCAAAACAGGATATAAATAACAGCTGAAAGGAACCATCGCAGCTGCAGCTGAATTTTCAGTTCAATATGCATACTGCAGTTTCATTTGACAAAGGTTAAGTAGCTGCCAAGCCTCCATATAGGCCAGCCCACCCCTTAACATGGTCAGTGGATATCCACTGCTTGTATATTTTCAGCCGCCTGTGTATAAGTGGGGTGGACAGGTTAAACCAAGGGGTGATGAACTACTCATCCATTTGACACTGGTCCTAATACGTCCATGGTGTGAAGTGCAACTAGATTCCATAATAATTCCACCGAGTATTCAATTTCCTACATGGGCCTCTACCCTCTTGAAGCCCCATGAGCATGGAATGCAATATGGGGGATATATCGGTATCGGCGCCCACTAGGGCTGTAAACGGCGTCCGGATGTCCGTGTCCGTCCATCCGTCCGTCCGTTTTACAGCCCAAATGGACACAAAAAACTGTCCGTCGCGGCTGCGGACGCGGCTACGGACAGTTTTTTTTGTCCGCCATCTAAACGGCTCTGGCTACGGACAGACTGTGTCCGCGTCCAGAGCCATCCGGCCCGTCCGTATATAACGCTAAAAATTTAGGTTTCGGGCCTTCAACTCCTCTCTTTGGCTTCACTGTTGGTGGCTGATCCTTCCTCTTGGTGGTCGTCGGCGATCGTCGGCTGGACCCTCTCCGAGCCCTCGGGAACTGCAAAAAAGCACCGGACCGCCGGTGGCTTGAAGAAGTGAAGAATAGTTCATCTTATTTAATGGAGGCCGCCATGGAGAATCGTCATCTAGACGACAAGGAGCCGGAGGAGGAGGCCTACGATGGCGATGTCCCCTACGAGGGCGAGATGGACACTGACGTCGACATGGCCGGTGCTAAAGACGGCCCTTCCTCCAAAGAAGAGGTCTTTTCTTCCATTTCAAGATTTTCGTATTTGGTCTTTTCTTTGTGATCTAAGAAGTAACTAGTAGTTTGAGTTGTGAGGTGTGTTTTGTGGTTTTTAGGATCTGGAGGAGATGAAGAAGAGGCTGAAGGAGATCGAAGAGGCGCCCTCGGCCAAAGTTGAGATGGAAATGGGCCTTGTCCAAGGTAGCTTTTTGCTCTTGATTGACAGTGGATAGTGACATAGTGTGTTATTCCTCTGTTAATTGTACCGATTGCTTGACCTATGAAGTGAATTTTGAAGCTTTCCAAAGCTTGATTGTATAAAGCTTGCTAATTTAGATGAATTACATTAGCACTTGATTTGGAGCTTTCTTTATACATTGCATCAACAATTCACTATGAAGGAAATAGTTCCATCTCTCACTAGTCAATTTTCTGTTGACTCAACAGAAACAACTTGTCTTTGCCTGTCGTATTATTTCTATATCGCGGGAAGACTTTTTGAGCTCCGTTTGGTTCGGGATAATTTCTTATCTGCTTAATGCTCCTCTTCGATAGTGTAATCTAATATCGCATTCCCTTGCCTATGCACAAAATATTTTCAGAAAGAGTCCTATGGAGGACTTGGATACTATGCAAGTACGGATCTTCAAGTACAGGTCTGATTATTTCTAGAATAGTCTCATATTAATTAGTATTGTCGACTTTGACAGATTCTCTACTTGTTTGAGTTTCAATTTAGCAACATAGTGTGTGCAATATGCAATTTCAAGAATGTTTATACCAGTAATTTCACTTTGGACCATGTGACTCACACGTCTACTTCATTCAGATATTGGCCGAATGAGCCGAATGTACTTGAACATACAGGTCAGTTATTTTCTTTGGCACTCAACAAGTATGTCATCTCGTTATTTTACTCTTTACATGATACAATTATCTTGATTTATCCCAAATTTATCTTCAGGGGACTTCGTTTAAAAGCACGGGTTGCATCTGGGAGGTTTCATCATGATATTCAAGGATGATGACACAGAAATATGTGAGTTCCTAGATCCCAAAATACACCAGTTACATCCGGTTCGACTGAGCTGTTCCATTTACTTTTATCTAGTCATTGACAAATCGATCCCCAGATCATTCAAGCAAGGAAAGCAAGAAATCAAGCGGCCGACCATATCCAAGCAAGGGCAGCAGCAGATCAGGAGGGCCCCTCTGTTGTTGGCGAGAGCAACATGTTAAGAACAATAGCTCTTCCTACTATTGCCTCTTATGTTAACGTTGCGCCTGTTGAAGGGATAACAGAAGTGGAAGTAAAAAGAGAGAGTTATCTCCATGACAACTTTCCTGTCACCGATGAAATGAGCTCAGATGTGTTCGTACATGATGATTTTGTTGCCCACCCACCATTTGATTTCTCTAACGGTTCGAACGGGGCCTCCCCATGGCTTCAGTCTGTTCCAAGCATTGAAGCAGACATGAACTTGTTCTTTGAGGATTTCTTGTAAATCCACCGGGGCTGAGCTTTGTATAACTCATCTACCGTAGTGTGTTCCATAGTAAAAAGTCTCTGGCAATTCTTCTTGTAGTATAACTTGAATGGAACATGGTTACTTTAGTAGAATGAGTCCATTCCTTTGAGAAAATTCTATCAACCACAAGTAATTTAGTAAACAAAGAAGAGAAGTTGGTAGGAAGCTTTTTTTATACATACTGTGTCCGTGTCCGTCACGGACACATGTGGACGGACACTCAGGGGTGTCCGGACGGACGGCGGACGGACGGACACCTATTTTTGGAGTTGACGGATGGCTACGGACTTGGTTTGTCCGCGTCCGTATCCGTCCATTTACACCCCTAGCGCCCACCCGATAAAATACGGATTAATATTATTTTTTTAAAATTTTTAAACTGATATATTATTATTTAAAAAATATTTTAAAAAATAGTATTTTTTAAAAAAATAGGAAAAAATAACTTTTCCATTTATTTTCCATCTTAATATATATTTTTTAAAATTTATAATTTGTCTGAATTAATATAACTTATTTAAGAAATTAGATTGTAAAAATATATAATAAAAATTAATTTTTAACTACCGATATTTTTTTGATATATTTCTGATATTTTATCACGTTGATCGAGGAATATTTTACCGATATTCGATACGGAATTCGTCGACGAGAGGGTAAGCGCCTCCAAGGTGAGAAGCACGTGCAATTTGTCGGCCTCCCTGTCGGCTGTCTCAAAGAGGTCCAGTTGAGCTTAGGAGTTTAACTGGCTGATATTTGCGGAGAGCCACATCCAAAAACCCCGCCACGCCCCGCGCATTCCCGTGGCTTTCCTTTTGTATCTTATGCAGATTTTCTCCGCCGTCGCTGGTCGTCCTTTCCTTGCTCCACTTGCTTCTCCGGCGTCAGTCCACCTTGCCGTAAGCATGATGTCGCTGAGAGAGCTCTCTACCCCCAACGCGCCTCACCAGCTATTCCTCCTGAAACCAGCTCCGGTCTCGAGGTTTGCTTCCTCATCTTGAAAACCCATGTTTCTGTTTCGTCTTTTTTGGACTTTACTTGTGCGTTTTCTGCTTGCTTCATGAAGATAAGATTTATTGTTAACTTAGTGTTATCATAAAAGACTTAGCTTGTTGTCTGGGAAAATTTGTTGTCACTGCTAGGGTAGAATGGTTGCTCTTTCTTGTACAACTAAAGGAGGGGTATTTCCTTGTCAAAGGAAGTTGTGCAGATTTGTTTTTGTTTATGTTTTAAAGAACACCCTGTTTCATCTAGCCTTATGTTTGACATGTGTTGGTTGTACCTGATTTTGTTGTGATCTGAACTGTAAATGAAGTAAATGTAGCCTGAATTGAGGATATTGTTTATGTTGCTGGGGGCAATGGAGTAGAATTGTTTCGAATGAAAGCCATCTGAAGTGTTCTAGTGATTTGGAACCAATGAGAAGTACTGACCAAAGGTTTCAAAATAGTTAGTGGAAAAAGAGTGTGTTGGAGAACGTGGAATGTGGTTGTGACTTGTGAGAGCAAACGTTAGGATAGTGAAATTGAGTCTAAACATAGCTTATGAGTCATGACGGAGCTAGATGGCAAGATGTACTCCATCGTTGTCACCGTGATCAATCAAGGTATGGTGTTATTGACGCGCGCATTTATACTTCTTTATTGATGTGGGAGCAGAAGTAACTACTTGGGGCATTTCCTCTGTAGGGTCAGACTCCAATTCTTTTCCCAATGCGTTATCTGTTTGTTTTACTAGAGGTCTGATAATTCAAGCAAGAGCAACAGGAAGTGGGCCAATATTCATACATAGGGAAAGCTATTAACCTCCCACCCCAGAAATAGTCATCCCTTCTATTGTTTTACACCTTGTAGGTAGTCATTTATTGAAATCAAAATTCCATGTACCTAATTTGTTGAGTATTCAATATGATTTCCTGCAAACATTCCTTCGTAAATATTTGTCAGTTCTGTTAGAGGATACTGAATAGCTTGATCTAGATATATCTCTATGCTTTTTTGTCTGTCTTTCCAGTTTCTACTCTAGATTCAAGCGCTGGTCTGGGCTAGAATAGATGGTTTTGAAATTTAATACTCCGTCCCTGAAAAACATTCATTGATGATGAAGAGTAGAAAAGCCTATGGTAAAAAACTTGCAAACCAGTTATCTATCTAAATAATGCACTCACTGTGCACTGTGGTTATAAACATTTCCTAACAAAAATAGAATTTTGTTCTGACTAATTTCTTTTTGTAAACATAGCATGCCTCTCAAATTTATATTAGATTTGAGGCATCACGTCTGTTTTCCAACATGCTAAAAGAACTATCTTGATATTATTACTCTTCAGGTCCAGGCTGTGTTTTCCTCGACGAATTTTTACATGCCAAGCGAATTATGGTCAGTCATTTTGTATAGAACTGTTATTATTATGGGTACTTTTATTTTAATATCCACAGAATTTTATAATTGTATTTAACTGATCATATAGGAGATGACTTTGGGGTGACTGGGTCCCGAAGCACTACAATTTCTTCGACTTTATTAGCAGCAGAAAAGGAAGAAGCCAAAGCTGTTCTATCTTTATTCTTGAGAAAGCAAGGTCTCAGCAATGCAGCTGCGGCAAGGATAACTAACAAATCAGATGATTTCATCGACCATATGATATCAAGGCTTCATGCTGTCCACAAATCCAGATACCTAGTAGGTTCGAATTCAAACACTTCAATGCAATATAAGTCTCTACTATGTATGCATGCATGCATATGTATAATATGATTGTGTTGATATATATATCATACCTATATTGCTGTATTTTTCTTCTCTGTTGATCAGCTAAATTAATATTTTTCTTAAGCTGTGCACTCTAAATTGACCACATCCTTATTATGTGTCCAGGAAGAGAACTCACAACCCTTGAGATTCGAGATGCCCTTGTGCCATTTCTTGATTCTCTTGTTGAGGAGCATGGAGACGTTGTAGTTGACTTGGTGGAAAATTTTCCGCATTTGCCCAACAAAGAAGTTTCAACTCCTACAACCATTCCAACCCCAGTTATCCAACCACCTCCAACTGATACTTATCTTGGCTCTAAAAAACTCAAAGCCATAGCACGAGTGAGTGAAGTAGGCACCAATGGCCAACTCCCTCCGCATGTACAGTACCTTCTAGATCTTGGAATGGATATTAAGCAAATCAAAGACATAACTCGAAGGTTTCCTGCCTTTGCTTACTACAGTTTGGAGGGAAAAGTCAAACCTGTGGTCGAGCTATTTCTTGATCTTGGAGTTCCCAAATCAGACATTCCAAGCATCCTCCAAAAAAGGCCTCAACTATGTGGGATCAGCCTCTCCGAGAATCTTAAGCCCACTATGAAATACCTTGAAGAATTGGGCGTAGATAAAAACCAATGGGCTAAGGTTATATACCGGTTTCCTGCTTTGCTCACATATAGCAGGCACAAGGTGAAAGCTTCTGTAGACTATCTACACGAGATGGGTCTTTCAGCTGATAGTATAGGCAAGGTATTAACTCGATGCCCACATATTATCAGTTACAGTGTTGACGATAATCTTAGGCCTACAGCTGAATACTTCGAATCCATGGGTGTGGATGTTGCAGTTCTTTTACAGCGGTGCCCTCAGACGTTTGGTCTAAGCATTGAAGCCAATTTGAAGCCTGTCACAGAGTTTTTCTTGAACAATGGATATGAAATGGAGGAAATAGGCACTATGGCCTCAAGATATGGGGCTTTATACACGTTTAGCTTGACAGTAAATCTGATGCCGAAATGGGATTATTTTTTGACGATGGACTACCCGATGTCAGAACTGGTAAAATTTCCTCAGTATTTTGGTTACAGTTTGGAGGAAAGAATAAAGCCAAGATATGAGAAAGTAAAGGAAGGCGGAGTTAAATTACTGCTTAATCAAATTTTGTCTGTTTCGGATAATGACTTTGAGAAGATCTTGAAAAAGAAATTGCAGAAAATGTCCCATAATCAGGATGCTTCATGTTCGACATGAAATTTTGTTGAGGAAGTCAATTATGTTATAGAAGACCTGATTTTGTAGATACATGACAGGTCTTGTTGGTAATCCAAGTGATCTGGCATTGGCCGTGATTGATTCAGATGCAACCTTGCTATTCTAGCCATTGCAGATATTGACGGGCTGGGGTACTCTAGATTATTGAAATTGTATTGCTTCCTCGTCAAAGAAATGATAGCAGGATTGCCTATGCTTCACATTGACGAGAGGGGTAGTCGAAGGTGGCAGCTGTAAACATGGTTCATGCGGCTTCTACATGTATAAGTAGGTACAGATGTCATTTTAGTTAGAATTTGTGCTTATACACGACAAAACCGTAAAGTTTCTTACTTGAACACAAGACTCAGATAGCTATTTAGACCGACTCCATGATCTTCAGCTAAATTTTTCTTATAGCATAAGCAACCTTAAAATGAACTGTTCTCTTTTTAATGCAATTAAGAAAGTGATTTCTCTGAATTAGTTCTTATCTACGTCATTAGCTGCCTCTTATCATGATGCACCTACCTGGCTTGAATCGCAGCCTTATGCTGATTGAAATTCCTGCCTTAAACTAAGAGAGGAAGGATGATGGAAGGCAGTGGCGGACCCAGGATTTTTAGCTATGGGTCAGGTCATTTTGAGATGGGGTCATGTGATGGAAGTAAGTTAACTTCTAGCCACTTTGACCCACTTTAAATGTCCCACATCGGGTAAAGGTACAGACCCGTGGGGTCATCTGACCCCCATTCCTTACACGTAGGTTCACCCCTGATGGAAGGGATGCAAGTAAAAAGGGATAAGCAACAGCATTCTTCTCTTAGAAATGAGCATGAATTCATTACCTTAACGAGATATGTGAATTCACATTTTTTCTTGTTGGAGAGATGCTCCTCCAAAATTTCATGTTAGAATCCACTGTATCCATCAGGACCATCACCAGATATGTTGGCCAATCATGGTAAAACAGTGATGCATACAAAAGGTCCTAACGTGACATTTTTTGGAGGACTATTGGGTGCATATCTTGGTTGTGCGATTGGAATCCGACACGACTAGGTTCTCTGTAGAGTTCTGACTGTTGCTCTTGGATTCAAATCTTCCTCATGCATTGGTGTGATCTTGTTTGTCCTTTAAGAATAAAGTTTGAAGCCAAGCAAATAGTCGATTCTCATCACTTGAAGGCAAAGGAAGGTTTGAAATTATAGAAGTCCATGCAGTTTGAAAAATTAGGCAGAAGAGGAATATGTGAGTTGAACTCTCCTTTGAATTAGCACAAAAAATACATGGTCGAAGCATATGATGTAGCCTATGAGTCAATTAAATCTGAAAGTAGAGAGCGATCCATGGGCTAATTGCCATGCAAACATCCGGAGTCTCAAAGATAGTGGCCGATGCCAAAGTGCAACCACATTGTGTATCCAGTCGAAGACATCTCTGGAAATGATGACTGTTGAAACAATGTACGTACATGCACCACAAACAGTAAACTGTCCGGATGTCATAATCTTCCAAACTGTAGAATCTCGGGCCATCCAGATTAAAGGGGTTATGAGGAACTTGTTTAGCTTCCTGTAAAGGCCACAATTCCAATAGCGTCGGCCAAATCCATTCATAGCGTTGCTGATCAATGAAATGAGAAAGCAAAGTGTATCTGGGTAACATGTTGGAAGCTGGAGGATGGACATTTGGAGGGAACCTAGAAGCATCATGTAATAAGATACGTTGGCCATCTTCAACTTCCCAACCAAGACCTGAATGTAATTTATGTAGATTAACGCAAAATCCCTTCCAGAACGCCGAAGAATTACTGATATATGCAGCATATTACCGCTATGCGCATTTATCTCTAATGATGGTTACCCATTTCAAGGTTGGATTTGCAAATGCATCCCAATACTTCTTGTCTATATCAAAAAGTTGAGTATTTTTAAAATTAAAATTAAGGCCACCCTGGATCTTAGGCTGAGATATCATAGTCCAACGAAATGTGTGCAAGGACTATCCTTTGCTCAACCGCCAAAAAAATTGAGGAACTTTCTGATCAATCAAAGTACATAACTTTATGATTAATCAAAGCACATACTTCAGAATTATTCAGTCACAATATATAAAATACATAACACATTCACTAGTCGATCTTTGGTTTCAATCACTATAAGATGATGATTGTCAGAGAAAATGATTTGAGTAGAGTTGCCAGAGTATCATCTAAGATATCTAAAAGATTGAGCAATGTGCCATGTAAATAAGTTACAATTCAATGCAATGAATACAGCAGCTGGAATTTACAGTAGTCATAGAGGTCACCCGACAGCCTTCTTGTTGGTGCTTCCAGTTAAGAGAAGCAGACTACATCCTATTGGTAAGGCCCCCCTCAAATATTTGCTTTTGCATTGCATTGATCGAAATATTGATACAGTCAAGAAGATGGTTAATTGTCCCACTTAAATATCTACCTTAATCTTTGCATCAAGCTGACAGACTTCTTGGAAGTAAGCTTTAAAGTGTTCATAGGAATGATTCACATCATCAATGGCACACATCTCTCTTATGCTGTGCATTGATAATTGCGGAGCGCCTACATCTACAGTGCGTATCCCAACGCCACTTGCTACTATAGGACCAATCGTGGATCCACAAGGCATGTCATTGCGCACCACAAAATCCTAAAAAAAAACCCTCAATTACACGTGTAAAAGATACGTGGCAATAAGCCAACAAATTATATGCCATACTCCCTCTGTGCCATATTAATAGCTCCAATTGGAAAAATAGTGATTTTTATTAGATGGCACCAGAAACTACTGTTCACCAATTCCAAGGTACCCAACCACTTACATTGAGCTATTTATATCAGAAACTTTTTTTTTCAAATGGAGCTATTAATAGGGGGCGGAGGGAGTATATTCTTTCTCATTTTCTACATATAGCCACAAAGGGACTTGCCTGCACAGGAAGGTCGTGTCTCTCGGCAATTTCTCTAAATACGAATGCTGTGACTGCATTAGTAGCATACCTCTGATTAGCATTATGTTTGATAACCAGGCCGCCATGAAGTTTTGGTTGATGATTTTCTTCATGCTTATCCTGAAAGTGGATGTGCATTAATAGACATCATACCCATACTCAAAACACTAAACTTTGTCTTCAAGAACAAGGCCATACCATATAATTAGGGTGCAAGGCATGCGCCATATCGGCGGATACAAGGAAACTCTTCTGTATTGCCTTTTCCAACAGCTGAAAAACAACAGTGAAGTCAATATAAAGAACGTGGGTTACCTCAGTCAAAAGAAATTGCAGCAAATAAGAAGATGAAACTACTATAAATTATGTTTCTAGAAATATCAACTTTTACAGTTGAATATATATATATATGAATGCCAATGAAGATGAAAGCTATGGTAAAGAAGTAAAGCAATTATTTTACAAGAAACATAGAGAGGTGGGGGGGTTTTCAGATTCGAAAGGCATTCACTTCCACGAACTCTCTTCCAGACCTGTTTAAACTGAGTGAGGTCAGGCCCTTGATCATTTTTTAACGTCAAGGAATGTTTGGGCAACTTGAAGAGTGGTTCCAGCCACCAAGACAGATTTCTATAATGCATGCATTCGAAAAATTCCACTTGCAGATCTAAATAGCCTCTTTACATTTTGGACAGGTGAGACATGAACTTATGAATTTTGAAAAAACATAGGAGAGAAGGCAGAATATATCTTAGTGTTGTAGTAATCCATAATTTTGGAAAAAGGAGTTACTTTGGAATCTGAAGAGGAAAAGGTTTTTGTTATTCTTGATAGAGCATCTGACACGACAGGAGAACCAGCTCCTTGTGCTGAATTCGACCCCACTTCCTCATGATCAAACAATGCAACCATCCTTACGCCGGTCTCAGTGTCCAGTGAATCTTCAGAAGATGTAGAATCTATCAATGCCTGGAGCAAACATTCAAGACAACAAAAGAATAAATAATCAAACCTGTACGAGTTTCCTTCTCCAACACACAGTGGTAGCATGGTTGACGATTGTTGTCTAAAGTCTCAGCAATTATACTGGTTTAAGCTAATAATTAAATATGAATCTAGAACTTTCTCATTTTTGAACATCAATTTCAAGAATCACCCCAGAGTAACAGAATGTATGGAAGAAAGTTTTCATTCAAGACGAACCATAAATAAACTTGGCTCAACTATAGAAAGTGGAAAATGAAACTTAGCTAGCTTGACTATTAAAATCACTTGAATAACTCAAGTGTTCAGACTTCAAACCAGTGGTTCATTCAAGGCGATTAAGCTTACATGCTGATAACTTAAATATCTATCATAGAGTCTGAAGTCTCAATTATGAACTTCAGTGATGGCTTGTCAAGTTTACTGCCACAAAGTAATTGTTTGAAATTTAAGTAATTTGGTCAGTCATTCATGTTTATAGCATGACATCAATGACAAAGTAATTCACCAAAAAATGAAATTGAAATGTGGACATCTTTTGCCAGGGTAGTTGAGTACTCAGTAATCAAAAGGATATGGATCAAATTAGCATAAAAAATTCAGTACTGGAAAGGTAGTCATGAGAGGTGGTATGTGTGGTGCACAAACCTTTAAAGAGCAAAATGACATGCAAAGATTATCAAGTCTCCCAGAAAAAACAAACTCCTTCAAAGCACCGCCAACAATACTTGGCTGTGTGTCACAAAGCTGTAACTCAAAATCGCATATTTCATCTGCTTCACATCCTGCCTGAGCTGCAAGCAACTAAATGAAGCAAAAAGATAATCAACTACAGAACAAATTACAAAATCCAATTCAAGGCAAGTATTGATGAGCAAAATATAGTTTGTATCTTGTAAACCTTCACACAATAGATGGACTCCCCTATTGCTTTGCAAGTTATAAAGCATTCATTAAGAAGAATCTTAATCCCTAAGACAAATATACCTGCAACAGAATTGGATGATGCCTTTTGGTGTCAGAATTTTTCTTGTCACCAACATGCTTAGTTGAGCCATCCTCAGACGCCACCTTTTGTAGCTCAGCCTGCAAAATCTCGCCTTCTCAGTGAAAAACATAAATTACAACAATACGTTGATGCATACCATCTAAGTCCACTTCACTCATACGAAGTGTCACTATATGCTCAACAACTTTTCATCCTCCTCCAGAGATTATTTTTTTAAGAAATGAAAATAATTGAGCAACTTTATGTCTAATCTAACATACTCATCAAGGCAGTGAGTGTGAGACAAATACTTACAATAATTACACATGAATGACTGTGGAAACTTCTATTAGAACTAAATTTTCAAAGCGAACTTCTATTAGAACTGATTACCTCAAAAACTATGCAATGTAATAGATACTGAGAAAACAACAAGGATAATATGGTACCTTGACAGCAGTTGCTAACACAGGCACGAGATGATTGTGTGTGTTAACCTTGAAGCCTTCTGAATTAACGTTGCTATTAGGAGAGAAAAGATTGATTCATCACTTCAATATTTAGTTAGAAAAGTTAACAAAATAATTAATATTTTATTATTAGAATGCAAACTACTCATATAATATTCACAATTTCTTACTTGATTGTGAAATAAACCAATAACAAGCAGAAAAACAATTAACAAGGCCCAAAGTTACACATATGTAAATGCCCACTAACCGATCCAAATGAATTGCTAAGGTGGGTATCCGCATTATTGGCTCTTCAATCCTGACAAGTTTATGTGAATATGACACAGAATCGCCTTTCCCTGACTTTACAATCAAGCGCCCAGCTATAGTTAAGTCACGATCAAACCATGTATGCCACAATCCACCCCCATAAGTCTGAACACCAATCTCCAAACATCCTCCTTTCGCTACCTGATGCAAAAATTCAAATCAGGAAATTTCAAAACTAGATTCAAGTTTCACACATGATAAGAACCAACAATAAAAAGCTCACTGAGAAGAATACTACTCCCTCCGTCCAATGAAGCCCATTTGGATTTGAAAAAGACAGGTCCTACATTACATGGATTAGAATAATTTAACTCATTTCGCAATGCAGACTAGCTTCATCGGACGGATGGAGTTCAAATTAAAACGAACATTCTTAGCTAGAGAAACGACCTTGGCCAACAATACAAATAAATATCACTCTGAGCTAATTAACGTTTAACCAAAAAGTAAACAGAAAAATCAAAATCAAAGTATGATGATAGACAAACCAGACGGCGTGTTCTGAAGCATAAAGTATAAAATTGTGAAAAAACCATTAAGATACCATGAGAAAGCCACTTAATTGGGAAACAAATTAATGCTAATCTGAGTACTTTACCGTCTAATGCCCGTAATGAAACACGAACGTATAATTCACCTTAGAAACCGGCTTCAATTTCAAGCATGGGCTATCCGTATGAGCGCCAACAATATAAAATCCGTTACCAGCAATATACCTGCCAAGCACCATATACCACAAATTCGCAGATATTCTAAATTAAAAACAAAAAAACACTTAGAAAAAACAAAAATTTCATCAGTTCAGTTGATGTAAGTACTCTTTTCCGATTGCAAATGCAACAATAGTGGAATAATTTCTGGTGAAGAAGTATTTCTTCCCAGCTTCCAGCCTCCAATCCTCTCTTTCCGAGATATGCTCGAACCCAGCATCCATCAGACGCCTCTTCGCCTCGTCTCCATCAAAGAAACCGCAAATCAATACTCGTTTTAACAAAAAGATCGTAAATTTGCGGTACCGTACACGGGAGGATGGAGGAGGGGAGATTTACCGACGGCATGAAAGGCAGTTGGAGAGGCGTTGAGGAAGGCGATGAGATCGGCGACGACGGAGCTGGGATCCACTGCTTTCGCCATGGCGATTGCTTCTTCTTCTTCCTCTGGAACTCGGGTTTTGGCTCTCCGGCCGCACTCACAGCGACCTATCTTTGGGCTGAGACGTGGGCCGGAGCGATTCGTTGGGTCGTTACGTCCGGCCCAAAATGGAAAACTGGTGGCCCAGTCCACATCATTCCTTTACGTGGTCAGTGGATTTCCACCGTCCGTATATTTTCAGACGGTGCACCATCTCTGTATAGGTTGTGTGGGGTGGCTAACCATGGGGTAGTGAATTCCTCATCCCATTACTAATAAGACTATACGCTTAGCTTAGCTATTACTCCTATTTCTACTTGTATCTTAGCAACTTTTACATCTGTGAAAGGTCTCGAATTACAAAAAAAACATAGATTTTAGATTTGGAAGTTGGATTACAGCCTCGAAAGTATAAATATCAGCCTCAAAGTTATATACCACGCTATTATAATACATATGGGGTGATCTTATAGAAAAAAACTCAAAAAGCCTTCCCTACAGTTTTGAAGCTCTACGCTCCGAGGCTTTCGAGGCTCTACATTATATGTTTAATTTTGCCCCAGCCAGCCCCAGTCCATGGCAAGTATCTACTACAATCAAAGAGATTCACACGATCAGTCAAGGTTTCCTGCATTTCCATCTTTTACACATCTATCGTCAAGCTAATCAAGTGGCCGACACACTAGCCAACTTTGCTCTGAATGCATTTTCATGCACATGGATTCGTCATCACCCAGGAAGTTATACTTTCTCCATTCTACGCTTATAGAAATGTTTGTACTTATGAAAAGCGTGGCAATCCATCAAAATGTATCCTATTTGACAGCTTTAGATAAGAAATCTTTAGCTGCCGATTACTCCCTCAATCCCATCTGCTAATTTGATCAATATCATTAGCAAGGCATAACACAAGAAAAGGACTCATCTTAAGCCTGGTGCATAGGATGTCTAGTCAACATGTACCACTGTATTGGCTACCTAAAATTAACTCTGCAGGTACAGAGATGCCATTTTCAAATTGTTCCAACTGCTACGCGGATTTCATCATTCCCAGTACCTGAAACCCTCCTCCATCTCAGCAGAAAATCTGAGGTCCTGTTTGTTTATTGAAATAATTCATGTTAAAGTAGTAATTTTTATTTGATTCTTTGTTTATTCTGGCGTCGAACAACTAGTATAACATTCTCAATTCAATAAAAAGTCACATAGAAGGTTAGACACTAACTAAAATAGGACTAAACGAATGCAAATGTCAGACAATAAATGATATGAAAAGCCCTTCTACCCAAATACTCCGTCCCATATTAATACCTTCATTCGTAAAAATAATGTTTGTCTTCTTAAATGGAGCCAGCCACTTAAATTTGAAGCATCTTCAACTAGCTCATATTCATTTAGCCACTTCAATTGGGCCAAATGAAGCTATTAATATAATCCAAGCCTTTTTTTTCCAAACAGACACACAACTACACAAGCAATAAAAGTCATATAGGAGGTTAATAAATAAATTATAGCAAAAATTTGTACCCCAAATTTTGTTTTACTCCCTCCTTTCTGAACGGAGGGAGTAGCAAAATTGAAGACAACCAAGCAACATCCAAGCTTTGCTTAAACAAAATTAGAATCCAAATATCCTTTCAGCAACCTCATAAAAGCATTTATCAGCTCAAAATCTCTAAACCAGAAACAAGTTGTTTACAGCAATCAACAATGTCGACAATAACGAACAACAAAAGAAAAAATCAAAATGTAGACACCCAAACTGTTGCAGATGCATGATCATCATGCTAAGGATTCAATTACGTATTCGATCTTGAAGCACCTTGTTCTTGAAGCCCGAAGTGCACGCCGTGTTCTTCGGACCCTTCTCCGTGGAAGTCGAGTCTGCTGTGTCACTGTTCAGAGATGAAGAGTGTGTTTGTTTGCTGAAAAATGAAAAATCGTCAAGGTGAAAGAAGTATAAAAACTTTGGGTTAGGGGTTATGGAAATACGTCTTTCCCAAAGACGTATTTATGACGATTTTCAAGCAACCTATAATGACAAAAGTAATGGCCCAAAGCTGCGAGAACCGCCACAATAGCCATTTTGATCATAAAACGTTCATCAACCACATCACAATCCATGACACCTATGACCAAACAACATACACATATTAAGACAATATATATCTTAGTAATAACAATACCATAAACTTTCTTCACAAGATAATGATCACACACATGATATCACACCAAGTTGAAGATCATAGTCCTTGCATTCAAAGTGATCTATACATGAAATATGCATTTTATTATCTCCTAAAACTTATGTTTATGCTAGTGTTTGATTAGAATAACTACTACTTCAATATAGTTTTTAGTTTTGTAGGAAATGAGAGCAAAGATACAAAAATGAAGAGAAAACGGACTTTAATGGTCAAATTATCATAACTCCGAGTACAAATATCGGATTGGACTGATTCAAGTCTCATGTTAAATTTCAAGAAGTCAGCTTTCCAACGCCACCAACCACGCGCAATTCGGAGTTTGGAGCAAAAAGTTATAGCCATTTGAAGATTCCGGACAGTAAAAACGATCGATCCCATCCTTACGCGATCGATCGCGTCTTCCGCTTAAAACACTACATTGGAGAAAACGATCGATCGGACACCCAAACGATCGATCATATCTACTGGAATATTTGGTCTTGCGCGAGATTTTGAAGACAGTAAAAACGATCGATCGGCTTCGTCCGGCGTCGTTCGCCATACGATCGATCGGAAGCAATTAACAAAGGAAAACGGCTTCGTTCGGCTGCGTTCGCAAGGCGATCGATCGGGTTATACGGGCGATCGATCGGTGCATACGGAAAACGCAATTTAACCCTATTTTGACTCGGATTTGGAAGGGGATTTGAGGGCTTTCCTTCACCCCTATATATATGCCTTAAGGGAGAACGTATTGGGTATGCAAGAATAGAGTTTTGAGACCTTGGAGGCTAGAGCAAAGGAAGAAGAAGAAGATGAAGAACAACATGATGATGGATTCTCTTCCCATGCTTGGCTAGACTCTCTTCCAAGGCGTAGATGAAGCCCAATTGATTGGTAGTATTGTTTCTTTTCTCTCATATTATGTGTTTACTCTAGTTGGTGTATGAACCTTTGTTATGCAATTAAAGTTAATTCATTGAGTCTATTCTTTGTGCTTGAGAGAGACAAGAGTGGATTTTATGAATTTCAATCTAAAAGATTACTTGCATGTGGTTGACTTAATACAACCACACCCCAGTGAATAAACCCTTCATTCCTTGAATGTGCCTAAGGATAGAAGTGACTTAGTACACTTCTATCCTTGTTGCCTAAGTATGGAGCACATCGTGGAATAAAAGGATGGAGTGGTGGGTAGGGAAGCTTTGGAAAGAGGGGTCCCTGCATTAACCATGAAAGAAGGTCATTAGAGAATTTTAATATAAAGGGAACCTCCTCCCCCACATCAACCATTTTGGCCTTAGGGGCCTCTTCTAGTAATAGAATTGGGAAAGCTTCCTCAACTAGTGAATCAACTAAACTATCTATGAAACAGTCGAAGTTACTGTCAATAAACAAAGAGTTAGATTGATCTAGACAAGATATGAATGGTGCTTCAGGAATATAAGGTTCTGTTAACAGTGTTGTAGACTGCCACTCCTCAGATATAGAAGAAGGTTGACAATTTGGTTCTATCAACACACTCACTTCTTCTTTAATTTCTACACCCTCTTGATCATTGTGTAAAGCCCACTCAAGCTCATTGTCAAACCTTTGAGCATTCTGAAGGGATGTAACATCATAGTCAGGGGAAAAACAGATCCCTTCATCAGAAAATTGGCTCTTTGGATATTGGGGCTTGACAGGTAAAATGCATTCTTCGTTAATATTCATGGCCTGTGCCAATTGTTCTAACTGTGTTTCAATGTTGGCAAGAGCCTGTGTGTGAGAATGGACAATCTGGGCATGGGTCCGTATTTCAACTCTCATCTCCTCACATCCAGTTTTAATCTCAGTTTTTATCTCGGCTGCCATCTCAGCTACAAGGGCTAACAATTGGCTCATTTGGTTTTCTAAGGTAGATTGTCTAGAGGGTGGGTCAAACTGAGGAGTAGCGGCAGGTTGGTAAGGCAGGTGTGGGCTTGGGAAATCTTGTCTAGGGGCCTGATGAAGAGTGGGCCCAGGGTTGGGTTGCTCCCAAGGGTTGTTAGGATGATCCTCCCACCTATGAAGACTTTGGGCCTCATTAACATATTTGCGTATAAAATCAGGGTACTCATGGGCCAAAGGGCACTCTACTGGGGTGTGAATGGGACTTAAACAGAGGGCACATGGTTCCGACATATAAGGAGTTGTATATTGTAGGGAAGATGTGCCACTCCAAAAATTAGAGTGATTATCCCACCCACGGTTGTAAGTATCAGCATATAAGGGATGTGGGTGGTAGGGCAATTCATAGGGAGGGGGATTAGGTGTGTGTGAAGAACAATAATCATTAAAGCTCCTATATGGGTTCTCATGGCTAAATCCATAGAAAGGTGAAGACATTTCTTCACCATGCATTCATCAACCGAACCAAAATATCACACATCCACAAATCAGAAAATCAACCCTAGATATCCACAACTAGCAATCATCAGTCCTAGATATCAACAACTAGCAGTCCTAATAGCCACAACTAGCACAACATGCAGTCACAGAAAGAAAAGAAAAACACCAAACACACAAATTAATCTAAAAAGAGAAAGATAAGAGAATGCAAACTAGGGGAAGGGGTGGCCCTTCCACGTTGGCGAGAATTCCACGTCCTCTCTTAACCTTGCAAAAGAAAGCAAAACACAAATTAAGCTACTGACAAATAATCTAAGTTAAGTCTCACTAAACTACTCCAAAACTAATTATGCTAAGAATCTGGTAAACTATTGTGCCGTCCCCGGCAACGGCGCCAAAAACTTGATCCTTTAAAATTAAACCCTTGCAAGTGCACAAGGCAATTGTACTACGGCGAGTATTAAAGGGTTGTCGAACCTCAGGGACGGATTAATCTTTTACCAAATTCAAGAGAAAATAGCAGTGTTCATTTTAGACTAAGAAAGCAATGAACTTTAAACTTAACTAAGCTGAGATTTAATCAATATGCGGAATACCAAGGCCTCGAATCCACCACAATAAACTAGTGTAAAGTCTCTCTCTCTTTTAAATAAAGATTTTCAATTGGCTGGTGTATTCCTCTCAGACATACACCTGTCAATTCAAATTATAGTGCTCTCCTCTCAGACGTAACACATAAATCAATTAAGCATATGGAATTGTGATCTATCTCTCTCGAGCATAAATTAATGAAACTTTATTAACATATGACAAATCAGAACACTCACATTCCTCTCAGACATGCAAGTAATCTTTCAGATTGAAATTCATAAAATCCACTCTTGTCTCTCTCAAGCACAAAGAATAAACTCAATGAATTAACTTTAATTGCATAACAAAGGTTCATACACCAACTAGAGTAAAAATAATATGAGAGAAAAGAACTACACAACCAGATTATTGGGCTTCATCTATGCCTTGGATAGGAGTTTAGCCAAGCATGGGAAGAGAATCCATCATCTTCATCTTCATCATCTTCTTCTTCCTTTGCTCTAGCCTCCAATGTATGCTCAAAACTCTATTCTCTAATGCCCAATACGTTCTCCCTTAAGGCATATATATAGGGGTGAAGGAAAACCCTCAAATCCCCTTCCAAATCGAAGTCAAAATAGGCCTTATTTCAATTCTGCGTATACGGCGATCGATCACTTTTCTGGCCGATCGATCGCTTTGCGATCTATCACTTTTGTGCCGATCGATCGCTTTGCATCAATACGCAAATTTCAGTAGATACGATCGATCGCGTACACGTCCGATCGATCGGTTTACTATTCATTTTGCAGCACGATTTTCCAATGGTCATAACTTTTCGCTCCGAACTCCGAATTACGTGCGGTCGGTGGCGTTGGAAAGCTGACTTCGTGAACTTTAATTGAAGCTTAAATCAGTCCAATCTGATATGTGTACACGAAGTTACGAAGATTTAACCATTGAAGTCCGTTTTCACCTCATTTTTGTATATTACTCTTGTTTCCTACAAAAACCAAAAACTATATTAAAGTAGTAGTAATTCTTAATCAAACACTAGCATAAATATAAGTTTAGGAGATAATATAATACATATTTCATGTGTAGATTCTGATGAAATATGTATTATATTAAGTCAATTCCTGAATATAAAAATTAAAACATAGCAAGTAATCTTCATCGAATATAAAAATTAAAATATGGCAAGGTTGGCCCTTCGAGTGAGACACCTTCCCATGAGGAAGACAAAGAACCAACTTCCATCGAAGCCATACCTGTTAGTTCTAAAACCCCATCGGATAATCAACCCGAGGCCCAGAAAGAGAGATCTTATATTCCCAGGGTACCATTCCCACAATGCCTGGACAAACCCTCCCCGTTTAATAAATCTCATCATAAGATGGAGGAGATGTTCAAGGTGTTTAAACAGGTGAAGGTCAATCTCCCTTTGCTAAATGCAATAAAACAGGTCCCTGCCTGTGCCAAATTCCTGAAAGACCTTTGTACCCAAAAGCGAAAAGCTAAATCTAATTTGACTAAAAAGGTCTTCCTTACCGAGCAGGTGAGTTCCCTCTTAACACATAACCTTCCACCGAAATATAAGGACCCAGGATGTCCAACAATTTCATGTGTTATAGGGAACCATACTGTTGACAGGGCATTATTAGATTTGGGGGCGAGTGTAAATTTGTTGCCTTACTCTGTGTATGAGCAACTTGGGTTGGGGGAATTGAAATCGACTACAATAACACTACAACTTGCAGACCGATCCATTAAAACTCCACGTGGCGTTATTGAAGATGTTTTGGTACAGGTTGACAAATTTTTCTTTCCTGTGGACTTTATTGTCTTAGATACACAACCTGTACCGAACATTGGTAGTCAAATTCCAGTAATTTTGGGACGTCCATTCCTGGCGACATCCAATGCTATTATAAACTGTCGGGATGGGGTGCTGAAATTGTCTTTTGGAAATTTAAATGTCAAACTGAATGTTTTTAATGCCCAACAACAACATCCACCACCAGATGATTATTACGCAGTTCATCTGATTGATACTCTGGTGGATGGTGCACCCCCATGGTTTTGTCCCACTGATTCATTTGCTCCTTCTTTCATTAATTTTAATGTGTGTAGTAGGACCATTGAGGGACTGAACGTGGGATTGAAAGACCCTGGATAAGTTGAACTAAAGGAGTTTCGTCTGGCTGAAGACGTTAAACTTAGCGCTTGGTGGGAGGCAACCCACGTATTCAGGTGTATTCTCTCCTTTATTTGATTTTCTTTGTTATATGCTCATTGTCATGCTATATTTTGTTCACATTGAGGACAATGTTCATAATAGGTTTGGGGGAGGGAATATTACTTGTATAAAAAAAATTAAAAAAAAAAAAAAAAATTTAATTAGTTTTTAGGTTGTTTGTGAGTACTTTTTCATAGGTTTTGATAGTTTATCCCGTAATGATGCATGTTACAATTTTTAAGAGATTAATTTACATTGAAAGTGTGAGTAAGTATACTGGAGGATAGATACACTTAACTGAGTATATCTTTCTGTTACAGTCCTCTTGGAACAGGTGCTTGAACTAATAAAACTCACTCACACACACTAGTACATAAAGTAATACCATCTAGAGTTTTGTTGAATGCTAATCTACAGTGGGATGTCTTTAGTCATAGTCATTGGATGATGTGTAGTTGTCTGTTGAGCTTAAAAGATCATGATAGACCATTTACTTGGCTATGGCAAGGGATTGGAACCGGAAATAGGTTGAGAGTATAATACAGCCTGGACAAAATAAAGATGTGCTGAAAATATGAATGATGAAAATGAAAAAATGCGAAATGATGAAAACAAAATGAAAGAAAAAGGGGCTGCCTGACTTTATAGGATTAACTTAGGCTGATGCTCGGGCCCGAAGCGGTCTCTTAAAACCTAATGCCCTAAGCCAACTGGCTGGGAGTCATTGGCCTGAGTCATTGCTAAACCTAAGCATCTTGAAGTCAGGCCTTACACAGTCCTAGCGAAAAAAAAACGAGAAAAAAAAAGTCTGAAAGAAAAAAAAAGTCTGTGGTGTATTATCCTCTCAAATATAGAATGTTGGACCCGAAGGAGGCGCGCAGATCTGTGCTATCACAAAGCATTCAAACAAGTTCAAAATAACTACAAAAAAGTTCTAGAATAACATATGACAAGTCCAAAATTAACATTTAACCAATTCAAAGGGAACATTTAAGAAGTCTCAAATATCTACCAAGAAGTGCAAAATCACACCCTATTGACCTTACACCATTCTAGCAATTTTATTCTTTCCATAGGATCCATCATTAGAAAACTTTCTTTGTCCTCCATGTCTTTCAAGTACCTAGTTGCCCGAAATTTCAGGTCAAGGTCCAGGTTTGGAATTTCCCCTAATGCTTTGATAACTTGTTCTGTTTTTTTATCTTTCTCAGCAAAAACCTTTAAAACAGATGTCATCTCATTGAGTGCTCCTACAATTCCAGATTGAATTTCTTCAGAGGGGACATCAATGGCTTTCCTCTTTCGGCGACCAGATTTCCTACGCTGGCCTTCCTTGTATGTGATGGATTGTGTTGCATCCTCATCAAAGTGAAAGTTTTCGTCACCACCCAAATCCACATGTGGCGGTGAACCTCTTCTTGAAGTTGGCTCATCAAAGCAGTGTTGTGTCCCAGCATGGGACACAACATTGGTATCAGAGCAGTTCGATCTACGGGCTGATTTTGACTCCAAACAGACGATCATTTCTGTGCTAATGGAAATCCAAGAGCAAGTCAATAAACTACGATTGACGTACGCTGAAAATATGGCCCGGCGAGCCGCCGCCATGGCCACGCCGCCGCCACCAATGCATGGCCCTGGACCCCTTCTTCATCATCATGCTGATGCCCTTGGGGTTGACCCACATCAAGTCACCCACGGCCCTTTCTCATCCCATGTTGGTTGTAGCACTTCCCCTCCAGCAGCCGCCATGGCCACCCCGCCGCCTAGCACCGCCACCGGATACTTCGCCCAGCCGAGGTGGGGCTTCCCACAACCACCTCCACCGCCGTGCGAGACCCACTACGGCAGCTTCTATGCTCCACCGGCCGCGCCTCATCTTCCACGGCAACCAATGACCCTGACGCCGTCGCCGATGCCATTGCCGGGCCCCGCCGCTGACATCTCGCCAACCCCCGATTCCAGCTCCTTCAACCCACATCCGGCTCTGCCTTCACCAACATCTGCACGAGGGAAGGAACCTCGAGCCGTGCTGTGGTCGAATTCTAGCCCCGATGTCGGCCAAGGCAAGGTCCCCCACCAGTCGACCTTCGCACAAAGCACCAGGCTTTACCACACATCCATTGCCTCCGCCCTCATGTACCCTTGTTTCCCCTGCTATCCATCTCTCCGCCGAGACCCCCACATCCCTCGTCACACTGAGACCTCCGGCTAGCCACATCGGCCTTGCCGATTTCGTCACTCATGCCTCCATCAACGAGTTCTTCTCTGCCTCCGCCGCCACCAAGGATCGGCTCGATCCATTGAGCCGAGGCGACCCGACAGTCCCCGCCTTCGTTTGGCAGCGTCAGACGCACAGGGATATCGCTGCAAGAGTCGACACCGCCGACACGCCACCCCGCCGACCGCGGCAACCTTGCCGATTGCAAAGCTACCACCTTTCCCCTCTCCACTGCCTCAAGATGGGATTTTTCCAAAAGCTCAGGTCGACACGATGCCGCCCAAAGCTGTGTCGCTGCCTCCGCCTCCTTGGCCAGCGTCGCCGCTCAGGCGAGCACGGCCGGACATGGCAGCACAGTGATTTCTGGCAAAAGCTATCTTCTCAACCTTCTGCTACCCCCCATGTGCTTGACGAAACACTTCTTCAACCAGTCCCGACCGCCAAGGCCTTCATTCCCACTGAGGCAGCCTCCCTCGTCGACTACTGCCTGGATCATCTCGGAAACAGCAACTCCAGGGTCTCTGAGGGCATACTCCAGTCACTCGCCACCGCCCCTGAGATTTTTGAAGAAGTCAAGCTCCATGAGCTATTTTCCACATGTGGAGGAATTGTTGATGTTAAGATGATAACGACTCCAAATGGCCACTCAAAGGATTACTGTTTTGTGTGATTCAGTACAATGGAGAATGCATTACTGGCCTCCTCTCAATTTGAAGTTGCAACAAGGAATAAGGAAATTATGCACACTGCTGATCAAGAGCTGCAGCTCATTGGATGTACTGGACATACGGGGATCGGATCGTTTCAGGGGATGGCCACTGGATCGTTCCATTATCTTTGTATTTTGGGTTGGACAAGAAATACAAGAATGAGCGCGTTCTGTCACCGCCATTTATGAAGTGCTTTCTTACTTGGCCGCCTTGAGGACAAGGCAGTAGCGGAAGCGTGGTGGAGTGTTGTGAACGTCAAGCCCAGGACGTCAGCACGCATACGTCATCACGTATGGATATCGCTAGATTCTCTGATTAGGATTAGTTTCCCTTTTCATGTCAATTAGTGATTGTAATAAAGGCCATGATTGGATGTAATCATGGCCTATGAAGTCGTCATAGTGACGTTTCTCTGATTGGATGTAATCATGGCCTATGATGTCGTCATAGTGACGTCATGTCGTCATTATGTCATCTAGAGTCTTCTATATAAGGGGGTCTTCCTCCTCCTTTAGGACTTATGCAATATGAATTGAATCTTCTTCTACTATTTCTTCCTTGTCTTCTTCCCTTTCTCCGGCCATGATATCTGGCCCTGTTCGTGTCCCATGTTGGGACACAACAAGCAGTCACCAGTATTACTACTTCCTTCTCCATTCAAGCATAAGGCTTCATTCCCTTGGGCAATATTTTCACCAACCACGGATTGTAGCAATCCATACGTTGGGCAACCATCAATTCGATATTTACGAAACTCGGGTTTATCCTATATAAAAAAAATATATATATATATATATATTAAAAAAATACAAGTACAACATAAAAGAAAAGGAATTGATGTTTAAGTAGTGTTCATACCGCTATTAGTTCTTTCCATTGCCAATCTTCAGCCACAACCTTTCCAGTCTCTGGATCCCAGCCAAATCCACTCTTATTCACCAATTCTGCAACTTTTCTGTAAGTTCCTCTCCATGTTCTCATCCGATTGGTGACATGATCTTTTGTCTTCACCTTTCCGGTCTTCTCTTTAAAACTTTGTAATACACTTGGCCACATAGTATTCAACCATGCACCTGCAACCTTATTTCCTTTTATCCTTTCCGCATCTAATAGTTCTAGCATGACTTTATCTTCATCATCGTCCCATGTCTCATTTGTCCTCCTTTTGCTATCATCTAATATCTCTTTTACTCGACAAAAATAACAAAAATGCCAGAGAGGAGGTATAGGCATCAACATCAGATGAGCAAGAAACATTCATTCAAAAGACAGTGAATCACAAAGAGATCACAAACCGAGAAATGGTTTTGCGAATTTGAAATAATAAGGCTCAAGATGCTTTGTAATGGGTATACCAGAATTAGCGGATCATGATGCCTGTGGTCATATTCTTGCTGACGGGAAAGGGACTCCAAGTTGATCATGATCATTATAAATCAAAGATTAGCCATCAAAGATTCACTCATTAATCAATTAAACAAACCATGTGCAGAAAAACACAGTATAAACTAGTAAGAGCCTCTAACCTTAGTCCTAATCAATCCTACACTCGTCATTTTACTGAATTTTCAAACACCACCCATAATCAGTCAGGTCTCTCACACAGGCAATTAATCAAACACATAATATTCAGGCATAATTTATCATGTCGTCATTTCATCAAACATTTAGAGATCAGTAGTAGTAGTAGTATATCAGCATTAATGCTTTTTTTCACAAAATCACATAAAAAGATGACTCCAAACAAATCACAGAAGGGAATGAATATGCATATAGCTCACCTTTTTTTAGTTACACAAAGAAGCTAATTTGTGCACACCACTATCCAATATGCCTAGCAGTACTGATTCTTTCTTTTTACTTACCTTTATATGGGTTTAAATTTAACACAAACACGAGTAAAGCAAGCATAGCACTGGCATATGATACCTTCATTTGCAATTCTATTCGGCAAACATGCAGGACAAATCCAGCATCTAAATAGCAGTAGTTCAATTGTCATTCAACAATTAATAGACACTAAAATCCCCAGGTCCACATTTTATTGACATGTACAAATGATGGGAGTCAAAAATCATTTTATCTCATCATAAGCTTAAGCCACAACACACTCATCCAGCAGGTGAAGATAAACCCGAAATTGAAGTCACCAAACTTTGAGTTCCCATTTGGAGACCAATCTAACCACTAAAAACAAATAGTAGGGCAACTCAATAGCAGCTTAATATTTCCTCAAAAAATTTCCACCAGGACAGGTCACAAGCAGATCCAACTTATAATGAGAAACTAAAAAATAAGAAGAAGAAACTCTAGACAAAATTTATGCTCGGATCAACAGAAGATTCAGTGCTCATCTCTTTCATCTGGATTTCCGCAGGATTTCTTCACTCAGGATCTCTAACGTCGCTCCGGTGTGCTCTTTCCTCGGCTGCACTTCTGTAACAAATGCATACAACCTCCATCAATATCGAATATCCAAAAACTACTCGACACATATTAATGACCAAATGAGACCGATGCGGTAACTGATTCAAGCCAAGGAATTGTCTCCAAAATCCAAACTTTTCCAGGAATTTCAGTTGGGAGGAAAATAAAAAATGAAACAGAGAAGAAAATTTTCAATTTTTGTTGTTAAAAAGGGGAATGTGTTAGATTACCGTAGCCGCCGTGGTCGTTGAGCTTGGCTTGGACAATCATGTTGGAGATGAAATGGGAGGCCTCCCGCGCTTCTTCCAGGAGCTTACTGATCTGCGACGGGGAGGAGACGCGGTGATTCTCGTCGAACTTCTTGCGAATCTCCAGCGCCGACTGGGTCAGCATCATCGTGTCGCCAGCGAACGATTTCCTTGTCGCCCTCAGCAGCGCAGGGAGTGGCCAGGGCAGGGAGGAAGTGCTCAAACCCCGACCTTTTTTTCAGTCTGAAAAACGACTTTCATACCCTCCGAGGTATGAAAATTTTGGGACATTTTCGGGCCATTTTTCAGGTCCATTTTCGGGCCTTCCGGAAAAACAATTTTTCGGGGCCTGGTTTTCTTTAACCCCTAACCCACTGAAAAACCTATTTTTATGTAAAATGATTTTCTATTTTTAATTTTCATTAACCCCTAACCCATCCTTTATGTTTGAAAATTTTTCAGGCTTGAAACGTATGGGTACATTTATTTTAAATTATCCAAATATATTTCAGTTTTTACAAAGTTTTTGTACTTTTTTAACTTCGATTTTTCATTTTTCAGCAAACAAACACACCCGAAGTCTAGCAGCGGCCCACCAAAGCTGAATAATCAGGCCTTGGGCTGAGACATGGGCCGGCCCAATTTTATTGGGTCGTTAAGTTGTCTAGCCCAATAGGGGTTTTGTTCAGGTGTTGTCCCGCGCTCTGCGTCCGAAATTCCCGATCATTTTGAAATTTCGAAGATTTGGGAAAAGGAATTGGTAAAGCAGATCGGAACCCTACCGGCGGCGATTGAACGCGGGGGGAGGATACCGGAGAGGAAGGAAGATGCCGAGGGAGATCATAACGCTGCAAGTGGGGCAATGCGGGAACCAGATCGGGATGGAGTTCTGGAAGCAGCTCTGCCTTGAGCATGGCATCAGCAAAGACGGCATCCTCGAGGATTTCGCTACTCAGGTCTCTTTCTTCCATTCCAGTCTTCCTTTTTCGAAAATTTTTGTTTTTTTCCCATATTTATGTTACTCCCTCCGTCGGGAATCAGTAGTAAAATCTGGCTTTCCAAAATGGTTGAAAAATCAAATGTTACTACTAATTCCGGACGGAGGGAGTACGGCATTTAGTTTCATTGCTGCTTTTTATTGCGTTGTTTGTGTAGAATACGCCCTTCGTCCTGTTTTAGATTCTACATTTACAGAAAGGGACAGTCCTTTTTTAGATGCTCCATTTGCTCAATTTTTAAGTGGATTTTGGACCGCTTCTAACCCCCATTGGCTGGGGTTTCCACCATCCAATAGAAATCAATTTTTTCTTTTAGGTGGAGCATCTAAAACGGGCGTCTTGAATTAATAGATACATTTGGTTTTTGGGAAATGGGAAGAAACACAATTTGTTCTGTTTGTTTAACTTTGAAAATGCATGGAGGGTGGTTGTTTTAATGACTGATGGATGATGGTGCAGGGGGGTGACAGGAAGGATGTTTTCTTCTATCAAGCGGATGATCAGCATTACATACCGCGTGCGCTTCTCATGGATTTGGAGCCGAGGGTTATTAATGGAATACAAAACAGCGAATATCGGAATCTATACAATCATGAGAACATATATGTTTCGGATCATGGGGGTGGTGCTGGTAATAACTGGGCTAGCGGATATCACCAGGTCATCCGTCTTGCGTTTCGTGTTGCTAATTTGCACTATTTATAACATGTTCAGTTTAAGGAGTTCATGCCATCGAATGACACTTAGTTTCCCAAGCTTGTTTTGTATGTGGTTTGCTGATTTTAGTCAGACTGAAACTTTGTTGGCAACATCTTACTCGCATGGGATTCTTAAGATTTGTAACTGTAAAGCAAATTGGTTTACATACTTTTGCTACTTTCAGGGGCAACAAGTTGAAGAAGATATAATGGACATGGTTGATAGAGAAGCAGATGGAAGTGACAGCCTTGAGGGTTTTGTTCTGTGCCATTCTATAGCTGGAGGAACAGGCTCAGGTTTGTGCAGTACATTCCCCTGCTTCCCTCCATTTCTTTAAGTCATTTAGGCTGAACAAGTTTCCTTTTTCCTCATGGAGTGCACATATCTCCAGAACTTTGAGTTGATGAAATGTTTTACTTGAATATTTTTTACTCGTACAACAATGTAGCTTTCATATTTTTCTTCCTGCTTCAATTGGGATATATATTTTGATGTTTTCTAATGATGAAGTTTTAAAATTAATTTCTTCTAGCATTGAGTGAATGCAGATCTAATTTGAAGATTGAATAACCATTTTTCCAGCATCTTTAAGTTTTGAAACTACTTTGGTTTTCATCTGTGCCCATTAACGTATAATGCATTCTCTTGTTGATGTACTCCCTCCGGTCTACCAGAAGTAGTCATTTTTTAATAGACAATGTATATGCACATGAATTGCAAGAGTAAGACAGGTTATTCTTTCAGAGTTTTTGTATTGGCAACTTACGAGAAAGGGGACTAACTTCTCTTTAAATGCTTTTTCATATTTAGGTCAGATACTTGGCAAGTGATTTCCCTTGTTTGATCCTTCTTGTCCTTGTGCAGGGATGGGTTCCTATTTGTTGGAGACCTTGAATGACCGCTACAGCAAAAAGCTTGTTCAGACATACAGTGTTTTTCCAAATCAGATGGAGACTAGTGATGTAGTAGTTCAGCCATATAATTCACTACTGACTCTTAAGAGGCTTACGTTAAATGCTGATTGTGTTGTTGTTCTCGACAATACTGCACTGAATAGGATAGCTGTAGAGCGCCTCCATCTTAGCAATCCTACCTTTGCTCAAACAAATTCTTTGGTCTCTACTGTGATGTCTGCTAGCACAACCACACTACGCTACCCAGGATACATGAATAACGACTTGGTGGGGCTTCTTGCATCTTTGATTCCAACACCTAGGTGCCATTTTCTCATGACTGGCTACACACCTCTGACTGTGGAGCGTCAGGTTAGTCTTATACCATCAATCTTTTCCTTGCCAAATTGTATTACAGAGACATAAATGACACAACGTGGTTATATCTGGCCCCCAATTATTTATTGCTGGTCTGTATCGAACAAATAATGTTCTGATCTAGTTTCTTCTGTTTCTTCCAGGCAAATGTGATTAGAAAAACAACTGTGCTGGATGTTATGAGAAGACTTCTTCAGGCATGTTTCTTGTTCTATGAATGAGTTGTAATGTAATGATTGTTCACTGCTTTGTGTGAGTGTTTTTGATATTTAGATGCATTGCAGTCTAAGAACATTATGGTTTCCTCGTATGCTCGGACAAAAGAAGCCAGTCAAGCAAAGTACATATCAATATTAAACATCATTCAAGGAGAAGTTGACCCTACTCAGGTAGTTTATGATTTTGCTGTGCATCTATAATGACTGTAAAACATGGTGTATTGTATATTTCTTAGCTACTGTAGTCTTATTTGTGTCAAAGATTTGATGTTTAACATTCTTTAGGTTACTGAAATAAAATTTTGGCTGAAATTTATTTAATAAGCATCTTTTTAGAGTAGCATAGACTAGGGGTAAGAAAGATGCCAAGCTTTGATGTATTTTTATTTAATTGGATGGAAGAGTTGGTCATTGTTAGGAATATGGCAGATATCAACCTTAATCTGCATCACATACGTAGAATACTATATTTAAAACTACTAATGCAAGTCTGGGTCGAGTTGAAAAATTAATTGGTGAGTGCCATTTTTTCATGAGGAAATTATACATGGCTTTCTTTCTTCTTTTCTTTTGCGATTTGATTGCTGAAATAATATTGTTAGGTGGAATTTTGGGTTGCCATATTCTTGTTTGTTCTTATGGAGTAATTATTAGTATTCTGTTGCAAAAAATTGTGGGTATAGGATTCTTGGACGCCCTGCACTACTGTTGTGTGTTATCTTTTGTTGTATGCCAGCTGTATTTGTTGGATAAACTACTCCTCAAACTTAATACATGTGTTCGTTGCTTATTGTATGTATATGCAAAACAGGTGCACGAAAGCTTACAGAGAATACGTGAAAGGAAGCTTGTGAATTTCATTGAATGGGGCCCTGCAAGCATTCAGGTCTATTAGGCAGTTAATTTCATTGAATTAGGTGATTGTGCCTTCTTGAGTTTCTCTAAATCGTCATGGTTACAGTTTTTTTTGTCTTTTGCTAGGTTGCTTTGTCTAGAAAGTCCCCATATGTTCAGACTGCACATAGAGTAAGATTGTCACTCAAATTCTTTTGCCCTCAGTTTAAAGTTTACACTACTTGTATTTATCCTATATTCCTCTGAGAAAAGTTAAGAGTAAATTTTGTAATATTGATTCAGTTTTGCTGTATTTTCTGACAGGTTAGTGGTCTTATGTTGGCAAGTCACACTAGCATTCGACACCTCTTCAGTAGGACTTTGAGTCAGTATGAGAAGCTGAGAAAGAAACAGGCTTTCCTTGACAACTACAGGAAGTTTCCTACATTTGCTGTAAGCAGTTGCCCATTCAATACGTCTAAATACTTTCATCTATACAGTTTTTTTAGACTTAATAGGGGATTTTTATTGTATTTAATTTTCTTCTTTTAGGATAATGATCTCTCTGAGTTTGATGAATCTCGAGAGATCATAGAGAGTTTGGTTGATGAGTACAAGGCATGCGAATCACCGGATTATATTAAATGGGGAATGGAGGTAACTTAAAGCAGAACACCCTGGCTTTTCCACCAATTTCAATTATCTAAGGTTTTTTGTTTGTTTGTACAGGACCCTAGTCAATCTATGACTGGGGAAGGCAGTTTAACGGGTACATTGGATCCAAAACTTGCTTTGTGAAGGCCAAGTAAGTTACATGGTATCTTTACTTGGAAGCCCGTAAACTCTAATTATAATTCTTCCTTCATTGATCCGTCTTTTGCATTATACACGTTTCCAAAGTCTTCAGCTAGGAGATGGCCATGCTCGTAATTTTCTTTAGTGAAACCGAATTGGGAAACTTGCTGAACAGTATTCACGACTTTAAGTGCCTTTACAAAGCCATGTGGATGTTTCCCTGTATCCCGGTTAGAAGAGAGATTTTTTTTCATTCTGCCTCTGCTTCTGCTATCAATTGTGGCCCTGGCACCAGCAAACTGCTAGGTAGAGTGTGATTTCAAGTCGATAAACCAAATTCCATGGTTCGGTTCAATTAGAGAACTGTGCATGGATGTTGTTTCGTATTTTTTAACTGAAAAGGTGGCCAGGGCTGGTTGTTGGGAGGAAGTGTGCAAATTATTGTATCACTTTGGAAGGATCAAAGGTTAGTCTGTATGAGACAGCAATGCATTTAAGTGGTTCTGTCTCACTGGGAAAGATGAGCTCCTGGGAATTTCTGCAGTAGCATGGGCGGACACTAAATGAATTGGGTGGTTCTGGAAAGCAGTTAAGGGCATTACTCATGGTTTGCCAGAGTTAGGGTGGTTAGTGAGGAAAATGATGCAGGACAGTGTGCATGAGTATGAAGAAATAGTCAAGTGAGAACAGCACTTCAAATAAACAAACAGCATTTTAGGTTAGTTAATTCAACAACTGTAATGAAGATTTTAACTCCTATCAGAGTTAGGGTGATTAGTAAGGAAAATGATGCAGGACAGTGTGTGTGAGGATGAAGAAATAGTCAAGTGAGAGCCAACAACACTGAGCAAACAAACAGCAATTTAGGTCCAAGCTAATTTAACAACTGTAGTGAAGAGATGAACTCTTGTCCAGCAAGTAATCATGGATTATGTGGTTTGGAAATGTTAGACAAATATTTCTAACAGGAAACACACAATGGCTAGGCTTACACAGAGAATGCTTAATTCAGCAATCCCCAATCAATGATCTAAGCTAACAGGAAACTACTAAACAAGACAATAAGGGAGTAGGGTAGTATAGCATTACAACATAGAGGAGACTAGGGTAGTTGCAGAATTTTCACTCGAGTATAATTTTTCAAGACAGCACCTTGTTCAAGAGAAATTATTAAGTAGGAAAAAAAAGAGAAATTATTAAATGAAAGGTAAGTTAACACACTTATCAAGTCATAGAAATTAAGACTAACAACTACATAATCATAATCATAATCAAGTAGCGCTTTTTCCCAACTATATGGGGTTGGCGACATGGATCTTACTCCTCCATTCAGGCCTGTTTTGGGCTACCTCTTTTGTAAGAGATAGTAAATTCAAATCCTTTCTTTTTAACTCCGTCCAAGTTCTCTTAGGTCTCCCTCTCCCTCTCTCTTTTAGCATCATTTACATACATCACTTCTAATCTTCTCACAGGGGCATCTATTGGTCTTCTTTGCATGTGCCCATACCAACGCAACCTACACTTTCTCCCCTAAAGAGCTACCCTTAAACTCTCACGAATATATTCATTTCTAATCATATCTCTCTTAATTATCCCACTCATCCACCTTAACATTCTCATTTCGGCTACATTCAACTTATCTATATAATGTCTCTTTGGTGCCTAGCACTTCGCTCCATAGAGTATTGCAAGCCCAATGGCTGTCCTATAGAACTTACCTTTAAGCTTTTTTGAACACCTATCACACAACACTCCCGAGGCTGCCTTCCACTTTACTCACCCCGCATTTATCCTATGCACCACATCACTATCAATATCCTTTTTTTTATGGATAATAGATCCTAAGTAACGGAATTGATCACACCTTGGTACTTTTTGCCCATCTATTTCAACTACGGCTCTACCTATAGTTCTACCTTCCTTAAAATTAGATTCTATGTACTCTGTCTTAGTCTTAGTCTTACTTATTTTAAAACCATTTGATTCTAGAGCGTCCCTCCACAATTCCACTTTCACATTCAAACCTACTTTACTCCCATCAATTAAAACTACATCATCTGCAAAAAGCATACACTAAGGTATATTATCTTGTAAATACCTAGTAAGCTCATCCATAATTGAAGCGAAAAGATAAGGACTTAAGGCTAACCCTTGATGAAGACTAACAACTATATATAAACACTAATTAATGCAACTAAAGGATACGCACCTTGGTCAAATATCTACCAAGGCCATGGCCCTTTGGTGCCTAAAGGGTGTAAAGGGCACCTCATGGACCTTGTGCCTACACTCACCTAACTTGGATCTGGTGTGCCCACATTTAAACCACTTAGTCCAAGCCCTAGCTTCCACACCAAAAAATAGCTAAAAGAAAGGAGTTATAGAAAAGCTCAATGGACACATGTTTTGAAGTAAGTGAAGGTAGTTGAGCCTCCAGAGCTTAGATTAAGTCTGTGGGTAGAAATTTAAGTTTAGATAAATTTTATACTAATAATTTTTCTTACATCTACAAAGTATGCTTATTATAGACCTACATGATACACATCACATTACTAATAGTATATTTCATCATCGTTGTTTTCAACTAGATATTCTTAAGTTACTGACTTAATTTGGGGGGACATCAGGAATTTAAGTGGCAGGTTTTTGGGATTTCTAGCTTTTTTCTTTGGAAAATGATAATTCTACATCAATATATACCCATACACTGATGAGGTGGCAGGTGTGCGTTGGACAGTGAAAAAGTGGAACTATGTGAGGCCTACTTTGACTGACCAAGAAAGACACGTGTCTATGGGTACACCGGTGTAAAATTATCATCTTCCTTTTTCTTGTGATATCTCCATTGTGATTTTAGTTAATTTAATCTCCATTAGTGAATAGCGAGCATTCAGTTGATAATGTCTTCATTTTTGCAGAAGTTTAAGTGTTGTTTTCGCTATGATTTATTCGTGGTTTACAGGTGGGAAGTTTTTTGGCGCGGCTATGGGTTGCATGTCCGTGTAACGAATAACAGTTGTATGAGGGGCTTAATGATGGAGCAGGGGATCCACACATATGTATTTTATTGTGTACAGAAGCTGGAGTACATAACTTATTTTACTCTGCATTTGTTACTGCAATGGTGGTTTGACATTATATTTTTGTTACAAAATATGGCTGGATGGTGTGAGTGTCGGCTAAATGACAGTTGTACATAATATTGCTGCCCTCATACCGTACCATGTTTGAATGGGATGTTGAAAATTGGTTTTGTGATATTTTCGTGGGCCGGTTCTTTTGATGCAGCACTTGCCAATTTTAGAAAAGAAACATTTTTCTTGATGTCGCAAATTGCATAATACTGGAAAGGGACAGGCTAAAGATGCCCCTTGAAGTTAAATCTTAGTCTCTTTCGATTGCCTTTTTATTATAATTCCAGATGCTCTGCCACCGGTAAATTCATGATCATAATTATAATCAAATAGCATTTTTTTCTCAACTATTTTGGGTCGGCGGCACGGATCTTACTCTTCCATTCAAGCCTGATTTGGGCTACTTCTTTTGTAAGAGATAGTAAATTCAAATTTTTTTTTATTAATTCCATCTAAGTTCTCTTAGGTCTCCTTCCCTCTCTTTTACCATTGTTTGTATACCATCGTTTACATGTATTTCTTCTAATATTTTCACAGGGGCATTTAATAGTCTTCTTTGCACATGCCCACATCAACGCAATTTACATTCCTTCAGCTTCTCCCCTAAATGAGCTACTCTTACGCTCTCTCGAATATATTCATTTTTAATTTTATCTCTCATAGTTATTCTACTCATCCACCTTAACATTCTCATTTCGGCTACATTCAATTTATCTATATCACTCCTCTTTGGTGCCTAACACTCCGCTCCATAGAGTATTGCAGGCCTAATTGCTGTCCTATAGAACTTGCCTTTAAGCCTTTTCGGAACACGCCTATCACACAACACTCCCGAGGCTGCCTTCCACTTTACCCACCCCGCATTAATCTTATGCACTACATCACTATCAATATCTCATTCTTTATGGATAATGGATCCTAAGTAACAAAATTGATTACACTCTCGCATTTCTTGCCCATGTATTTCAACTAAGGCTCTATCTATAGTTCTACCTTCCTTAAAAATAAATTCTACACACACTGTCATAGCCCACCTAATTTTAAAACATTTTGATTTTAGAGCGTCCCTCCACAATTCCAATTTCTCATTCAAACCTACTTTACTCTCATTAATTAAAATTACATCACATGCAAAAAACATATACAAAGGTACATTATCTTGCAAATGACTAGTCACCTCATCCATAACTAAAGCGAAAAGATAAGGACTTAAGGATGACCCTTGAAGAAGACCTATCGTAACCGAAAACTCCTTAGTTTTCCCCCAATAGTCAGCACTCTAGTCACAACCCTCTCATACATACCCTTTGTGATATCTATGTAACCTCCTATTACACCATTTTTCTTCAAAACACCCCAAATAAGCTCTCTCGGCACTCTATCGTAGGCCTTTTTCCAAATCTATGAAAGTCATATAGAGGTTTTATTTTCTATCCCTGTACCTCTCTACTAACTGCCGTAATAAAAATATAGTTTCCATTGTTGACCTCTCCGACATGAAACCAAATTGATTCTCTGACACTTTAGTTACTTTTCGCAAACGTCCTTCTAATACTCTCTCCCATAATTTCATAGTATGTCCTCTAACTTTTATACCACTATAGTTTGTACAGCTTTGGATATCCCCTTTATTTTTATACAAGGGTATGATGGTACTTCTCCTCCACTCCTCGGGCATCCTCTTAAAATTCTAATTCTTGTTAAATAAACTAGTCAACTAAGTTAAGCCAACACCTCCTAGTGCCTTCCACACTTCAATAGGAATTTCATAAGGTCCCAGAGCTTTGCCTTTCTTCATCTTCCTCAACGCAACTCCTACTTCCTCTATGGAGAATCTCCTAAAATAAGTTCTCTCGTCAACAGGACTAGACTTAGAATCTATCCTACTACTACACTTTTCATTCAATAAACGTTCAAAATACTCACGCCATCTCTCCCTAATTTCCTCATCTTTCACTAAAACCCTTTGATCTTTACTTTTAATACACCTAACTTGCTCTAAATCCCTACTCCTCTTATCCCTTAACTTAGCTATCTTATAAATATCCCTCTCCCCCTCCTTCATCCCTATCCTATTATATAAGTCATCAAACACCCTAAATTTAGCTTCACTCATTGTCTTTTTAGCCTCTCTCTTTCCCTTAAGATATCTCTCCAAATTCTCTTGATTTTTGCATTTCTGCCACTCCTTAAAGAAACACTTATTCTCCTTTATGACTCTTTGAACTTCCTCACACCACCACCATGTTTCTTTCTTAACGTCCCTTCTTCTCCTCACTTCACAAAGTACTTCTTTTCCCACTTTTTTAATATAATTAGCCATGCTTACCCACATCATTGTTGGCTCCTCATTTAAGTTCCAATCCCCTTCCATCCTCAACCTCTCCACAAAAGTGTTGAGTACTTAACATTTCAAGTTCCACCACTTGATCTTAGGCTCCACTTTATTTGAACTTTACATCTTCCACCTCTTTATGTGAACATCTAAAATAACTAATCTATGCTGGAGTGCTATAGGTTCTCCGGGTATAACCTTACAATCCTTACAAGTAGTTATGTCCTCACTTCTAACTAAGAAAAAACCTATTTGGCTCTTGTGAGGTCCACTCTTGAAAGTTACTAGATGCTTCTTCCTCTTCTTCAAATATGTATTTGCTATGATTAGATCGTTTGCTATTGCAAAATCAAGAATAGCTTCTCCCATTTCATTATGCTCCCCAAAACCGTACCCCTCATGCACCCTCTCAAAACTTATATTCTTCTCCCCTACATGCCCATTTAAGTCGCCTCCTATAATAACCTTTTCCCCGTTAGGTATCCCTTGCATTACTAAGTCCATTTCCTCCCAAAATTGCCTCTTAAGGTTATGCACTAACCACATTAACTATGAAATCCCATAACACTAGCTTCACTAATATAATTCTATCACTAAATCTTTTGACACCTACAAGACTTTGCCTCAAGTCCTTATCCACCACTATACTCACCTCATTCCTATTTAAAACTTTACCTACATACACTAGCTTAAAGCCTTCTCCCAGTTCCCTAGCCTTCTCTCCTACAAACTTAGTCTCCTGCAAGCAAGCTATGTTAACCCTCATTCTCTTGAGTGTTTCTGCTAACTCCATACCCTTACCTTTTAAGGTCCTAATATTCCATGATGCCACTCTAATCCTACGCTCATGGACTAGCTTATTTACTCGCGCTCGTCCAGACCAATGCGAGAACCCTTGCTCACTTTTTATTGAAATTGGGCGTTGTTGCAATGCGTCGCTTCCAAGGAATGCCCTAGCCAACCCTTGCTTACTTATCATTGCACCCGGGTTTTGGCACAACGTGTCGCTTCCAGGGAACGCCCTAGCTCTAGCGAAAATGTGTGGTGTAAGATCCATAGAGATTGACGGAGTTTTTACAACCGGCTGTCAACCTGAAGCTAACCCTCCTCCTTTTCCCCGGACTTAGGACGGGGCAGGTCCCACAATGGGCCTTGCCAAATGTGGGACTGGCAAATTATCTTCTTTTTTTTTTATAGGGGCCTTGCCAAATGGTCCTTTCATCTGATATTGAAAATGGGTCACCAAAACATTTCTCCGCCTGAATAAGGTGGACTCCTTAATTAAGGATAGTCACCCACGAATCGTTAAGTTAGGAGGTTGGTGAAGGCCTAACTTGTCTACAACATCTAGAGTTATGAGCATTTTTTTTATAATTGGAATTAGTAGCATTTTGCATGTTGATTCGCAGAAGAATTTGCGGATAGTTACCCACAAATTGTTTAACCCTGTTCGTTTATCCAAATTTGCATCAGTGGATTTCTTTTACTTGAAAATTCTATTTCTTTGCATGGGATATTTACAGGAACTCACTCACGTACTGTCAAATCCTGTTCGTTTATCTTTGCCAAATAAAGTCATGTTTTTTGTTTATCCAAATTGTGTTAGTAAAAAATCACCCGAAAACTAGATTTATGCCTCATTCAGCTCAATCTACCTTGTTTGATTTGAATGGTTTCATCATGTATTACATGTGCAGAATTTGGAAAATGTTCATTCTCCTCCCAAATCTCACATTAAAGCCCAATCTTGACATTGTAATGGGATGGAGAATTTAGTTACCAAAAAAAATGGGATGGAGAATTTGGATGGACAGATGCTATCTGATCAAATCCAAGCCCCGCGTGCCCACTGTATTAACCCACACTGCCGGATTAACATCCGATGGGCCTTGATGCCTTGGCACATGCCGACACTCGTGAGCCAGGGCCCATACTAACGAGACACCTTTTCTTGTGGTAAATACCATGACGAGCTCTTTACATATGACCTGGCGCCAATTTTGGGTTTCTCATATTACCCGGAATCTTTGTCTTTCTTCCATATGACCCGGAAAGTACCCAAAATACCCTTAGGTTTAGGTATAAGCACCCACACTTTGCCTTTTTCCATATTACCCGGAATCTGAGGAGCAGGTACCCGGAGAAGCTCGCGTTCAGTCAGAGAAGAAGGCGTTCCGTCCGGCATCTCCCCCCATATCATCACCGGCGTCGGTGCCGTCCAAATCGGATAAGTAATCTTCGCGCCAAAAGGCAGAAAAACGAGCGGGATGAAGAGATTTTGATATAATAATAGTAGGGAAGCCCGCCCAACTACAAAAATTAAGATCTACATGTAAAGAAACACATATAAAGGTCACCCATTGGTGCTCGATCGCTCCTGAACATGAAATAAAATGATAAAAATGGGCAAAAGCGTGAAATACTCGCCGGCAAGCGATAATTTAATTTATATATCTTTCTGTGATCTTAATTAGGTGAAAGAGGAGGAAAAATGAGGAAGAACGCAAAAAAAAGGGGCAAAAAACGGATGAAAAATGAGCGAGTTATGACATTTTGAAGATTGTCATTTTATCATGTAGGATATACACGATTTGGGTATTTATCGTGTATGTCGTATACACGATAAATACCCAAGTCGTGTATATCCTACACGATAAAATGACAATTTTTAAAATGTCATAACTCTCTCATTTTTCATCCATTTTTGACCATTTTTTTTGCGTTCTTCCTCATTTTTCCTCCTCTTTCACCTAATTAAGATTACAGAAATATATATAAATTAAATTATCGCTCGCCGGCTAGTATTTTACGCTTTTACCCATTTTTTATCCTCTTATTTCATGTCCAGGAGCGGTCGAACACCGATGGGTGACCTTTATATGTATTTCTTTACATGTAGATCTCAATTTTTATAGTTGGGTGGGCTTCCCCGTTGCTCCTACATCAAAATCTATTGATCATAGTTTTTTTTTAGCGTGGGTGGTGCGGCGAAGCTTCGAACGTAGGAATGCTTTTACTTTCTTCTTTTTTCTTATTTTTTCTTCTTTTCTCAACCTACAATATCTTAATGAGGTGGAAGAGGAGGAAAAATGAGGAAGAATGCAAAAAATATGGGCAAAAATGGATGAAAAATTAACGAGTTATGACATTTTGAAAATTTCAGTTAAAACGTGTTTTGAAAGACACGACTTGCAGTATAGTCATGTCATCGCATACACGACTATATTGCAAGTCGTGTATTTCAAAACACGTTTTTACTATAATTTTCAAAATGTCATAACTCACTCATTTTTTATCCATTTTTGCCCATTTTTTTTGCGTTCTTCCTTATTTTTCCTCCTCTTCTACCTCATGAAGATATATTAGGATGAAAGAAGAAGAAAAAATAAGAAAAAAGAAAAAAATGGAAACTTTCTAGCAAAGAGCTTCTATTTTCTTCTTTCTTCTTATTTTTTGTTACTCTTTTATCATAATATATCTTCATGAGGTGGAAGAGGAGGAAAAATAAGGAAGAACGAAAAAAAATGGGCAAAAACGGATAAAAAATGAGTAAGTTATGACATTTTGAAAATTTTAGTAAAAACGTGTTTTGGAATACACGACTTGCAGTATAGTCGTGTACGCGATGACATGACTATACTGCAAGTCGTGTATTTCAAAACACGTTTTTACTAGAATTTTTAAAATGTCATAACTCACTCATATTTTATCCATTTTTGCCCATTTTTTTTGCGTTCTTCCTTATTTTTCCTCCTCTTTCACCTCATGAAGATATATTATGATGAAAGAAGAAGAAAAAATAAGAAAAAAGAAAAAAATAGAAACTTTCTAGCAAAGAGCTTCTATTTTCTTCTTTCTTCTTATTTTTTGTTATTCTTTTATCCTAATATATCTTCATGAGGTGGAAGAGGAGGAAAAATAATGAAGAACGCAAAAACAAAGGGCAAAAACGGATAAAAAATGAGTGAGTTATGAAATTTTGAAAATTCTAGGAAAAACGTGTTTTGAAATACACGACTTGCAGTATAGTCGTGTCATCGCATACACGACTATACTGCAAGTCGTGTATTCCAAAACACGTTTTTACTAGAATTTTCAAAATGTCATAACTCACTCATTTTTTATCCGTTTTTGCCCATTTTTTTTTTGCGTTCTTCCTTATTTTTCCTCCTCTTCCACATCATGAAGATATATTAGGATAAAAGAATAACAAAAAATAAGAAGAAAGAAGAAATTAGAAGCTTCATACACGACTATACTACAAGTCGTGTATTTCAAAACACGTTTTTCCTAGAATTTTCAAAATGTCATAACTCACTCATTTTTTATCCGTTTTTGCCCATTTTTTTTGCGTTCTTCCTTATTTTTCCTCCTCTTCCACCTCATAAGGATATATTAGGATGAAAGAAGAAGAAAAAATAAGAAGAAAAAAAAATAGAAGCTTTCTAGCAAAGAGCTTCCATTTTCTTCTTTCTTTTTATTTTTTCTTATTCTTTTATCCTAATATATCTTCATGAGGTGGAAAGAGGAGGAAAAATAAGGAAGAACGCAAAAAAAAGGGCAAAACCGGATAAAAAATGAGCGAGTTATGACATTTTAAACATTCCCGTTTTATCATGTCATACAAAACACGACTTAATTCAAGTGACACGACTTAGATATTTTTCGTGTTTTCGACGACACGATAAAATAGAAATTTTCAAAATGTGATAACTCGCTCATTTTTCATCTATTTTTGCCCATTTTTTGTGTTCTTCTTTATTTTTCCTCCTCTTCCCCTTCATTAGGATCATAGAAAGATATATAAATTAAACTTGTTACTTGCCGAAGAGTATTTCACATTTTTGTCCTCTTATTTCATGTCGAGGAGCGGTCCAACACCAATGGGTGATCTTTATATGTATTTTTTTACATGTAGATCTTAATTTTTGTAGTTCGGAGGGCTTCCTCGCTGTTTTTATATCAAAATTCCTTCATCCCACTCGTTTTCTCACTTTTTTGCACGAAGATTACCTTTCTCGATTTGGACGGCGCCGGCGCCGGCGATGATATGGGCGGAGATGCCGGACGGAATGCCTTCTTCTCCGACTGAACACGAGTTTCTCCGGGTACCTCCTTAGATTCTAGGTAATATGGAAAAACAAAGAGTGTGGGTGCTTATACCTAAACTTAAGGGTATTTTGGATACTTTTCGTGTCGATTCCAGGTCATATGGGATTTCACTGGAAAAACCAGGCAATATGGGAAAACAAAAGTTGGCGCCAGGTAATATGGAAAAACTCTACCATGACTCATTGGAAATAGAAGTTTGGAAGTCTGATAGGGGTAGACATTTTTGTCAAAAAAAAAAGCGACAAAAAAGGGTCATAACCATGGAATGTCGTATCGGATATCGGTAAAATATCGGTCGGCTAAAGAGACGAAATATCGGAGATATAGTGTAAAAAAATATCGATAGTCAAAAACTAGTTTTTACCGTATATTTTCACAATCTAACTTCTAAAATGAGTTATACTAATTTAAACAAAGAGTAAATTTCAAAATATGCCTATTAGGATAGAAAACAAACATGAAAAAAAAAATATTTGAAATTTTTTTTTTAAAAAATATTTTTTTAATTCAAAAAATACCGATATATCGGTCCGAAACCGATATATCGCCGATATATCGGCGATATTTGGAATTTTTGGAAAAATCGATATTAATTGGTATCGATGTATCGGTTTAGGACCAATACCGATATATCGGCGATATCGGCGAGACGATTTTCCATGGTCAGAACCTCCGTGACAAAATGAACTAGGGATCCGCCATTTTTCATTGGCAGTAATTTCAGCCTAAATTTGGAGATAATTAAGTAAATTCTTAAACTAATTAAAATTAGTTTATGAATTTAAACTGAATTTAAAATTGATCATAAAAGAAGATTCTCAACGCGAGAAGATTCATCAAATTAAGAGTGAATTGTAACTTTTCACTTCAATAACTAAATGACATTCTCATTTTACACCAATTCAACTTGAATAAATTTTCTCTTAACATCGGATTCATTAAAATTTACTAACAAAACAACCCCTAAGTACTACCAAATCCGCCATTGCATTTTTAGTAACTTTTAACGGACAGTGATAGCCCTACATCAGATTTCCTACACATTTTCATACATAGCTGACCCACTCATTGTCATACACATCAGCTGTGTACGAAAATATGTAGAAAATCTGATGTAGAAATATCGTTTTCCCTCTTAACGGATACTATGCTGTGGCCAGTCGGTGACTTTTGGTTATTTAAATCTTTTAATGTACCACGATGCAGGCTGAACTGCTAATTGATACTCAAGTTGGTATTAAAAAAAAAAACTGGACGAAGGCAATTCGATCCGGCGGAGAGAATCCTTCAGCTTTCCGTCTCGCTTTCGATCCAAACCCCATCCATGCAAAGTTGGGGAACTGGAATCTTGTCATATTCCTTTCTTTGGGCTTGGGCAGACTGCAGAGTCGACTTCGTCATATGAAATCGCTATATATAACCCCAGTGAGTCTATTCTACGCTTCTGCAGATACTAGTCAAGATTAAGAGTCTGAATGCAGAATTTGACTTCTTGCTTATGACTAATTACTTGTGATTTATATGTTAAAAGGAACACCACTGTTTGTAGTAACTTGTATCATTTTACTAAGTCAACTTCTGAACAGTTCTGTAAAATTTTATTGTTTACTGTCTTATGACAACTTCTGAAGAGTTTGGATGCTTGTAGTTCCTCAGTAGAAGTCACCACTAATCAGTTTGTTCAATTTTAATATTAGGCCTTTTTTGTTCATTTTGCACTCCTTACTTGTTGGTTACACCCTTTTGCATATTTCTATCGTAGGTGAATTGCTGAGATTAGGACCAACATTTTCGAAACATGAAGTTGGCACCGAAAGAAATTGAGAAGTTGGCACTTCATGGTGCTGGCTTCCTGGCACAAAAGCGGCTAGCAAGGGGTCTGCGGCTTAATTATGCAGAAGCAGTAGCGTTGATTGCAACTCAAGTATGCAGCTCTTTTGAACTCATTATCATCCATATTCTTCGTGCTGTATACATATCCATTTTGACTTACTTTGATACGATCAGATTATGCTTCTCGATGCTTTCTAGTGTAATCAAATTGAAATTGGTGTGGGTTATTTTGACATAGATACCGCTCTGTAGCTGCCTAAGCATGAAATTAGCCTCTAAAACTGATCAGTGCTAATGTAAGTTTGTTCTCGAGTAACTGAGTAGCAGTGTACCCAAAAATAAAAAATCATCTGCTCGTACAATGGGTGCTTTACAGAATAAATTTTTTATGAAACCGTACCAAATTTGTAGTTTGCCACTTTGCCCAACCTCTTTATATTTTCATGTTTGCATATATATTGGCTTTTTTGTCTTGACTCAATCCAAGAACTAGTTTTTATTTAGTTTCTTGCTAGGTGAGCATGCTCTTAATCTGTTTGTTTGTTTGTAGATATTAGAGTTTATTCGGGAAGGAGACAAAAGTGTTGCAGAGTTAATGGACATTGGAAAACAACTATTGGGCCGGTATGAAATCAATGATTCTGACTAGTATATACCCAACACCTGCTTTTTTAGGGGATAATTCTGCAAAAAGATAAGAACGACCTCAGTGAGATATCAGCAGTATACTTTTTCCAGTTTAGCCTTCATATACCCGTAATGTAAACTTAAAAGATTGGTTGAATTCTCACTTATCATCATAGAAACAACTTACAATATTCTGCTAATAAGAAGTATTACTTGACTATTTCTGAAAAAGAACAAATATCTAGATATTTATTAATTTTAAAAAATATCATCCCTAATAGTTTCATATCCAGTGAAAGATTGTACGTTGATTCTATGATGAGGGCAAATATATGTTAATGAAGAGGTTTGCCTCATACATATTAAATAGGAAAGCTACTTGTGAGGACTTTTTTAAGTATTAGTAAGTCGTTGAAAGAACTTATTTGACTTGTGAGTACTGGAAGATAAAACATTTTCATTTGCGGGTAGCCACATTCCTTATATCAAACTTTTGAGCCACAGTCATATAGTATATTTTAGATGAATGATTTTTAGGTGATAAGACTTATTAACCACCCCTAGATGGCAAAATTGTATCCACCGTGTCTTCATTTAAAGGTGCAAAAAAATGTTGAGCCAATGTTTGAGATTCCTTACTAAGACATGTGGTTGTTTCTATGTTCAGGCGACAAGTTCTTCCAGCTGTTCCATATCTTTTGGATACAATTCAGGTGTCTAGTTCCTCCAGTGCACTCCCTGGTTTACTTTTTTCTAATTAAAACTCTCGCAATGTAGTAAGCGGTGTCACCTAACTTGTATGCCATGTGTTAAGTAGAAATGATTATATTCTCACTAACTGCTTCTGAGGGCGTCATCCCATAAACATCATTTCTTCTTGATCCATTAGAATGCTTTGTGCTTAGGAGTTTCTCGTATGGATTTTATAAGTGCAGAAGTAAATGACAAAACTGAAATCATTGTTAATCTCAGAGGTCCGGGATTCAGCTTATTGTGATGCTGATGACAATAATAATATTTCATACATTTATTATTTAGTTTTGATGTGTAAGGTCTTTTAGATTATGAATGTTTCCCCTTTGCTTTCTTGTTCAAGTAGTTATGCCCCAATGCATGACTTGAGACATCTGTGTTTTGCTCTAGGTTGAGGGAACATTTCTTGATGGAACAAAATTAGTCTCAATACATGATGCTATTGCACGTGATGATGGAAATCTGCAGCTAGCATTGTATGGCTCTTTTCTTCCAGGTAGAAAACAGTGATTTAGTAAAAATGTGCAATGATAATAATTTTTATCCTTTAATGATGGATGCAGTGCTAGTAAAAAAGCCAACAAAAACATGAAAATACTCAATCATTTGCGTTCCATTACAAATGGATTATACTCCGTCTGGAATTAGTATTCACATTTTGTGTTCCAAAATGAACTAAAATGTTAATACTAATTCCAAACAGCGGGAGTATGTCTTTTGGCCTCTGATGCCAGTTCAGTAACTTTATCATTAGTAATGTGGAGAGATGTTCTGTGTAATGTTTTGAACCTTTTGCACGAGTCCTCTTAATAGAAGCATGGGGTACTAACAGAAGAAAGTCACGATTATGCAGTTCCTCCATTAGATAGATTTTCAGGAATGGAAGATGACAGTTTTCCTTGCCAGTTAGTTGTTACAAATGGAAGTATTATCCTTAATAGGGGAAGGAAAGCTATCAGAATAAAAGTCATTAATAAGGCAGACAGGCCCATTCAGGTGAGTTCAGCAATTTTCACTGCATTTTCTCGCTTCTTGATTCTACACCCACTTTGTTACATGATTATACTTTGTGTAGATAACCTTGAATTGAACCATAATCAAATGAAGGACAGGCTTGAACAATCAGTTGATGTAAAATTCTATTCATGATGAACTTCTGAGTATTTGTTCATGCTTGTTTTCTGAACTCAGGTAGGCAGCCATTATCACTTCATTGAGGCCAATCCTTACTTGGTTTTTGATAGAATGAGAACATATGGAATGCGCCTAAATATACCAGCGGGGACAGCTACTCGATTTGAGGTATTGCTAGTATTTTTTTTTCTTGGTTCTATATTATATTTCCACATCTTTTGGCATGCCAACCAAATAGAATATGTTTAAGAGAAAAGTAATAATGACCTGCAAAGTACCTATCAATTCTAGATAGTAGTGCAATTATTTGGTGTACTTTCCTTAGTGTTAAGTGGAGGCTTTTGCCTGTTCTAGTAATAATGAAGAACTTGCACTTTCTTTGAACAATTTGTTTTTTACCATAAAGTGCTAAAGCTAGAAATTTTTTAATTTAGATTAGAGAATGACAAAGGCCAGATTCTGTTGAGCTTACTTTCAGAATCTGATAAATATATAATGCTTGGAACATAACTTGTAAATGAGTTCGGTTTCATGATGTCCTTTGGAATCTGAAACTCCTAAAATTACATTTTGCTCTTTTCTCAATTCTCCTTAGAAGTTATAAGCTCTACCTTTGTGAATTTTATTTATTCAAAATCTCACACATTCGTTTGTTAGCATAATTCTATGGGGTATTTGTTTTTCTTTTATCTCTAGCCTGGAGAAGAACAGCTGGTCACTCTTGTTAGAATTGGAGGTGGACAAGTTATCAAAGGTGGAAACAGCATTGTGGATGGTGATGTGGATATATCCCAGATTGATAAGGTGATGGAGTCGCTAAATGCTAAGCGCTTCCCAACTGTGCCAGAAATGGATGCCACGTAAGACTCTCCTCACTATATTTGAGTTTTCAGATTCATATGATTTGGTACTATTTTCTCTTCATTAACATTGTGTCCTATGTAAATATTATGAGCATTATGTCATAATTTTTCTGCAGGGAAGGTTTTACTGGAGAATCTTCTCTCCTTACGAGAGAAATTTCTCGTCAGTCCTATGCCAACATGTATGGCCCAACCACTGGAGACAAAGTCCGGCTAGGTGATACTAACTTATACGCTGAGATTGAGAGAGACTATGCTGTTTATGGCGATGAATGTGTATTTGGAGGTGGAAAAGTTATACGGGATGGAATGGGGCAGGCATCAGGCTATCGTGCATCACTTTGCTTGGACACTGTTGTTACAAATGCAATAATAATTGACTATACTGGAATATACAAGGCCGATATAGGTATAAAGGAAGGAATTATTGTTTGCACGGGAAAAGCTGGCAACCCAGATATCATGGATGGTGTTAACAACAATATGATTATTGGGGTAATTAACACTTGTTTATTTTCTGAGATACATAAACCTTTGACTCATTCACGGCTTCTGATGGAATTCACATGGTGTGGTTTATAGATTTTTATTTACATAAATGTATCTAAAGGCCTATGACAGAAACTTAAGTCAAATCCTTTATCAAAATGAGGGGTCATAGAAATCACCCTAATGAAGGCTGTGTTTTCCAACACCCTTGGCATGTTTAAATGGTTTTCATTGCATCCTATTCTAGTTAACCACTTATCCAGTGCAGCATGGTGTGAACACTTGTGAATTGTTCATGTGCACCTTAGTTAATGTGGTTAATTTTGCCTTCTCTGTTTTCCCATTGTTCTTCAAATATTGATAGGTGGCTTCAACTTATGCAGGTCAATACCGAGGTTATTGCAGGGGAAGGGTTGATTGCCACTGCAGGGGGCATAGACTGTCATGTACATTTCATCTGCCCTCAGTTAGCAGAAGCAGCGATATCAAGTGGTTGGTTTCTCTTTCTTTAACAATAATATTTGAAGTTTTTGCAAGTACATTGTAACTGAAAGAATTTAAAAGAAAAAAAAATTAAATGATGCTTAGAGCTTATCAGTATGAATGTAGCCTAAACCGAGGAATAAATGATATGTTAAGATCTGTTGACCTGAAGACTGCTCATTGTGGTGTAATACTGGACAGGAAGCAGTGGATTTTCTTTAAGGTTGTAAAACAAGCATGAAAGGCATGTCTTTCCTTTTCGAAGAATTTTGTAGTAAGGTTGTGGTACTGTAAACACAGATTATCAAAACTAAAAGCATTGTGAGATTTCCAACCATGTTTTCTTTTATATACTCTTTTTGAGTTCATGGATCTTACACCGTCAATCTCTATGGATCTTACACCACACATTCTAGCTACAATTAGGGCATTCCCTGGAAGCAACGCATTGTGCCAGAACCTGGGTGCAATGATAAGCAAGGGTTGGCTAGGGCATTCCCTGGAAGCGGCGCATTGCAAAAAGCCCGGTTGCAATGAAAAGTGAGCAAGGGTTCTCACGTTGGTCTGGACAGGCACGAGTAAAGAAGCTAGTCTAAGAGCATAGGATTCGAGTGACATCATGGAATATTGGGACCTTAAAAGGTAAGGGTATGGAGTTAGTAGAAACACTTAAGAGAAGGAGGGTTAACATAGCTTGCTTGCAGGAGACTAAGTTTGTAGGAGAGAAGGCTAGGGAACTAGGGAAGGCTTTAAACTAGTTTATGTAGGTAAAATTTCAAATAGAAATGGGGTGGGTATAATGGTGGATAAGGACTTGAGGCAAAGTCTTGTAGGTGTCAAGAGATTTAGTGATAGAGTTATATTAGTAAAGCTAGTGTTAGGGGATTTCATAGTTAATGTTATTAGTGCTTATACGCCTCTAGTAGGATTAGGAGAGAACCTTAAGAAACAATTTTGGGAGGAAATAGACTTAGTAATGCAAGGGATACCTAACGGGGAAAATGTTATTATAGGAGGCAACTTAAATAGGCATGCAGGGGAGAAGAACATAGGATATGAGAGGGTGGATGGTGGGTATGATTTTGGAGAGAGGAATGAAATGGGAGATGCTATTCTTGAGTTTGCAATAGCAAATGATCTAGATTAGTTGTTTTAGATGTTCACATAAAAGGGTGGAAGAAGTAAAGTGTGGATAAAGTGAAGCCTAGGATCAAGTGGTGGAACTTGAAAGGTGAGATGCTCAATACTTTTGTGGAGAGATTGAGGATTGATGAAAATTGGAACTTAAATGAGGAACCAACAATGTTGTGGGGTAGCATGGCTAATTGCATTAAAAAAGTGGGAAAAGAAGTACTTGGTGAAGTGAGGAGGAGAAGGGACGTCAAGAAATAAACATGGTGGTGGTGTGAGGAAGTTCAAAGAGTCATCAAGGAAAAAAAGTGTTTCTTTAAAGAGTGGCAAAAATATAAAAATCAAGATAATTGAGAAAGATATGTTAAGGTAAAGAGAGAGACTAAAAAGATAATGAGTGAAGGTAAATATAAGGCGTTTGATGACTTATATAATAGGCTAGGGACGAAGGAGGGGGAGAACGACATATATAGGTTAGCTAAGTTAAGAGATAAGAGAAGTAGGAACTTAGAGTAATTTAGGTGCATTAAAAGTGAAGATCAAAGGGTTTTAGTGAAAGATGAAGAAATTAGGGAGGGATGGCGTGAATATTTTGATCGTTTATTGAATGAAAATTATAGTAGTGGGATGGATTTTGAGTCTAGTCTCGTTAAAGAGGTAACTTATTTTAGGAGATTCTCCATAGAGGAGATAGGATCTGCTTTAAGGAAGATAAAGAAAGCCAAAGTTCTAGGGCCCGATGGAATTCGTATTGAAGTTTGGAAGGCACTAGGAGGTGTTGGCTTAAGTTGGTTGACTAGTTTGTTTAACAAGATTTGGAAGTCTAACAGGATGCCAGAGGAGAAGACCCTTGTACCATTGTATAAAAATAAAGGGGACATCCAAAGTTATATAAACTATAGAGGTATAAAAGTTATGGGACATACTATGAAATAATGGGAGAGAGTAATAGAAGGACATTTGCGAAAGGTAACTAAAGTAACAGAAAATCAATTTGGTTTCGTGCCGGAGAGGGCAATAATGGAAGCTATATTTTTATTACGATAGTTAGTAGAGAGGTATTGCGATAGAATACAAGACCTCTATATGACCTTCATAGATTTAGAAAAAGCCTACGACAAGTTGCCGAGAGAGCTCATTTGGAGTGTTTCAAATAAGAAGGGAGTCATAAGAGGTTACATAGATATCATAAAGGATATGCATGAGGGGGTTGTGACTAGTGTACGAATATTGAGGGGAAACCAAGGAGTTTTCGGCTACGGTAGGTTTTCATCAAGGGTCACCCTTAAGTCCTTATCTTTTCGCTTTAGTTATGGATGAGCTTACTAGGCATTTACAAGGTAATGTACCTTGGTGTATGTTTTTTGCAGACGATGCAGTTTTAATTGATGAGAGTAAAGTAAGTTTGAATGTGAAACTGGAATTATGGAGGGAGGCTCTAGAATCAAAAGGTTTTAAAATAAGTAGGACTAAGATAAAGTGCATGAAATTTAATTTGAAAGAAGGTAGAACTATAAGTAGAGCCTTAGTTGAAATAGATGGGCAAGAAGTGTCGAGGTGTGATCAATTCCGTTACTTAGGATCCATTATCCATAAAGAAGGGGATATTGATAATGATGTGGTGCATAGAATAAATGCGGGGTGGGTAAAGTGGAGCCGTGTTCTAACAAGGTTTAAAGGCAAGTTCTATAGGACAACCATTAAGCCTGCAATACTTTATGCAGTGGAGTGCTAGGCACCAAAGAGAAGACATGTAGATAAGTTGAATGTAGCCGAAATGAGAATGTTAAGGTGGATGAGTGGGATAACTAGGAGAGATATGATTAGAAATGAATATATTTGTGAGAGATTAAGGGTATTTCCTTTAGGGGAGAAGCTGAGGGAATGTAGGTTGCGTTGATATGGGCATATGCAAAGAAGACCAATAGATGCCCCTGTGAGAAGATTAGAAGTGATGCATGTAAACGATGTCAAAAGAGGGAGAGAGACCTAAGAGAACTTGGATGGAGTTAATAAAAAAGGATTTGACTTTACTATATCTTAGAAAAGAGGTAGCCCAAAACAGGCCTAAATGGAGGAGTAAGATCCATGTCGCCGACCCCAAATAGTTGGGAAAAGGCACTACTTGATTATGATTATGACTCTGTTTTAGTTCATGACTCATGCAAGGTAGTTTCGGAATTGTTGTCATCATATAGCCATTGTGTGCGAAAGATAAATAAGTTTTCAATACCCATACGAGGGGGTACTATTAATACATGCAGTGGCAAAGTAGTGAATAACTTCTCTCAGAGGTAGGTGTCATAGACTCATAAGGTTGCCCATCACAAAGTGGGCTTATCGGTTTGGCCCCCCTCGAAGGGGTTAGTTACCCTCTCTCTCTTGAGTGTTTTCTAGGCCAGAACTGTTTGCATGTCTGTCTCGACTACGATTCTTGCACTCCAGCCCGAAATTGTCAGTCATAGACCTATCGAAATTTTCCTATACTTACTAGTCGTCCAATTTGTTGTCCTCATTGAGATGAAAAATCTTGAAGAAAAAATGCAGTTTTTCCCAATTGATGTCATGATTTTTTGAGAAGATGAAGATAACATATTAAGGCTAAATGATATTCTGAGTAATTATATATCCCACCTATCTGAGATTGCCAAAATGGATGCCGTTTTACCAATATTATCTTTGCATCTGAGTTTCTTCTTGTTATATCAACCTCTGTTCTTCCCAGATTCTCTTCACTCTTTTTTGTTAGTTTTTCATATATGTTAATCATAATAAGGATTCAGCATAATTTTGTTTGAACAGGTTGGACAAAATATGCTGGCATAAAAATCACCTTTTATTGGCATAAAACATGCCTTTTATCGTTTGAAATATATTCTTATAGTGTTATTTCGCCTTCTCATATACTTTTGCTGACATTTTCCGACTTATTACGTAAGCTTTTCTCTTCAAGGGTTGGGTATTTTTGCTTGGTAATTCTGGAATGATTTGTAACACAAAAGTGATGTTTTCTAATTCACATAGACTTCCGAGTGACATGACTGTGAATCAGCTCACGGAAGATCTCACTCTCGGTAACTGTTTTTGGCATAATATGTGGACTACAGTTCTTAATAACAGCTTCTAAATATCGATGCAGGCATCACAACATTAGTTGGCGGTGGGACAGGACCTGCAGATGGAACTCGTGCAACTACTTGTACACCATCACCATTGCAAATGCGTTTTATGCTTCAGGCTACTGATGACCTGCCACTTAATATTGGTTTTACGGGAAAAGTATACCTCTTCATTTCAAATGCATGCAATTATTAGCAAAATCACTGCCACTTTCTTCAATCAATTCTGGAATCTCTTTAGAACAGAAAATAATTGATCTCGAAAGAATATGGAGTAGACCTACTCGTTGATGTTGATTGGTTTGTTTTTTATACTGGAGTACGTTTTGTCTCTTGGAATTATAATGTGGATAAGCGAATGCTCATTTAGGGAAACACATCAAAGCGGGATGGGCTATCTGATATAATTAAAGCTGGAGCAATGGGTCTGAAGTTGCATGAAGACTGGGGAAGTACTCCTTCTGCAATAGATAATTGCTTAACTGTTGCAGATGAATTTGATATACAGGTTATACCTTGTCCTCTTCTTGTTCACTATATGCATTCGCCATTCTGTTTGTTCTTAATTTATGTGACAAGTAGTAAGATGTATTTCATTGACTAATCAAATTTGGTTGGAAATAATATTGGCATGTTTTTTCCCTGAATTATGTATTCTTTTTTCATATTGATGTAATATTCATTCAAGACAGGTTAATATCCACACAGATACATTGAATGAATCTGGGTGTGTGGAGCATACAATTGCGGCATTTGGAGAGAGAACAATTCATACTTATCACAGGTGATTATAATGCTAGCCATCTCTGATCGTATATAATTTGGTGCTGATATAATATCCAGCATTTGAGAGTAGCTCTGCTCCATGTTCAATCTGGTGGTTCTATAAGTCAAATTATTTAACCATGCCTCGTTGCTATATGGAGCTTCAAGGGAGTTTGGTTTATAAGGGCTTGTGTTAGAATCCATCTGAGTCAGCAGTATGTAAGTGCTGTTCTTTATGGATGTGCTGTTAACTCTCTTAAGCAATCTGGTCAATTTATCTGTATTGCTGACCGCAGACAGACAATTGCTCTGTTGGCAAGCCAATGATCTGGTTAATTCTTTGTAACAACAACTTAACGAATGCTTGGTGATTATATACTTAAAGGCCAGGATACATATAAAATGAGGTTTAATTTATGTTTTCACAATCTTTTGAGCAGTGAGGGTGCAGGTGGTGGTCATGCTCCTGATATCATAAAAGTATGCGGTGTGAAAAATGTCTTGCCCTCATCGACAAATCCATCCCGACCTTTTACCACAAATACTGTTGATGAGCACCTAGACATGCTGGTAGAATTTTTAACTTGGGAAAATTATGTCTCCTGAGCTCTTGCACAACTGATAATCTTCTTTATAAAATTTGTCAGATGGTTTGCCATAACCTAGATAAGGACATTCCCGAAGATGTGGCTTTTGCAGAATCACGGATTCGAGCAGAAACCATTGCTGCAGAGGACATTTTACATGATATGGGAGCTATTAGTATTATCGCATCTGATTCACAAGCTATGGGTCGTATAGGGGAGGTAAGAAATGGTCTCTTTTCTATTTTGATGGTTGACATTTTGCGAAGTTACAGCTTCTAGTGTCTACTTTGTTTTTTTTGTTTTTTAGATTTGAAAACTGATAGTAATAGAGCTCGTGATTCAAAACATTAGTGCTGGAAGGCAAGCACTTATTATTTCCTTTCATAAAAGTAAACGAATCATGTCCCGAATTTTGATGAAAGCAAGTTGCTTAAGCTAGCAGTCAGTGGGGAAATGACAATCCTTTTGCAAGGATGATCGTCAACCTGCTGACTTCAACTCATCAAGGGGTTTACTTTTGATGTAATAGCCAAACACTATCCCTACTTATTGATGCAGAGTTAGAGCTTACTGAGTTCTTCTGCTTTGTGGAAAGTCGTGGGTTACATTGCATTGCATCCTGGCATGTCCTTGTGTTTCAGTCTTCTCGCTATTTCTTCTGGCTGAGCTGCCTTAGTCTTCTTTCGTTTTTTATTTTAGCATGAGCTGCCCCTGTGAATGGAGGCTTTTGTTATGTTTAGCATTTGACAAGAGGGTAACTTCTGCATTGAGAATGCATATGTTTTGGACAATATTTTTTAAAATGTGCGAAAATATTTTTTGTAGTTCAGAAATCAATGACGTGTGAGGTTCTATGAACAATTGCTTTTCATGATTGTTATTAACGTGATGGATACATTTTGCATCAAGAATTCGTATGTTTTTACTGAATATTTTGATAACATGTGAAAATAACTTTTGTAGTCCAAACCTCCATGAAGTGTAAGGTTTATTAAGGAACAGTATAAACTACGGATTCTCTGACTTTTCCTTTCAAATCAGGTAATAATACGGACATGGCAAACAGCTCACAAGATGAAGGCACAAAGAGGGAACTCAACGGCGCCTAATGTTTCTGACAATGATAACTTTAGAATTAAACGCTACATAGCGAAGTATACAATTAATCCTGCCATTGTTTGTGGATTTTCTCAATATATTGGTTCAATTGAGGTATTCTATCTAATCTAACTGAGGACCATTATTATTTGTAACATTGTTCTATGCAGTAACTTAAAAGTATCATAATCTGTGCCTTGGCATTAAAATGCCTAAAGAATCACATGAGATAAATTCTTTGCTTGTTGCAGCCAGGAAAAATGGCTGATCTTGTTCTGTGGAAACCCGCTTTCTTTGGTGCAAAACCAGAAATGGTGATAAAAGGTGGTGCAATTGCTTGGGCTAACATGGGAGATGCAAATGCTAGCATCCCTACTCCAGAACCGGTAAATGCATATTAGTTAATATTCAATTCAAATTGTCAAAATTAAATTAATGAATTAGCAGTGGAGAATTTTATTATTGTAGCTTCAGCTTTCCTTTTTGTTATTGATCATTTTCTTCTAACGTGATCACTTTTAAGTTGCATATTGTTCACCGATAAATTACTTTCAATCTTTTGATTTATGTACCATTTTATACTTAATAGAAACTTTTGGAATTTGCATGAAGCCTTTTTTTGTTATCTAGTGTTATCATCGCTGTGGTCGTTGCCATCTATGCAGTATGTGAGCTGTCTATTTTTCTAATTGTATCTTGTCTACTACTTTCAATCCAATACCTGTGCAGGTCATAATGCGCCCAATGTTCGGTGCCTTCGGAAAAGCTGGAAGCGCGAATGCAATTGCCTTTGTCAGCAAGGAAAGTCTTCTCTATTTCTATAAATTTTGATGTCTTTAGCTAATAAGTACGTTTATCCATTTCTTTTTCATTTGCGTTTAACAGGCAGCCAAGGACGCTGGTATCAAAGATGACTATGGGCTCAAAAAGAGGGTGGAAACTGTGAGTAATACTCGTGGCCTGACCAAATTGGACATGAAGCTGAATGATGCTCTTCCAAAGATTGAAGTAGATCCTGAAACCTATCAAGTGACGGCAAATGGTGAGCTTCTGACCTGCGCTGCAACAACTTCAGTTCCTTTATCCCGAAACTACTTCATGTTTTAGATTGTGCGCATAAAAGGTGCCTCCTTACTTGGTGAAAGCCGAAGTAGGTAGAAAGTCAGCTCAAGCTTCACCTTAGGTAATGTTGATGGTAGTTCAGAAGCTATTATCACGTCAAATGACACCTGAATGTTGGTTCCTGTAAAGAACGACATTTGTATTATCTTATTGCAATGCAAATAAAAGGAATAAAAACCGGCAGAGGAAAAAAAGAATAGCTGAAGAAGACACCTCTATCTAGAACTTTGTATTATTTGATTGCACTGCAAAAAAAGTATCATTTGCACCTCGTAAGGTTCTTGACTGCAGAGCCCCATAAGGTTCTTAACCAATAAGTCATTTATTATCATTTGCTATATTGATTATGTCCAATAAAGATGCATGTGGGTCAATATGCTTAGCAACCTGAAGCCTTCCGATGAAAATCGACCGTGGAGGATTGGCAGTCTTATTAAGGACATTCGCCATATTATAAACACTTTGGAGCTCACAATGGCTATTCATGTTATAAGGATCTGAACCAAGCTGCTGACTTTCTGTCTAATTTCGCCCTTGATGAATTTTCTTGCTATTGGTTTCGTAATTGTCCTCAAGGATTGAAGGCGATAATAACAAGGGGTATATCTGCTTCTTATGTTAGTTGACTCATCATGGAACTGAAGCCTGAAGCCACAGTCAACAATCCTGACACCTTATTGCCAAGTTGTTGGAGCCTCCATTTATCCTATATCCCTCCCCCCCCCCCCCAATTTTTAAGAAAAAATGGTAGGCAAAGTGCCTTATAGAATTTATCAATAAATTTGTTCAGTCTTTATGAATAAAATCAGTAAGTATTTGTGTAAAATTACATGTTTTGAGCTAATAAAACCATTGAAAATATTTCACTCGTCTATAACTCAGGTTTTGAAATGTCAGGCCCTAGAAACTTGAGTATAATCCTAAAATTGGTAAAACATGCGTTTCAACTTTCAATATGTAAATCATGAATAATCGAGCAAAAGAAAAAAAAAGTAAATGATGAATATATTACTCCCACTGTCCAGAATTATTATCAACATAAGAGTTTTTCAAAATGAACTAAATTTTAGGGAAAATTATATAATAAATCATCAAATTTTTTTTTTCGAAAATAACGCACTATAACAGATATTTCCCGAAATGGTGCTCTGACAAGCCATGTAGGCACCTGCATGGCGCGGGCGCTTGCGTTGCTTTTTTTTTTAAAACTAACATGAACCGACGCCTCTCGGTTAAAAGAGAAAGGCGTCACTTGAACCGACGGTTCTCTTAAAGGCGTCAGTTTTACTGCTTTAATCATTTTTTGTCCCATTTTAAACAGGCAGTCACTTCAACGATGCATATCTCTCTCATTTCTAATCTATTTTTACCCATTTTTTTTATTTTTCCTTATTTTTAGTGCTCTTTCTAGTCATTATAATATCACAAAGATATTGAGCTATCACATACTATTTATCGTAGTTTTTACAGTATTTTTTTCAATAAATAGCATGTGATGGATCAACATCTTTGTGATATCATGATGACCGAAAAGAGCACTAAAAATAAGGAAGAATAAAAAAAATTTGGTGAAAATGGATAAAAAATAAAAGAGATATGCATCATTAAAGTTATCCCTCCTTTAAAATAGGACAAATTTATTTTAGTAGGACAAATTTCAACGATGCATATCTCTCTCATTTCTAATCTATTTTTGCCAAAATTTTTTCATTCTTCCTTATTTTTAGTGCTCTTTCTAGTCATCATGATATCACAAAGATGTTGATCCATCACATACTATTTATCAAAAAAAATACTAAAAAAACTACGATAAATGGTATGTGATGGCTCAACATCTTTGTGATATCATAATGACTCGAAAGAGTAGTAAAAATAAGGAAGAATAAAAAAAATTGGCGAAAACGGATTAGAAATGAGAGAGATATGCATCATTGAAATTTGTCCAACTAAAATAAATCTGTCCCATTTTAAAGGGGCGATAACTTTAATGATGCATATCTCTCTCATTTTTTATCCATTTTCTCCTATTTTTATTTCATTCTTCCTTATTTTTAGTGGTCTTTCTGGTCATCATGATATCACAAAGATGTTGATCCATCGCATGCAATTTATCAAAAAAAAATACTACAAAAACAACGATAAATGGTATGTGATGGCTCTTTGTGATATCAACATAATGACTACAAAGAGCACTAAAAATAAGGAAGAATAAAAAAAATGGCAAAAATAGATTAAAAACGAGAGAGATATGCATCGTTGAAGTGACTGCCCGTTTAAAATGGGACAAAAACGATTAAAGCAGTAAAAAGCGTCGGTTTAGGCGTCTCAAGAGGCGTCGGTTGCGGGTTAGTTTTAAAAAAAAACCACGTAAGTGCCCGCACCACGCGGGTAGCGTGGATTGTCAGAGCACCATTTCGGGAAATATTTGTTATAGTGCATCATTTTCGAAAAAAAATTGATAATTTATTATAGAATTTCCCTTAAATTTTACTAGCTGATTTTGGAAAATATTATGCTAATAATAATAATTCCGGACATAGGGTTTATATGCAGCCTGCTTGTAGTAACGTGGGCATGGGCAACTTGGAATATTCATGGCCATGTGAATGCAAGCTCGCTATGGATATAGCAGGACCGGCCACCTGGGCGAGGCTCCCTTCTTTAAACTAAGGGTACGTTTGGGAGGCAGATTTTAGGTAGAAAAAGCCGCTTTTTAGGTAGATAAAGTGATTTTTTTACAAAATCACTTATGTAAGGACGATTTTCAAATAAAACGATTTCCATCTGACAAAAGCGGCTTTTACTCTAAAACTGGTGCTAAAGCCGCTTTTAAAAAAGCGGCTTTTGTGTGTCAGGATTATCCCTGAGCGTGTAAAAATAATTGCATTTACCCTCTTAAATTCTGAAATTTCTCTACTTCTGTCCTTCCTCATTTACCTCATTATTTCTGATATTTTTTTCGCTATGCCGACGAGAGCTCGTCCCCTTTGCTCTGCGCTAACCTCGTCCCCTTTGCTCTGCTGTCGTCGCTTTCGACTAGACAGCCGCCTAGATCGTCGCCGACTCGACTCCGTCTCTGATCAGACATCACCATTTTTAGACATTTTGTTTATCATTATAAGAAATAATATTAAAAATGAGGAAGGAAGAAAAAAGAATGAGTCAAAACGGATCAGAAATGGGTAAGAAACACACCGTTGAAATTTAGCCCATTAAAAAAGTTATCGTGTAATCAATTACACGATAACCAGTGTTAATCTAACACATGATATCTAGGCATCCGTGCATTCGATTACACGATAGGCTATCATGTATTGGATTACATGATAGCTCAGCTATCGTGTAATAGTGTGTTATCGTGTAATCGATTACACAATAGCACACTATATCGTGTAATCCCTTATTAAAATAAAACAAACTTCAACGGTTCATATTTCCCTCATTTTTAGTCTGTTTTCGGCTATTTTTTGTTATTTATTATTTTTTATGTTTTATCTCAAAAATAATGAAAATTTTTTTTTGCCAAAAATAGACTAAAATGAACGAGATATGGATTGTTGAAGTTTCTCTAATTAAGGGTAAAAACGTCACAAGAGCTATTTAGTTTTTTTTTCTAAAATCTGCCCCATCCAAACAAGCTTTGAGGGGTGACTTTTGACAAAAGCGCTTTCGGAGTAGGCATTACCATACGGGACACGATTGAACTTTTCATTAATAAAAGCGATTTTATTAAAAAACTACTTTTTAAAAAAGTAAGAACTTTTCATTAATAAAAGCGATTTTATTAAAAAACTACTTTTTAAAAAGGCAAGAGCGGTTGCCAAACGCACCCCAAAGCAGTGTTGGTGGGATGGCCAAGGCGTAAAGAGGGTGGATTTCAACGTTCGCGTGATGTACTGGGTAGCCATCAGAAAAAAGGGAAAATAATTATATAAGGCATGGCTCACGTGCGTCTGCGTGAGCAAAGTACTCCTAGAGCCGCTGGATTCTGATCTGACGGCTGTAGGGGCAAAAGGTGACAAACCCACCTACCTGAGGCACCCGCTGTTAAATTGAAATTCGACGGCTTGAGGCACGTCGACTCACAAAGATGCGCATGAGCCAGATCTCATAGGAGCAGGACTCAAAAGTAAATGGTAATCCAAAATACGACCCCTAACATTAGAGCTGAAAGCTTTGAGATAAATCCATGCAGAATATTTCTGCTGCACTAATTTACTTTTAGAATTCTATGGAAGAGAAAAATGATGCAAGAACGTTCAAGTTGCTCGAACATGCCGTCATCATACGATCAATTGTTTAACTCATCTGTTTGCTTGCTCAATCTAGGGTTGCCAATTTCTTTCTCATATTTTCCTAGAATGTTCAGTATCTTAATTTATTTATGCACACGCATGTCTTCTACGCTATGTCTTCCAAGCTTTCACCTATTCAGCCGGCAAAAACAAAGTCAACAAGCAAACTGACTCTAACATGCCCGCAGTCTGTATATAGGAGACATAAGAAAATACACATCAAATCTAGTTGGGCCCCTAATGATTGATTAAAAGATTTTTTGCTGTCAAATAACAGGAGTACGTTCCATACTATAGGGGTAGTTTGTTATAACGAAGTAAATAACAAGCTCATAAACGAACAGATTGTTGGTGGGATGGACAAGACACCTCACCTCAAGAAGAGGTGGTCTCGAATTGAAGAAAAAGTAAGTATATTACAAGCTCAGAAACTATGCTGGATGCTACTTATTTACAGGTAGTTTGTAACTGTACATCTGAAAAAACCCATAACAAGAAAGGAACTACCTTAAGCCTAGTGCATGGTGCCTGGTATGTATTGGTGCACAAACTTATGGGTGTAGACACCACTTTCTACCTTCCAACTGCATGCTAAATGGATTTTATCATTCCCAGTACCTCAAACCCTCCTCTAATTCCCCAGCTGAGGCAACTGAGCTCATCTCAGTATCGAGTAGTGCAGGATTTGTATTGTCTTCAACTTCATCTTTAAAGTACTCACTAAACCCGGCGAATAATGAACTACCTTCTTCAAGCAAGTAGTTATTAGCAGAGTTGTCATCCTTGTTCAAATTATCATCAAAAAGTGAGCTTGTAAACAATGAGTTGGTGAAGTGACTGGACCATGCATTGAAGGGTAGCGGAGGTTGAGAAAGAGCAGGGCACTCAGGTATTTGTGAATCCACAGGTAGTGATGAAATTTCAGATGGAAGGGCAACATCAGCAGAAGAGCTGCTTAAGCTCGTATTATTGTTTACATGATGATCAGTGTAGCCCAAGGATGGCTGTGTCATGATTCCTGCTACAATCACATTTTCAATGGATTTGACCCATTGCTTCACATAGTCAGACAAGAGAGGGTTGCACAGAGGCTGATGGGTTATGGGGTTGATTCCTTTGAGGACCAGCTGCTTCCTTAGCTTTGTGTTCCATAAGTTCTTAATCTCATTGTCCGTTCTCCCTGGCAACTGAGAAGCAATAACAGACCACCTGATAACGTAAAAGCAGAAAATTTAGAAATGATGAACGTACAAAACGATATTCAAGTACCACATATGTTGAATTCTCACTAAACAAATTTAAAGAAGCCAGTAACCCTTAGGACAGAACAATTTACTTATTGCCGACTGCAGCATGAAGCCTAATTATCATAGTTTCCTCTTCAGCTGTGAAGTTGCCTCTTCTTATGTCTGGTCTCAGGTAGTTCATCCATCTAAGCCTACAGGACTTTCCACATCTTAGCAAACCTGCATAAATACACAAGATGGGCAAGCTACAAATCATGAGCAAATGCAAAAATACTCCTCTTATCCAAAGAAAGAAAGGTTATTATTAATGTTCTTTACACCACAGTTTATAGATTTTCGTAAACCTGCTCCAGGAGGTACAAGCCGCCAGCTGGTATTGGGGTTGTGGAGGAGAAAGGTTTTGAGATTTTGGTCTTCTTCATGGGTCCAGGGGCCCCTCTTCAGGCCAGAATGCTCACCACTACAGCAAGGAGACCTTCCCATATTGGACTTAGCAGTATAGTAAGCCCGTTAATAGGAAACTGCACTTGCATGGCTAGTAATTCACTGCTTCCCGGTATATATAGACCAGAGGACAAACACGATTTCTCGTTAGTAGATAGTGGTAGCTTGGAAGAGAAACCAAGTCTTCCTCGAGTCCCCATCATGTAATAAACCATCCATGAAACCATTTGGGTCGTCAATATGGCAGGTCTTCCTACTTGAGCTTCCCAGCCCCTACGTGATATTATTGACCGGCTTTCTATGTAACAATATTGAAGAACAACTTGTTATCCTTCGCCTTTACCAGTTTTACCAGGTATATTCTTTTATTGAATAGGTGGATTATGTGCTAAGAGGGGGAAGAGACGTCATGGCCTTGAAGCTCAAGGAACTGTGGGGAGGAAAGGAAGTTCGTCACAACCCCACTTGTCTATTTTGAAACAGTCAGTTCGTTGTCCCCTTGCTTTCTGGCATGGAATTAGGATGCCCAAATACATCATTTAGTACTGCAAATAAATGAAATCTCATTCAGTGGCCAAATGAAAGATCTTAGTGGTCCAAGAAAATGGATAATTCACATCATCATTTTCAGATGAGGCCAGTAGAATGATTATAATCCATTAAGGTATCCTTGACCTTAGCGTCTTCCAATAAAAACACTTGTTTTTTATAATAATAAAAACACTTGCTTGACAACTTGGGTAGTATATGGAATTGGGTGAAGGCAAAGTTGGGCAACTACCGGATCGTGTAGGACAAATGGTCACATATAATCTTGTACACGGGGGAACATAATGTTAAGTTAGCACCAGCGAGTAAGGGAATATGTGTAGTCACGGCTGATTGGTTTCGGATAGGGACTTGCAATTGACCCAGTGGACGAATGATGACCAGTTCTAAGCAGAAGGTTAATATATGGAGCTCCCAATCATGGGGACTAGCGGTGTAATATGTCATGCATGATTCATCATTTTAATCTTTCTGCATTACCTAAGATAGCATGTTGCTGAAGCAATACACATTATTTTTTTCATGCTGTGGATGGCAAATGAAACCACCCCTATCCAACTGAATTATACTTCTATACGTGCAGCAAGTTAAGTGTTGGAGTACCATCTCTCTGATATCTTAAGATAATTAAACAAGGAAAAATCTCTCTGAATATCTGAAAGGTTCTGTACTTAAGAAGTGCTCAAAGAGATGTATGTGCTCAACCTGACTACAACAATGATCATGAAATTTGTCAGTGGTCTGTTTCAACTTGATAGAATGTAGGACTTTTAGTTTGTAACACAATATCATTCATTTCGCAAATGTTAGAGAAACTTCATATCACACCCTAGTAGAAAGATTAAAAAACAGAAAAACTACTTCAGTTCATACTTTATAGGTCAGAGAGCGAGAGGCTTGATCGATCTAATGTTACACAAGTTTAAGAAATTTTAAGCTCTAACTGATCAAAATTGGTGTAGCGGATATGAGGTGTGCCCATTCCTCTATTAAAATGAGGATGATAAAAAAGTCTACTTAATTTTAAATCATCATCTAGTACATGGTTAGGTGAAATGTGAACTATTCAAAATTTAAATAAACTAATCCCTTGAATAAAAGAAGCAAGGTGGTGTTTACTTTTTTTATATTTTCTTTGTTGCATTCAGCAATCCTAAAATCATTTCTATAATGCACACTTCAATTGTCGAATTTGGTTTTTTTCAAAATGAACAATTTCTTGCTCTTCTTAAAAATCGAACAGGACACTTAATATGGGATTGTGGGAGTATATAATTAGAAATGCACACCACATATGGTTAAAATTGCATGAGAAATTGTCGTAAATTGTATATTTATGTTTCTACGTATATATCTTGGTTCTTTTTATTAAATGATCCTATTGTGGAGTACTTCTCTTTCTTGGTTGTATTTCAGTGGTGGGACTTAGGCTTCCTATGAGCCAGAATAGATAAGTACTGAAGTATAGAATATTTTCCGCATGTTGGGAAATGCCATAGATTGTGGTTTAGCAAATCTGCACTAATACATGTACAGTACACAAACTAATTGGCATTTTATGAACTCGAGGAGGTTGGCGGTGGACTACGGTGCTCTAAGAGGTCAACTCTAGTCGGGTCCTAAGGACTCGGACACCCTTGTTATTAAAAGAAAAAAATATATCTGGCCTCTATATATATATAGTCTCCCTATATAATCAAGATATAATCCTAGGTGGGTGGCCAACGGAGTGAGGGTTCGAACTCATGACCTCTGCTTCAAGCATGCCCTAGCCATCACACCAACACCGCGTTGGTTGAGGCCTGATATAATTACCCAATGATATTTTTTCTAATATAATTATTACTCTCCCTTTGTTCCATTTTAATAGTCCAATTTGGGAAAAGTGGTTCCATAGTAATAATCCCATTTAGCTCAATTTAAGTGGCTAGGGACTTAAAAAAGCATCTGATAAGGTAAAGCATCATCTCAACTTAGCTTGCTTAAAACTTGCCATGGATGCAGTAAAAACATGGCACATTTTCAGCTACTTGCATGTTCCAAATTGTGGGTTCCACATGCAGTAAAATGAACATTTTTCCGAATCGAACTCTTAAAATGGAACGGAGGGAGTATTAATCTACACAGAATAACTTTTCTTTTTTTTTTTTATACGGGGGACAAAGCTAGACAGGCTACAGCCCAACTTTTAGCAGAGGTTTTCTCCATTTCAACTCGGGGAGAAAGGCCCAAATAGCCGCCCATGCTTAGCAGTTAGCACATGGGCCGTGCAAATTCTCCGTCAATAATTTTGACAACGCATCTTCATCTTGGGCCCTTAAATAGCCCACTCCATTAAGGCCCACACAGCGCTTCTTAATTCTCACTAGCCGCAGAGGTTCCTCCAACTCGTCTGAGAAGCTCATGGCAATGGCTTCCATTGAAGCTCTGATCGCTCAGATTCAAGCTCTTTCCGGAAGTCCCGACGACATCACCGCCTTGCATAACTACTTGAACGAAGCCGCAGAGTGCCTCCAATCCCACTTGCACCAATTGTTTGAGTTCCTCGCCCAGCTCGACCCTTCACACCACTCTCTTGGCTATCTCTATTTCCTGTATGTTTCTCCGTTCCATGGCTTCTCTCATTTGTAAACATCTGTTGATTTCTATGTTTTTCTTTGAGCTTCTTTTGATGCTTTTATCTTGTTGGATTGAACGGGTATATAGGGTTTTAACTTGTTAATTTGTAATGGGGGTCATGCCATGGGTGTAGATGATACTCCCTCCGTCCTGTTTTAGATGATCTATCTGAAAATAAGTTCATTTTCATTGGATGGAGGAAATCCCAGATAATGGGGGTTAGAAGAGGTCCAAAATCCACTTAAAATTAAACATATGGAGCTAGGAAGCAAGGATGCAGATACGGGACACGAGGACGATACGATACGGGTGCGGCAATACGGCAATTTCTGAAAAATTAGGATACTATACAGCGGAGATATTTGTATGAGAATATTATTTTTAATATATATTTACATGCATTTTAGGTTAGTTCTTACATTAAAAGCTTAATTATAATGGAAAATGTTGCATTTATTTGATGGTTCATTACTTAATAAGGATTTGGTGAAGTAATTAATAGTTGGTGTCTGATACAAAGGTGGGACACGCATGCCAGACAGGTACGAGACGGATACGATAGAGTATGGCTCCCGTTTTGAAGTATCCGTGCTTCCTAGATATGGAGCATCTAAAAAAGGACTGTCCTTTTTTTTTTTAGATGTAGCATCTAAAACAGGATGGAAGGAGTATTACCCGCAATTAATTTGCTCTCTCCATCCCATACTATTACTATGGAATGGAGACCAAATAAGACTATTAATATGAGACGGAGGGAGTACTTATTTGGTTATTTGTTTTTGCAATCGCTGAAGTCTTATTTGACATTGAACTTCCTAACAGGGAGGCATACACATCTATCCCAATAGAGAAAGAGCAGGCTGTTGTACTTGTTACCGTCACTGCTCGATTTATCGAGTCCTGTGCAGTGGAACAGATTCGTTTAGCCCAAGACAAATGTACTGAACTAAACCCGTTTTGGCTTTCTTTAGAAGTTTCCATGTGTGTGAATCTTCTAATTTCTGTTTGTGTTTCCTTGTATCTGCAGTCATAACAGTGTGTAAGAGATTCAAGGAGCAAGTCATGCTTCTTAAGTGGCCCATACAAGGGATTGCTCCTTTAAGAGCAGCTATTCGCAAGCTCCAGCCCTCGCCTGAGCATTTAACTGCTATCCATCCAGACTTTCTTCTACTTTGCTTGTTGGCAAAGTGCTACAAAGCTGGCTTAAGCATTTTGGAGGTTGATATTTATGAGATCGATCAGCCGAAGGACTTCTTCCTCTACTGCTATTACGGGTAAGAGCTTCAGAATGTTCTCTTTAATGTTTGATTGCTTCAAGTATCAAAATTATCGCATATTCTGGAAGCCATGGCTTTGTTAATATAGAAGGTTCATTTTCTAATAAATGGTTCATGGTCTTTACTTCTATACAAAATATACAGATAGTTTACCTAAAGAAAGAATTAGTTGGACATGTTCTGTGCTTAACCGGGAATTTTTTATGGCTTTTGATCAATAAACAATACGATATCATACCACGGGAATTATAATATGCAAAATGTAATAGAAAAAATTGACTAGTAATATAAGTTTTTAGAAGACAAGTGATTTGGTGAACTCATGTTGCTATATGTTTACACTCATTATTTACTCAAAACTGATCGAGTAATTATCTTATGTTTTAAAATTTTACTTTTTTTCCCTAATGATAAAATACTGGTTTCATACAATTGTAAATAATATACATTCTCTTATAGGTAGTTCTTAAGCTTTACTTAAAATTAGGGCATTTATCATTGAGCAACCAGACTTTATTAATCCTAACCTTTATTTTCTATGATATCCAACAGGGGCATGATTTACATTGGACATAAGCGCTTCCGCAAAGCTTTTGAGTATCTGCATAATGTATGCCACTTTATGAAGTATCATTTTTCTACCCTTCTTTAGCCAGTTGAAATGACCTTTCATTTTATCTGAGATCTCAGGTTCAAGTTTTGTTTTGTGCTTTACAATTTTCATTGCTTCGTCTAACTTAATAATATTGCTGCCTGTGAAAAAAATGGCAATTTTATTATAAACTACTAAATGCTTAATTGATAGTTATACGTATTATTTTTTACCTTCTTAGACGTTAGGTTGTCCAGCTCAATAAGAATTGAAACTTTTGTTCATTTTTTACAGGCCATTACTGCACCGATGTCATCTGTAAATGCTATAGCTGTGGAAGCTTACAAGAAATTCATTCTGGTCTCGCTCATCCATAGTGGGCAGGTTTTTGCAGACTCTACCCTTTTTCGTCCTCTCATATAAAAGTTCAAGTATTTAAAGTGGTGTTAGTGCTTTAGTTGTCTTTTGAAGTTGATCGTCATTAGGAAGCAGCTGTGGTTGTCATTGCTTGGAGATAAGTTTGTACATTTGATGAGAGAGCAAGCAGTATACAAGTTCTTTTGGTTGACAAAACAACAACCTACCTATGCTGTCATTGACTTTTGAAATCTTAGATATAGAAGCCGAGTATGCCTTTCTATCATAATATATCGAACTTGCTGCAATTTCATGCGAAACTTATTTCTTGCAATTATTAGTGCTTCTAGGAAACAGAAAGGCAGCAGGTATATACAGCAGGATTAGGTATTGATGTGCTGACAAACTTTGTAATGGTTGAGTTTTCAAACTTTGTATGACAGGTACCTGTCTTACCCAAGTATGCTTCTTCAGTGGCTCAGAGAAATTTTAAAACCCATGCACAGGTATATACAATGTGATTATTATGGTCATATATAAGAATGTTGAGTGTAATAAGTGTGAACATTTCTGTTTCTCTTGAAAGAAAAGGCTCAATGTCTAATGTTTCAAATATAACATTCTTTTGCCAGCCATATTTAGAGTTGGCTATCGCTTACAGTAGTGGAAAAAAATCAGAATTGGAAGCTTGCCTGTCTGTCAATGAGGAGAAGTACGAAGCTGTGAGTCTTCATTACTTCCTACTTATGCATAGTTGGGTGTTGACTATCTTTTGTTTTTTGTCTTTTGTTTGTTCATAACCCCTGCTATATCTAATCTTGGTGGAGAGTGGTACTATTGAGCAAATCTTATTCTTACAGCCTCACAGGCTTGGCGAGGACTAGATTGGGTATTCTTATATGCAGTCCCTGTGATAATCCTCTGTTGCTAGATGGAATTTTGAATCTCTAGCATGTAATCTACTAGTTGTGGCTAAAATTCAGATGCAGAGAAATTGGTATGGACAATTTTGAAAAAGGTTGGCGCTATGCACTCCATCATGTATTCCCATCAAATTATATCACTCAATTGTGAAAGTAAATACAATTTTATTTAATGGGAAAGAAAAACAGCTTGCTGGATAAGGGATATGACGGTTGTTTAATGGAGATAGGGCATCAACACAGTGCCACGTAGGCAGTGGAGAAATAAGGCAGGGTAATAGCATTATTCCATGGAAAGTCAACCTTGCATGTTCACTAAATTGTTATTGGGGGTGGATTTTTAGTTTTAGCCACTTCTCGCATTGGCAATTTTTGCTATAACTATGGTCAGGGCTTGTTTGTCTTTGTTCACACAATTTCCAGTAGCTAATTCTGTGGAGTTTCACACTTTTTGCTTCTGTGCATTTGGTCTATGTATATCTATCCTTGGTTGTAGGCTTTTCAGGAGATTGTGTCACTTAATGCTTCATTAAAGAAAGAGAGGAAAGACAGTAGCTTGCTGTATTTTTAGTTCTGTAATATATTCAGCTGCGTGGTAAAGATGCATTCTTATTGGGAAATCTGCCTTGATCATCCAATTTGAAAGTTACATGTAAAATTAGAGTAATATGTGTGTGGTGCCACAGGACAACAATTATGGGTTAGTAAAGCAAGTTGTATCATCACTCTACAAGCGTAATATTCAAAGATTGACACAAACATATTTGACTTTGTCACTCCAAGATATAGCCAACACTGTCCAGCTGGAGAATTCTAAGCAAGCTGAAATGCATGTTCTTGAAATGGTTTGTTACATTCTTCAATCCATTCAACCGGTCGTTGCTTTCTCGACTCTTTTTCATCAAGATTAAGTTTTTACTCAAATGTATTCAGATACAAGATGGTGACATATTCGCCACTATCAACCGAAAAGATGGCATGGTCAGTTTTCTGGAGGACCCAGAAGAGTACAAAAGTTGTGAAATGATTGAACATATCGATGCATCCATTCAAAGGTAAATCCTCAAAGTTTAAAGGTGTCCATTCAGGATTAGAACTAGTATAGCTGTAATTCATTGGACCTTGTGCTGTTGCAGGATAATGGCTTTGACGAAAAGACTCTGTGCAATGGATGAACAGATATCGTGTGACCCCTTATATTTGGCTAAGGTAAGGCAATATATAATTTTTCAAGATGTCATCTCTGGCTGCTTGGGTTTGACACATTGTTTAACTTTTATGATTAGGTTGGAAAAGAACGCCCAAGATTTGACATTGATGATTTTGACTCGGTTCCTCATAAGTTTTTGTGAAGTGGTGATGCAAGTTCAGGGATCCATAGAGTTCCTTTCTAACAGGGCTGCTGCTTCCTCGCTAAAATGTCCAGAGTAAATTACATGTTTCTTGCAGCAAAAACCAAAGAAAAGTGGTTGTTAAGCCTAACTGGTAGTCTTCTGGTGTCATAGTGAGGGATGCTTTGTTTTTGTAAAGGGAGAAACCGAGTTACTTCTAGTGCTACTTGCTTCATCTACTGGATTCTGATTATGAGAATCAAATAGTCATTGTTTCCAACGACACTTCTTTTAGTAATTTTTGAATCAGGCAAAATTGCTATTTAGGCTTATGCATATAGTTCATAACACAAAGGACCCGCCAACTTATCAACTCAGACGCTTGTAGGCAAATATCATCTTAATTATTTTTTTGTTCTCCCCTTTAAAAAAATATTTTTTCCATGGAAACGAGGAATTACTCCGAGACTGCAGAAGTAGATCCCATTTCCACCAATGTCCTATCCCCATTCTTGGGGCTGCATTTTTAACACCGGGGGCTCTGTGGAAATGGAGATAGCACTTTTCTGTACCCTCTTGGGGCTTCGGCTGTTTCGGTGTGCGCCATGGATCCTGGAAATCAATGGCTCCTTGTAACAAAAGTGGTATGGCCATGCCGGTAGGGCTATTCGCGGCCGGCCGCGTCCGAGGTGTCCATGGCCGTGTCCGCGCCGAGAAGAGTCGTCCGTGGATTCCGGCCACGGACACGGCCAAGGGACCTCGGACAGCCGTCTGTCCGAGGTCCGAGGAGGAGGAGGAGTGGAGGAGAGGCGGCGGCCGGCGGGGTGGAGGAGGAGGGCGGCGGGGTGGGGGGAGGAGGGGGGCGGTCGTGGAGGGGAGGACGGAGGGGGCCGTCCCCGGGTCGTCGTCGGCGGTCGCGGAGGAGGACCGCCGGCGACGGATCAAAAAAAAATAAAAATCTGTTTTTTTACCTGTGGCTTCCGGCCGTCGCCCAAGTCTCCGATCCTGCCAGGAGGGGGATGGCGCCGCGGCGGAGAGGAGGAAAGAAGAGGGTCTTCAGCGCTGCTGCTTTCCTCCTCATCTCCTCTCCCCTCTGCCCACCCAGCATCTCCCTCGCCGCCTCCGCCACCACCTCCGCGGCCACCACCTGATCCACCCCTCTAGCCGCCTCCCTGCACACGCCCACCTCCTCCTCCAGCAGCTTCGAGTTGTAGAACTGCTCCGACGCCAGCGGCCACCCCAGTAACGGCACCCCCCAGCTCAGGCTCTCCAACACCGAGTTCCACCCGCAGTGGCTCAGGAACACCCCCGTCGACCCGTGAGCCAGTATCTCCACCTGCGGCGCCCACTTCCCCACCCGCCCGCTGGCTTTCAGCCCCCGGGCCAGCTCCGCCATCTGGGCCGTTGAGAGGCTGCTCATCGATCCGAAACAGACGTAGAGCATCGACCGGACAGGGTGCCGATCCAGCCACTCGGTGCAGGCCTCCGGAGAGACACTGGGCTGCTTCCCGGTAGTGAGGGCAGGCGGGGAGAACATCCCCAGCGGGCCTACGGCCCAGGCCGGCTGCCCGGTCGACCGCCTCCAATGTTCCAAGCTCCAGCCCTCGATGGCGACGGCCGTGTTGAAGAGGCAAGTCTCGCGGGGGTGGAGGAAGGTCGCGGGGAGGAAGAAGGAGGAGCGAGGAGGGTGGCGGGGAGAAGGGCCGCGGGGAGGAGGAAGGAGGGCAGCCATGGCTGCGGGGGTAGAGGAAGGAGGAGGGCCACGGGGAGGAGGAAGGAGGAGCGAGGAGGGCGGCGGTCGCGGAGGAGGAGGAGGGGTAGCGTCGCGGAGGGGTGGAGGGGGGCAGTCGCAGAGGAGGAGGAGGAAGCGAGGGCGGCGGCCGGCGGCCGGCGGGTGGAGCTGTGGAGGAGAAGGAAAGGGGGGGGGGGAAGGAGGGTTAAAAAATCAGAATTTGTCCGTGTCCGTGTCCGCCGGACACACGGACATGGACACGGACAGCATCCTTGCGGATAAATTTATACGGCCACGGACGCGGACAACCTTTGTCCGAGATTTGTCCGGTCCGTGAACACGGCATGATGCCGGTGTAATAATTCTTACTAGCCAGCTCTCCCACTTGAGAAATTATTAGATAAAACCAGCACAATATTCCAGGGAGCCGTCAATAAGAGATTAATGATACATAATTGGTAAATGTGCACTCTAATAAATTGGTGTCAAATAGTTGGAACGTATAAAGTGGCAAGTGGCATACAGAGTGATGTGGGCTATCGGTTGTACTTAATAATTTCGATTTTTCTTCCACCAGCTGTCTCAACATTACTGCCCCCTCAATATGGGCTTTTAAGAGTTTCGAACTCGGCCGTTTCCACAAGAAAGGCCCATATCACTAGTTCTCGGTCCAGTAACTCGAGGAGGGGCCCATATTCCTAAAGCAGCGAGTCGTCTTCTCCTTTAGTAGCGGCCCCGAGGTCCGAGTGTGGCCGGAGAAAAATGGACATTTTGTTCGCGCAGATCCAGGCGGATCTCCGGTCGAACGACGCCCTCCGGCAGTCCGGTGCGCTACTCCAGGCCCTCCAGCAGTCGGCCGCCGGAAAGGACATCTCCTCCATCGCCAAGTCCGCCTGCGAGGAGATCGTCGCCTCGCCGGCCTCCGCCGTCTGCAAGAAGCTCGCCTTCGACCTCATCCGATCCACCCGCCTCACCGCCGATCTCTGGGAGACCGTATGCACAGGCGTCCGCGCCGACTTCGACTTCCCCGACCCCGACGTCACCGCTGCCGCCGTCTCAATCCTCTCCGCCGTCCCCTCCCACCGCCTCGCCCGCCTCATCGCCGACTCCAACAAGGAGATATCCTCCTGCTTCGAATCGCCCTCCGATAACCTCCGCTTCTCCATCACCGACACACTTGGGTGCGTCCTCGCCCGCGACGACCTCGTCCTCCTCTGCGAGTCCAATGTCAACCTCCTCGACCGCGTCTCCCACTGGTGGCGCCGCATCGCCATCAACATGCTCGACCCTTCCGATGCTGTCTCCAAGGTCGCCTTCGAGTCTATCGGCCGCCTCTTCCACGAATTCGACTCCAAGCGCATGAGCCGCCTCGCCGGCGACAAGCTCGTCGACAGCGAGAACTCCCTCGCCATCCGCTCCAAATGGGTCTCCCTTGCCATCGACTTCGTCTGGAAGAAGCGCAATGCACTCATGGCCAGATCCCTCGTCCTCCCTATCGAGAGCTTCCGCGTCACCGTCTTTCCACTCGTCTACTCCGCGAAGGCCGTCGCGTCCAGCGCCATTGAGGTATTCCGGAAGCTCTCCAGGAGCAACAATGGCGGCGACGGCGATGCCATTGCTGGATCAGATAATGCCGAGAAGTTCGTGGGGGTTTCCGACATTGTCTCGCATCTGGTCCCCTTCCTGGGATCGTCCGTCGACCCGGCTTTGATCTTTGAGGTTGGGATCAATATGTTGTCACTGGCCGACGTCCCCGGTGGGAAGCCTGAATGGGCTTCGGCTTCCATTATTGCCATCCTGACTCTCTGGGACAGGCAGGAGTTTTCTTCAGCTAGGGAGAACATCGTGAGGGCCGTTGTCACCAATCTCCATCTTCTCGATTTGCATATGCAGGTTAGTCGAGCATTCCCTTGCTTTAAAATGTAATTGGAACTAAAAAAATTTATGCTTTAGGATGCTTGTATGTTATCCTAGCAATCAGATAGTGTTAATTGGCTTCTACGAGATTCTCAACCTTGAGTTAAATAAACGTGTTTGGAAGAACTATCATATTTTCTCTGCCTTTACCAATATTGTTGGTGTCATCAGCCAGTCTTTAGCTATTAAAAAAACTTCAGGAGTTAGCTTCCTTATGAGCTGTTAATTGGCTTCTAGGACTAGATTGAAACTTGAATTATATACACAGGTTTGGCAAAAAAATGAACACATTTTCTCTGCATAGCCAATATTTTTGGTGTTATCCGTCAGTCTTTATCTATGAAAAAGAACGTAAATAGTTAGCGACCTTTATCTCCTGCCGAATCATGATGTTGAGCCCATATTGCATTATTATATACGCAGTGAATCTGCTACTATCATTTCAAGAAATAACATGCTGCCCTCTTACTGAAGCAGCTCCGGAATTGCTTGTACATTCGTTGCCCATAGCCTTTCAAACTACTTTGTCTTGAGTGATTTGTACAGTTTCCTCTCCCCTGCTTACGTGTAGTTATTAAATCTGCCCACTAGTCTTAGCAAAAAGAAAAGAAATGATTCTGATCTGCTCAACAGTGTACTATCGTGGAAAATGGAGTTGTTGCTTTCAGGTTAAAATACGACTTGATAAGGGAAAATAATATAATAAATCATCAAAAAAAAAATTATGAAAATGACATACTGTAGAAAATATTTGCAAAATAGGGTATCTGACAAGCCACGCAGCTTGCGTGGCTTTTTTTTTTAAAACCAAACCGAAAGGCGTCAGTTGAACCGACGCCTCTCGGTTAAAAGAGAAAGGCGTCGGTTCGCGTCGGTTGAACCGACGCCTCTTACTACCTTTTTTTCACTCTTCCTTATTTTTAGTGCTCTTTCTAGTCATTATAATATCACAAAGATGTTGAGCCATCACATACCATTTATCGTAGTTTTTGTAGTATTTTTTTCGATAAATAGCATGCGATGGATCAATATCTTTGCGATATCATTATGAACAGAAAGACCACTAAAAATAATGAAGAATGAAAAAAAATGGGCGAAAATGGATAAAGAATGAGAGAGATATGCATCATTGAAGTTATCACCCCTTTAAAATGGGACAGATTTGTTTTAGTGGGACAAATTTCAATTATGCATATCTCTCTCATTCTTCATCCATTTTTGCCCATTTTTTTTTCATTCTTCCTTATTTTTAGTGGTCTTTCTGGTCATAATGATATCGCAAAGATATTGATCAATCGCATGCTATTTATCGAAAAAAATACTAAAAAAACTACGATAAATGGTATGTGATGGCTCAACATCTTTGTGATATTATAATGACTAGAAAGAGCACTAAAAATAACGAAGAGTGAAAAAAAATGGGCGAAAATGGGTTAGAAATGAGAGAGATATGTATCGTTGAAGTGAGTGCCTATTTAAAATGGGACGGAAAATCTTTAAGGTAGTAAGAGGTGTCGGTTCAACCGACGCCTTTCGGTTTGGTTTTAAAAAAAAAAGCCACGCAAGCGCCCGTGCCACGCGGGCGCCTGCGTGGCTTGTCAGATACCCTATTTTGCAAATATTTTCTACAGTGCGTCATTTTCATAATTTTTTTTTTTACGATTTATTATATAAATTCCCCACTTGATAAAGTGTGACTGATTATTTTTCATACATTGTCCCACAGGTTTCTTTATTTAAACGGTTACTTCTCATGGTCAGAAATTTAAGAGCCGAATCAGACCGCATGCATGCTCTTGCCTGTATATGCCGAACAGCCCTTTGTGTTGACCTTTTCGCAAAGGAAAGTGTAAGAAGAGGCCAGAAACCCCTCTCTGGAACTGACATTGCTTCACTTTTTGAGGACGTGAGGATAAAAGATGACCTTAACAGCATAACAAGTAAAAGCCTGTTTCGAGAGGAGCTAGTGGCTTCTTTGGTAGAAAGTTGTTTCCAGCTATCACTTCCATTGCCTGAACAGAAGAACTCAGGTACAGAGAGTCGAGTTATTGGGGCTTTGGCGTATGGAACAGGATATGGTGCTCTAAACTGGACGGAACCAGCTTTGGAAGTGGTGGAAGTTTGCAGGCCATGTGTCAAATGGGATTGTGAAGGGCGGACTTATGCCGTTGATTGTTATCTGAAACTACTTGTTAGATTATGCCATATATATGACACTAGAGGAGGTGTCAAGAGGGTGAAGGATGGAGCATCTCAGGATCAGATTCTAAATGAGACAAGATTGCAAAATTTGCAACGACAGCTCGTTAAGGATCTGCTTGAGGTCAGTTTACTCTCATAATTTATTGTGATTTTTAGGTTTTCTTCATAACCCCTTCTGATGCCTATTCATCCTTTAGTGCCCTTTTCTGAGTGCATTTTTTATTTCCGTGCATTATTTCTTAGAGAACAAAGTAGGTGATGGGTTTATATAAAGTCTGGTTCTCATGAAGAAAGAGAGAAGGTGTTAGACAGTAATTTAGGACATTCTTCTTACCATCAAAAGCTTTGACAAATAAGGGAAAATGCTGAGAAATGTCAAGCTTGTCCTTGATGTGATGGGAACACAGTGGTCAAGAGGGGTTCTTACATCACTCTAGCGATTAACTCTTTCTGTTGGTGGTGTTGTATGGAGAATCCATACAGTTCTCATCCATAACGTGTACCCTCTGCTTTTTGCTGCTTCATATGTTGAGCTTGGGCTCTCACGTCATATTTATGAAAAATCCTAAATGAAAATGGCTATGACTTTAGCACTTGCTGGCTAAGCATGAATAGGAAGGGCATGAAGGAAAAGCTGAATACATTAAGCCCCAGTTTTAGCAGAAGCTTGAGAGGGATGTCAGTTCCTAAATGAAGAAATATGGGAGCTTGCACTACAGTTAAATCACCCTTAGTGATGAATTTTTGCTGCCTGAAAGCATTCTTACAACCTGAATTTGGTAAGAAGCTGCTCAAATTCATGAGAACCAGTGTTTCCATAATATCGATTTATATCTTTCTCACTGAGTAGTATCATTTCTTGTTTCATTGGTGAGACTTTTATTGCAAATTTTGTTAAGCCAATCATCTGTGCATGCTCAGTTGCAACCCTTTGTCTTTGATAGGTGAACACGCCAAGAATTTGTGCGCGTCTTCTTTGGGCAGTTGCTGAACACATTGATCTGGAAGGTCTGGACCCACTCTTGGCAGATGATCCAGAAGATCCATTGAATGTTATTATATCAACTATCCACAAAGTATTGTTTAACATAGATTCGGCAGCAAGTACTGCAAATCGGCTTCAAGATGTGCAGGCAGTTCTACTGTGTGCTCAACAGTTAGGATCTCGGAATGTTAGAGCAGGACAGTTGTTAATTAAAGAGGTTGAAGAGTTCAGAAACAATGGCTTGGCTGATATAGTAAACAAACATCAATGTCGTCTGATACTGCAGATAATCAAATATGTGACTAGGCATCCAGAAAACAAGTAAGTATATTAATTCATGTTCTAATTTGATATTGGAGAAAGTAAACTGATGCATTATGCGACTTTGTATTGTTCTTCATCTTGCAGGTGGCTTGGTGTTGGTGAAGCTAGGGGTGACTATCCATTCAGTCACCATAAACTTACTGTTCTATTTTCTGAAGCATCTGCTGCTCAAGACAGGAAGTTGGAAGGATTGGTTCACAAGGCTATTCAAGAGCTTTGGAGACCTGATCCTAGTGAACTAACTCTCCTGCTGTCAAAAGGAATTGATTCTTCTTTTCTCAAAGTGCCTCCTACTTCAATCACTTTAACTGGTAGCAGTGACCCTTGCTATGTTGAAGCTTACCATCTGTCAGATTCAAGTGATGGGAGAATTACTTTACATCTGAAGGTTTGGTCTTTCTACAATTGTATTCCATTTTTTGTTATTTGTCATCAGAGTCGAGTCAGTCAACTCATTTATCTCTCATAGATGTCAGTTTTCAGATAATTTTACAATTGTCAATTTTACTTTGCAACCAAACCTGTTTGAGGATTGAGAGAAACAGAAAACCATTATCATAAAATATGATATCTTACCTTAAGAAGACTGTTACTTGTATGAAGAATTCTCTTTCACACCCATATGGTTGCCATATATCATGTCACCTTTTTTTTTCTCCTCACTTGATTTTTTTCTTGTTTCAAAGCTCAATAAATCGAGTTGAAAGGCCTCATTATTGTATGAAAGTTAAGTGAGACAGCATATGACGTTCCATATACTTTATCTTTCTTTAACTGCAGCTTGTACTCACTAGCTGTCATGTCACAGGTTCTAAATTTGACCGAGCTAGAGCTTAATAGGGTAGATATTCGTGTTGGACTTTCTGGTTCATTATATTTTATGGATGGTTCACCACAAGCTGTTCGTCAGCTGCGCAACCTCGTTTCACAGGTTTATTATTTAATTTTATTCCCGTTGTGTTATATAAATTAAAATGTTATAGGGTGTATCGTTTGTATCTTTTTCCTTTTTGTATTCCACCTTTTCTTGTTTTCTTGTTATCTTGCTTTTTTTAGGTTAAGTTATTGCTCTTTATTGATTGTAGGATCCAGTTCCCTGCAGTGTCACTGTGGGTGTTTCCCATTTTGAGAGATGTGCTCTCTGGGTGCAAGTCTTGTATTATCCTTTCTATGGAAGTGGTGGTGCAGGAGATTATGATGGAGATTATTCAGAAGATGATCCTCAGATTGTGAGACAGAAACGAAGCTTAAGGCCAGAGCTAGGAGAACCTGTGATCTTGAGATGTCAACCATATAAGATCCCTCTGACTGATCTTCTTCTGCCTCACAAAATTTCACCTGTTGAATATTTTCGCTTGTGGCCTAGCTTGCCTGCTATATTAGAGTGTACAGGTACATATACCTATGAAGGAAGTGGTTTCAAGGCCACTGCTGCACAGCAATATGGGGCATCTCCTTTTCTTAGTGGACTGAAGGCACTCCCTTCTAAACCTTTTCATCGTGTTTGTTCGCACATTCTCCAAACAGTTGCAGGTTTCCAGGTGAGTTTTGCCTTCAAGGTTTTATAGTTAAATAAGAACACTCGGGTATCACCTAATGGTATATTCAAGTATCACATGCGTCTTATATAAAGCAAAATCCTGCTGATATAACTGTGATATGAGGGTGTGGGCTTTCCACATCTCTGTTCTGTACACATGAACACCACATGGAGATACAGGTCTCTACATGTGTCGTATTTTATAAGAAATACTTGCAATTATTGGAATTGTTACCTTTTTTCTTTCTTGAATCCATGTTTTTTTTACTATTTTTACTGTTATGACAGCTATGCTATGCAGCAAAAACATGGTATGGAGGTTTTGTTGGCATGATGATTTTTGGGGCTAGCGAAGTGAGCAGAAATGTTGATTTAGGAGATGAGAGTACCACTATGATGTGTAAGTTTGTGATCCGAGCCTCTGATGCTTCGATCACAAAGGAGATTGGATCCGACTTGCAAGGATTGTTGGATGATATTACTGATGGTGGTGTTGAGTACATGCCTGAAGAGGAAGTAAAGGTGGCGGCTGCAGAAAGATTGAGAATATCCATGGAGAGAATTGCACTTCTTAAAGCTGCCAAGCCGCCACAACCTCCAAAAATTGAGGAAGAAGAAGATGACTCTGATGAAGATGTAGAGGAAAAAGAGAGGAAAAGGAAAAAAGAGAGTGGTGATAAGGACAAAGATGGTAAACCCAAAGGGCCTTCTACCCTTTTTGAGTTAACTGCAGAAGAGGCAGAGCATAGAGCTCTTCAGGCAGCTGTATTGCAGGAGTGGCATATGCTGTGCAAGGAGAAGGCTGTCAAAGTTCGTTGACCTTTTTAATTGCTTTTTGTTGTAACAAATTTCAAATATATATGAGAAAAACAGTGATCGGGATTTTCGTTTTCCAGGATTACGTTGCCTCTGTACATTCGATAACACCTATGTTTCATCTATGTACACTCGATTCTTTTACCATGTCTCTGTTGGTATGTTTTTTTTTTGTTATGAGTGTGGATATATCTTTTGAAAAACTTGTAATGTGAATGTTGTACTTTTTATATGGTTCCACTTCTAAACATAGCGAAGGTTTAATAGTGATGAAACTATCCCAAGGCTCTAAATGTGTTTTTCTTGCTTTTCGGAGTAACGCAAGCATTTGCCTGCTGGTCAAAATGTAGTAGTACATAATTTCTATATTAATTGGTGATGTTTTGGCTAACATACTCCCTTTTGTCACTTTAAATTAAGATAATTAGCAAAATTTACGTACTAAAATTAGATGACGCCATTCCCTAATTATTTTCCGGCCGTAGACAGCAAAAGGTGACTTGGTTGCTCAGAAATCTTAGGCTTTTACTCATCTAAATAAAATATAAACTAATTATGTGACTTCTTAATTAAAAGTGATTGAAGGAAGTATTAATTGTTCACACCATGGTTTTCAAAACCGGACCGGACTAGCTAGTCCGACCGCGGATAACCGGAACCGGTTGAAAAACTGGTCCGACCAGTCTAGTTTGGGACGGTCCGGTCCGTTCACCAGTTTTATTAGAAACCGACTGAATTGGAACCAGTCTGGTTAAGTGCCTAACCATTTTTTTTTATATTCTTTTAAAATTATATTTTAAGTTGGGATTCGAATTCTCCTTTAACTCCTCAACTTCTTAACCAAAACAAAAAATTCACACTAAAGGGCCGTTTGGGGCGTGAAAAAAACTAGAATATCCACAGTATATATTTCACTTCTACTGTAGCATTCAGATTTTTTTTACTTTTAGGCTAAAACACCCCAGGATGTGTTTCAGTTGAAAATGAAAAAACATGAAATGAATAGTGAAATGAAACATCAACTGTGGATGTTTTGTTTTTTATCACGCCCCAAATGGCCCCTAAACATTATTTTTTTTATGTAGGGGAGAGTTTTTTTATAAAAAAAATTGTGTCAAACCGGTTAAAACGGACTAGCCAGATTTCTAGATCAAAGGCTGTCTGGTTTTGAAAACCTTTGCTTCACACATAACATCGCCAATGATATTAATTAGTTGGTCGTAAATTTAATCAGTAGTAATTGAAAAACCCTGCGAGATCAGTATACGGCATAATTCTCCACAAGGGAGCACGGATTCAGGAGAGGGATATGATACAGTGGAGAAAGTTGTATTAGCATACTAGGTTCTATACATAAGTAGATGCATTTTAGGTTAGCTCATGCATTAAAAGCTTAATTACAATAGAAAATGTTACATTTGTATAATATTTGCATTACTTCACACGGGTTTTTTTTTCTGGCACAAACTTAGTGAGGATTTGATGAAGAAATTTATGGATGGTGTTGATATAAGGGTAAATTGCACTTGACCCTTATGAATTATATTTTTGCAAGTCACGGGGGTTAAGTGCAATTTTACCATAATACATAAGGGCAAGTACAATTTACCCTTGATATATATGCTACGGGGATGTGGGTATGATACGGATACAATACAGGTACGGCTCCTTTTTTGGAGTATCCTTCTTCCTAGATTCTCCATGAATAACAAAATCGTTGACCTTCAAAATATGGGCACTTCGTCGTGCACGTCGAATGAAGTGTTTCAATCGCGTATACTCCTTAAATGAAGAATTATTTATTCACGATGTTGATTATCCTTAATTTATCGATTATATTGTACAGTCATATGTCTTCTGGTATCATTTCCTTAGTTCATCAGAATTGGTCAAAGTTAGTGTTCTACTTTTGCATGAGGAGTTTGTCAGATGGTTCAACATGAACTAACAGTAAAGAGATTGAGAGGATCTTGATATGTATTTTACTTACATTTCCCTTTTTGTAACTTGCTCTGCTGCTTATGTACACTTGAGATATATATTTGTAGAGGCAGATGAGTGAAGTTTTCAGAATTAGTCTTCCTGAAAAGCAACAGCCATTCTAATGGTCATCTATAAATTTCTTATTTGCAGGATTTCTTCCGATTGCTATTTTACTGTACAATACCAGTTCTCGTTTTAAAGATAATCCGCTAGCTCATCCGTCTCATTTATGCAAATCACGAGTTATGGGGTCTCTCTCTTGCCATTTTTCTGGCTCTAGTTGTGTTGAGGACTTATTTGACTGTGATTTTCTATCTGCTTGTCTTTTGTTCAACTTAGTCTGCAATCTTCAAGTCATCCATTTTGAAGACTATGGAAAACTTCTTCAAGGAGATTCTGATGCACAAAGACTCCAGGCACCAGCAAAAATGATAGAAGGAGATTTATTCGAAATCGGATTTTGGAGAGATGGTGCCTCAGATGCATATGCTCATTCATTAATTTCATCAACGGTGGAGATTTTGCGGTGAGTAAAATAGGTCTATATCTTTCTTTTTTGTCGCTGTGTGTCCTTTCTAAAATTATTATCTTTCCAGGTTTATTATGGTATATATTCGAGCTTCCTTTGTGGCTATTATTGCAAACCTGTGCTGAGATGGGTAGAACCATTGTTGAAATAAATGATTAAGAAGTTTCAAAATGTGAATAATTCCGATGTTTAGGCTCCATTATTGACAGAGGGAAACATTGTTAGTGATGTGGTATATATGATAAATGCATGCTGGGTAAAATGGAGGCCTACAGTGTGAGTTTTGTGATGGGCGTGCGCCAAATAGACTTAAAGACAACTTCTACAGGATAGCTATTAAGCTTGCAATACTCTATGGATTCGAATGTTAGATCCCAAAGAAAAGGCGTATAGATATACTAAATGTTTCTAAATGATGATTTTAAGGTGGATGTCTGGGATAATTTCATCATCATGTGCCGCATCCCAGCTATATGGGGTCGGTGGCATGGATTATATACCGTGTTTGACACTTACCGGAATCAAAATGGTACAAAATCCATACAAAGAAATATAAAGGCAAGTTTTTATGTCGGTGGCCTTCCTAACGCAACCCTCTGAAGAGGGGACGATGATAAGAAGATTCAACGTCATTATATTCATCATAAACCTTTCTAAATATGTGAATTGGCTCATGACACGGTTGCACATGAAATATTAATATAGCCAGTTTCCATCACAAAGCTGGTAACAATGAAAACCAGTCTGCTTTTATATGGGAGCATGGCACAATGTCTAGAATAACTTCGAAAGTTAGAACTAGGAATGAGTATATACAATAGAACTTAGGGGTAACACCTTTAAGGGACAAGGTTGGTGTGGGCACGTGCAAAGAAGATAACTTGATGCCCTGGTAAGAAGATTGGAAATGATTTATAAATGATGTTAATAGAGACCTAAGAGAGCTTGGATGGGAATAATAAGAAACGATATAGATATGCTATCTCTTAGGAGTGAGTTTGCTCAAAACTGGCTAGAATGGAGGTGTAAGATCTATGTCACAGGCCTCAAATTATTGGATGAAGGTACTACTTGATTATGATTTTGATTATAAACTTGTGCTGAATATCCTTAAGACCCTCATTTCAAAACCTCAGTCTCAAAGTTGCTTCATATGCAGGTATCTTCAGTTGTTGAGGTGGTGGGCCTAACTATTTGTTTGAGCGCGTCGCCAGTCGATGGCATGCAATGATAACTTGCACTTCCACTGAGGGGTCTCATTCAAGACTTACAAATGGTTTTGGAAACTTTGAAGCTAGTAACCATGTTTCATTCTTCATAGATTATTCTGAAAGTGATTTAGAGTCACTAGATAGTAGTTCATTGGCAACAAATTCTTATTTCACGTCAAATATGACTTCTTTCCAAAAGCGGCAAGCTCTTGGTAAGTACACTATTTCTTTCCTTCTCGTACTTTAGAGATTCGATCATAGATACCTTATTTTGACAAGATTAATACACAAATAAAAATTAATTACCATCGTGCACTATTTAACGTTAAAAGTCCTTTTTCTCTTTGGTGAAACAAAAATTTTTATAGTTGAATGTTATTTATTATCTATTGAAGGAAATATAATCTCCAAATTAATACTTTGTGGAAATTCTAAATTGTTTATACAAGCATCACACATGATGGGTAAGAGCAGAAAAGGGTAAGTGCACAGCATGTTTCTGTCTTCTATAAGCTGCTTTAATAAACTTCAACTAATCTAATTGTATGTTTATCTCGCTACATTTTCCGCAAGTACATTTCGTTGTTCTGTGCGCAAAGATCCTGGTTATTCTGATATCAGTAGTGTTAGAAGATGAATCCCATTATTTCTACTGCAAACATCTCTACCTTGCCACTGTTTACAGTATGTGATTTTAATAACAGCATGTATTTTCCTCATATTCCCTAGTTAGTGTACTAAATGAAATTCCTGCATCGGCTGCTGTTGCTATCTTTTGTAGATGGTTCAATTGTTAAGAAAGTTGAATAGCAATATTGAATCCATATGTCAACCATAAACTATTTGGGCAACGACGACGATGACGATGATGACGACAATGACAATGACAATGATAATGACGATGACGATGACGATGGTTCTTATTCATTAGTCCTTACCTCATTTATCCTCGCTTCTGTGGTTTGATTTCCAGTTATGTATCTGCAATCCAACCCTGGTGGAATTACTATCTTTGGATGGACGGTGGATCGTACTCTAATCAACGTCATTCTCTCTATTGAGCTCTCCCTGATTCTTTTTGTTCTCAGTAAAACTGTAATTTTGTAGCTGAAACATTCATGTACACAGAATTGTCATCCAAAGATGAATGTCCTCAACAAGTTATTACAACAGACATGAATCTCAATTAATCCCAGAATGGCGCTCCTTCTTGCTACTAAAAAGCCCGAGCTTTCAGTGTTTTATTTTCTGGCATTGGAGCAACAGATTAGCCATTCAAGCAAAAGACACCGGTTGAGAAGATCATCTTCACAGATTCGGCCTTGAAAAATTCTCTGTTTTCAGTGTACATAAAACGTCTGTATGTATATGAGAATACATATTACAGACTTTTGTTTTATTTTTTCCACAATGTACCTTGCCTTCTCCTAAAATCTTTATAATAGGTGTCGTAGTAGGGGGACCTAGCTCTTTGAGGTGTACATACATGAACAAATTTCATTTTTAGCAACAATATTTTGCAGATTACTTACAATATGTGGATATCAGCCTGTAGGTCCTATGTAGGAGGGACAATCAAGGAAAGGGGCAAATTAAGTTCAACTGTGCATGTTTATATTTCTTCCTTCTCCCATGTTACAGCGCATTGCTGAGAAGACCTGCTTTAATGCCGGCCTAGCCTCTGAATATCTTACAGGATCGAAACATCATTATGCCCCTTGAAAAAAACTTTTATAGCCATGGTTCATGCCATTCACGACTTTCCTCATTTCTGGTATGGATTGGTAAAACCAAGGGGAAAAGGGAACAAAAACTATTCAATCCCATAGTTTGACCATTTGGTAAACTGTAGAATGTGAAAGAAGGGTGAAACAGGAAAACAAGGGGTTGGAAAAATGAACAAAAAAAATTCCACATGTCAACCTGTAAATTTTGGGTGAAAATCCATGGCCTTGGTGTGCGACGGCTTACTCTTTCTTCATCTTTTATCACCAGCTATCTAGAGTTATGGAACTAATTCATCTGCTATAGAACACCAATCCTTAAATTTAAACAATCAGTCACGCCATCTTCAGAACAGCTTATCTTGCCATGATAGAGTTTCCTTCTGCCAGTGTGCTGTGAAACGTCTGATCTCTTGAATTAGTCTCTTACCTGATTTTTTAAATGGGCACGACCAAAACTGAAATGTTCCCAGGTCTTTTTCCACAATACCTTAAAAGTTTGATTGCTCACGAACGAGGCTTGTCCCTACGTATGTACTTTGCATTCAGAAACACTCCTTTTGTCTTTTGAGTTCTCGTTCTGTTTTCCTTTCATATGATAGTCCTGGTTCGTTGTTATAGGAAATCCATCAATGTCAACTGTTTTCAATGGACGTGTATCAACATACTTCGGTACACCACACAGGTAAGATCAATGAAAAACCGCGCGAGCAGAAACAGATTCAAGTCAACTTGAGACCTTGAATTCAACTCGTCAAGCCAAATTCAAACACATTCTAGCTCAATCTAGGCTCAGTTTCAAATTATTTGAGCTCGTATATGCATGTATAAGCTTATTCATTAACTTATACTATGCTTTTAAGAATGTGTGAGAACATATATTTTATACCATTTCTCGTAAAATAGTCCAGCCAACCTAGTTTCATAGTTTTTTTTAGTAACCAATTTTATAATGTTATAAATAAACAGAAGTAAAGAATTTAATAAAAATAGAGATGGCTTAACTCGTCTCTATGTTTTGTCTCCAAGTCATGCCGGACGTGGGTTCTAATTGAGCAGTAAATGCCCCTTAAAGACTCAAGAAAAAACACATCTATAACTTGAAAAGGAAGCATCCAAATATTTAAATTATTCAGGAAAAAAAAAAACAGATCCAACTTTGAGTATTTTTACCCATGACAATGCTCAAGATAGTACCGTTTTTACATGTCTCATACATTTACTCCCATCAAGCAACAACCACAGTGTACAAGATATGGTGAGAACTACAACCATATTACTTCCACCAACCTATAACCCACTCCCGGTGCTTATTTTTCTGACCCTCACTAGCCCTAATTTATAATTTCCCCTCACCTCTCCGCCATTACAGCGTCAAATGACAGCCATTGAAAGGAAGGCCCATAAGACGAGTTACAAAGGGGGTGAAGAGCATTTCCTTTTATTACAACCCCAACTTCACGCATTATATTTTTTTTTTGATCGGTAAAAGTGCAGCATAACCCATTCTATTAAGAAAAAAACAAATAACAAAAGCTAACAAGATCACATTGCATACGCATCTTTTATTTTAAAAAAAGAAATTCTTGAAGAATATTTGAAAGATGAGCTTGAGAGCAAAAATAATCCCCGACATTAGTTTCATATTGCTTGAAAGATCCTAGCGTTCTTTTTTTTTTATAATTAAAAATTTTATTAAGAAAGAAAACAAAAAAGAGTACAATGGAAGAGAGAGAACAAACAACTCCTCGACCGAAGGAGAGCTAAAATGAAGACTCCTCTAAAGAACCCCAAAGTCAAAGGAGGCTCAAGAGACAAATGACAAAAGACAAAAGATAAACATTTATGCACACCGATCAAGTGCTGTAGAGATGCACTCAAGGAGTCCAAGCGCTTGTTGCACTCAAGGAGTTCGCTCATCCCATAGGGATTTCAGGAAGGAACAATGTATGAGACAAGTGTCCTTAAGGTTGAAGGTAGATCTCCTTAGCTTTATAAATGAGGTTTTGGCCCAAAATAAAAGCCTCAAGCTTTGTATCTTCAAATATTCAGTTGTTCCTCTCTTCCCAGATCATTGTAGCGAAGCAAGTGAAACCAGCTTGGATGACATAACCAACATGCTTGTTCAGCCAATTGAGTTCCATGGAGTGGCTCCCAATTTTATGAAAGATGTTGCACTTTCGCAGATATATGTGCCAGATCACCTTGGCATATATACATTCAAGCAGGAGGTGTTTGACCGATTCTTCACTTCGCTTGTAAAGGACACATCTGTTTGGTAAAGGTATCCCCCTTCTTTTCAAGTTGTCTAATGTGAGGAGACCATCATTTAGAGCCATCAAGGTGCAGAAGGAGTAGTGATTCACCCGGTGCTTGAACCATATGAGGTCATGCCAAGGGACATTACCAGTTTTCACCCTGGTAGCATCCCAGGCACTCTTAAAAGTAAACTTACCAGATCGAGTGAGTCATCCAAAAGAATCCTCCGATTCGGAGAGCATAGGGATGTTCTCTAGGATTTCCGCCTTTGCAAGGTCTCCTTTTCTTGAGAGGAGCTGCTCACTGTGGAGGTTACCTGAATTTAGATAGTCAGCAATTGATTCATTTGTGGTGCTCCCCAACTCAAGAATAGTTCTATTGCCAAATTTCCGAACAAGAGCCAACGGGCCACTCCAAGGGTCTAGCTACATCCTCATTGTGCGACCATTGCCAATGCTAGGGACGCATATCTCCTGCATAAAAGTTTGTAGTTGGAGAATAGAATTCCAAGCATAAGAGCAGTGTTGGGGTCTAGCCATCTAGATGGAGCTGTTTCCAAGATAAACACCATAAATCCATAAGCACCATAGGGATTCTTTGCATGTAGCACATCTCTAGAAGAGCTTAGCAAGGTTTGCATTGTTATTTTTTATGCGCCTAACCCCAAGACCCCCTTCTTTGAGGGGTCGGCATAGCCTTCGCCAGGATATGTTGTGAAAACCATTAGAATAAGTAGTACCTTTCCATAGAAAAGTGGTCATGATGTTTTCCAACTTTCGATAGACTTTGGCGGGGAGTTCAAAGCATGAAGTCCAGAAGACGTTTAGGCCTCTGATGACTGATTTAATTAGTTGCAATCTTCCGGCATAAGATAGGAGTGCTACTTTCCATCCGTTGACAATGATCCTATCAATAAGAGGTTTACAGGCTGGGTAAGAAATGTGCTTAGAGGAGAGATGCATACCCAAGTATTTGATTGGAAAGGTCCCTTCTTGGAATCCAAAAGTTTGAAGGATGACTGATTTGCACTGGCTTCATGTGGAGAAGAAGATAGAGCTCTTGTTGATGTTCGCATAGAGACCAGATATGTTTGCGAAGGCTGAGAGGATTTCATTAATGCAAATGGCCGACTGCACATCTTCCTTGGAGAACAAGAGGATATCATCTGCAAAAACCAGGTGAGAGATGGGGAGACCTCCCTCGATGTTGGGTGCCTTGAGGTTTCCGTTCATTGTTGCGTGATTTAACATAGCTGAGAGGCCTTTCATGCATAGTAGGAATAGGAGGGGGGATAATGGACAACCCTGTCGAAGCCCACTTGCACTTGGAAAGTACCCATAGTTCGAACCATTGATCAAAACACTAAAAGTGGGGGTGCAAAGGCATTGCCTGGTCCAGTGGAGCCATGTGTCATCAAAGCCGAAGGCCTTAAGAATGTGAAGGATGAAGTCCCACCTCACCTTATCAAATGCTTTCCTCAAATCCCCTTTTATGCAAAACCTGTTTTGTCCCCCACGTCGATGCATATTGCAGACTAGCTCATGAGCAAGTAAAATATTTTCTCCAATTAATCTCCCATTCACAAAAGCCGACTGATTGAGGCTAATCAAAGTAGGAAGTACAAGAGCCAACCTGTTTGCCATAATTTGTTGATGGTTTTGTAGATGAAGTTACATAGGGCGATAGGCCTAAACTCTTCAAAGCTCTTGGAGTATGTCTTTTTAGAGATGAGGGTTAAAAAAGTGTGGTTGAGAGCCTTGAGCATGTATCCTCTCCTAAAAAAGTTTCGCACTGCCAAAAGGAAGTTTGGGCCAACAATATCCCAAAAGTGGGTGAAGAATTCTTTTGGGAATCCATCTGGACCTGGAGCCTTACTATTGGGCGCCTGGAATACAGCCCCTTTGATTTCGTCATCACCCACTTCACTAGACAAGAAAGGGTCCGAGAGAAGGGGAGTGTTACCTAGGGGGTAGAGGCAGTAGGAGTAAATAAATTCTTGTAGTACATCTTTGCATTGGCTCCAATTTCCTGGTGACTTTCCAAGCGAGTGCCCGAGTCATCAATGATCTCGTGGATAGTGTTCCGAACACAATGGAAAGCAACAAACGCATGGAAGAACTTGGAGCACTTGTCTCCCTCTTTGAGCCACTTTACTCTTGATTTTTTACGATAAAATTTTTCTCTTAAACCATCCTCTTCATGCACTTTTTGCCTCGCCAGGTTAACACACTTCAGCAAATCATCATCATGAGGTTGATTCTGCAAGGCAGATTGCAAAGCATGGAGGTCTAGGATGGTTGATCTATATCTATCATTGACATCCCCAAAGTGATCTTTGTTCCAGGTTTTGAGGGCCTCTTTGCACTCTTGCAATTTTTTTAATATTATAAATAGAGGCTGACCATGGATCTGCATCTCCCAAGCTTTGGAAATAACTTCTTTGATACTGGGGTCGTGGAGCCACAAATCAAAGAACTTGAACGGTTTCGGCCCATTTGGGAGGGATGGGTGCATTCTGAAGATGATGGGGTTGTGGTCTGATATGCCTGGAGGTGGGCAATGGAGTCTTGCAATAGGGAAGCTGATGAGCCAATCAGGGTTAGCAAAACCTCTATCAATTTGACAGAGAGTAAGGTTGTTACCAGATTGATCATTGCTCCATGTGTAAGGTAGAGAGCAAGGGATCTCCTAGAGTCTAACCTGCGAAATGCAATCATTGAAAGCTCTAAGGTCAGCTTGAGGCGCGGAGCCTCTACCCATTCTATCCGACTCATGGCGAATTGCATTGAAATCACCCATCACAATCCAAGGTCCCACAATAGTGTTAGCGAAATTACAGAGATTGGTCCACAGATTCTTCCGCTCCTGAGGGTTATTAGAACCATATATAGCTATAAAATGGAAGGTATCACCTGAAGAGCAAGTGACTACGCAGTGGATGGCTTGAGATGTCTCCTGCACTTTATGAACGGTAGCAACGGTGGGGTTCTAGAGGACCAAGATTCTGTCCGATTCATCTGAGGTCAAATTATTCAGGGATTGCCATCCCGCAATGACTTTCCTGCTGACTCTGACAATGTGTCTTCGTTTGATTTTTGTTTTGCATAGCGCCAAAAAGAACACATCTTCATCTTTAACAAGGTCGCGCACCGTCGACCTTTTCCTTTCGTGGTTCAATCCACGGATATTCCAGCTGCATATGGACATCAAAGAGGTTTAGAGGCAGATGCCCCCGTTTTATTTGCCTTCTTTTTTTCTTCTGGTTCTTGTTTTGAGAGACAGTGCGAGCTGGTTGGATTCTTCTTGTTGCCATCAGTAGAGTGGATGAGGCTTCTGAAGTTGATTCATCACTATCTTGTATTGGGAGGAAGGGGTTTGTGGAATGCAAAGCCTGCGTCGGAGCTAGCTTTGATAGGGGTTTTACCCCCCGCTTCCCTGGAGAGCTCCAGTTGTGCGGGCACTAGGCGTGAGAAAAGGAGCCCCCGGAGGAGTCCAACGTGACTGCTCTGGAGGGAGAGGGAGCCAGGCGAGAGTGGTCGGGTTGGTAGGAGTGGCCAAGATGGGGGTCCGCAAGCACATCTAGAGTGGTTGCTGGGGTGGCAGAGAGGTAGAGTGGAGAGCCATCATGTGCAAATATGTGCTTCCCTTTGACCATGTAAGGCACATGTCCAACAACAACTGGTGAGTTTTTTAATACTGACCTCGAGTCTTCATGCTGGATTGGGTGGGGTATGGCGTTGAGCAATTGGTCATTCTCCAACGGTACCATAGATGGACTTGGCTGCACCAAGGACTCATCCGAGCTTGGGATCAATCGGCTAGGGCCAGAGGCATGCACCGGGGTCGTCCTCTGACGATGAGTGGTTGGACCCCAATCCTTAGTTGATAGGGGGGAGGGGAAATTCATCGCTGCGGTGGTTATAGATGTATTAGTCACTCCTGCTGCAGCCGGGGTTTTTGTGCTTCCAACATTTATGCCTTCCGGAGCATGGTGATGTGGCGCCTCAATCCAGACCTCCTTCGATTGACAAGCATTGGTGGTGTGGTCGAAGCATTTACATTTGGCACATATGTGTGGCTTCCATTCATAAACTGCGGGCTTTGGAAAAAAAGACCCATCTCCGGTGGCTACATAGACAACCGAGGGGAACTGGAAATCGGTGTCAATTTCTATGTAAGCTCTGGCATACTCTTGTCGAGAGCGATCGGTTGTGGCTCTATTAGAAAATAGTGGACACCCCACAAGACTGGTCACCATACTTAAGCTCTCTTTAGCAAAATATTGAGGCGGGAGATCTGGGAATCACACCCAAATCAGAACTGTTTTCAGAAGTTCTCTGACAGGCCGCATGCCAGGATGCCATTTTCGGAGGATTAAGGGTCTACCGCTCACGGTCCACATGGAGTGTAGGATTCACTCACAATCTTCGGAGGAAGTAAATTTAAGCATAAAAAATCCCCCTGCTAGAGTCTGCATGTCGAAAGATCCAGCCGGTTTCCAGATTCTAGATACATAGTCCTTGAACCACATGAAGGAAGAACGCTTACCCATAGTATATCCGATAAGGGTATTGGTCCACCTCAATGCTTCCCCGGTATACGGACGGAGGTCTGACCCTTCAACTCCGGGTGGAAGGTGAGTGCTTCTGATGCCTTAGAGGTAATCGAGATAAGATGCGCCCATGAGAAAGGCTGGGACTCAGCCCTGACAGAGGAGGGACCGGGGTCAGGGCCGGGGGGGTGGGTGGGTGGGATGAAGAAATGGGGGTGATGAGGGAGCAATGAAAGGTTGCGCAGGGGTGGGGGGTTCAATTTGTGGGATTGGGGATGCCGTGATCCCGCTTGTGGGAGCCAGAAGGGAGCCCGGGAATGAGGCTGTCTCACTTAGGCATTTGGTGGCAGGAACAAGGCTGGGGGGAGATGGGGGGATGCAGAGATGATTTGAGGGGCGAAGTGAGACGGGTCGACGGCGGGGCGAGGTGGCTGAAGGGTGGGGCCGGGGCGGAGGGGGAGATGGCAGTGTGAGGGGTGAAGGAGGTCACTTTTGACGGCCGGCGGGTCGATGGTGAGGGTGGAGGGAGAGGGGGGCGGCAGTGATGATGGTGGAGGAGGTGGGGAGGTGGCAGCGGAGGGGTGGAAGCGAGTGGGGGGAGAGAGAGAGAGAGGGCGGAGGGGGAGGTTGGAGATGGCGAGGCGGAGAGGGGGGATGGGGGCGAGGGTCGGCGGTGATGGTGGGGCTGACGGCGGCGGGTGGCGGTCCTCAGGCTAGAGCATCACCCCCTGGTCGGCTCTCCTCCTCAGATCCTAGCGTTCTTTTCTCTCCAAATATGATTAACCACTGCATTTTTTGAAACTTTTGAAGACTATTCCAAGATAATGACTATAAAGTCACTATTGCGAGCGTTGGGAGAGTTAATTCTTAAAGAGCTTAAAAATTAAGTTGAATACCCATCTTGAATACCCACATTAAAAAAAAGATGTGCATTGGATTCACACTTATTTTTACATAAGGTGCAACGACTAACCAAAGATATCTCTCTTTTGAAGCCGGTCAAGTGTGAGCAATCTACTATAGAACATTAGCCAAGACACGAAAGAGTGTGACTGAGGTATTTGGTGCTTAACTTTACGCATTATATTACACTCCGACAATCGAGCAAACAGGTAAATGGGACAACCAGCATTCCTTTTTCTAGAATTGTGTGTGTCTCTTTCCTTTTCGAGTCCATGAGGATCCCGATTTGCCTCAGTTGTAGAATCAAAGCACATTGGCCTGTAAAAAATAGGGGATTATTACTTCCTCAGATAGCTAACATTTCACATAATTCCAATAAAACTCATACAATATCAGATCTTCTAACAAGACCTTAAAAATAGATAACATTATAATGCCTTGATACAGTCACTTAAAAAGCCCCTAAAATTGCAGCAAAACAAACGAGGTGGTCATAACATGCACAACAAAAGTATAAAGCAATTGAACTTCTTTCAATGACTTGCCACCAGAATAGACTCTATTATAATTAGGCCTAATCTCAATTGCTTCCTACCAACAGTAGGGTGAATACTAAACAGCAATTGTATCTAAATTTCAAATTCACATTCCTTCATTTTTCATGCCCAATTACGTATTCAAGGCTAGAGCAACACAAAAGTAAAACGGATCAGAACGTGAAAAGCCATGTTCTCCAATTCAAATTTTCAACAAGCAAAAGCACAGAAAATTAATTGAATCATATAAGGTAGCAAAGACAAAACTAAACACATGTAATCTTTAACCACAATCACAGTCAATCAGTGAAATGGATAATTCCTTCTGAATTGCAATATTTCCTTTTTTGAACTTCTGATGACTCTTTCAAAACATTCATCTTTTGATGCAAACAGTTAGAACACTATCTTTGTTCTGATGCAATCAGTTAGAACATTTATTGCAAACGTAATTAAAAAATCGCGCTAAAAAGGTCAAACGGAAAATGTAAAATAATGTAGATACAGCAACATACAACAGAGCCAGTAGTACAAGGAGCAAGTAGGAAAAATTGCAACTCCCCTTCCTGGATTCAATCTTCAATGAACTGCAGCTGGCAAGAGTCACGGATTTTAAACCTCTTTACATAGCATATTCATCATATTCAAACGAAACAAGGGGAATATTTTTATCTCAAAGCCTTCTGTCTTAAAAACAAAAATTGTGGGATCATCTAGGAAGATAGGCTCTCCCATTTTCCTTCTCTCTCATATTTTTTCCTGCTTTCCTGAGGTTAAAAGGGAAAATAGCAGACTGTGTTTTCCAAATTTTCTTCTCTTAGGGACCTGTTTCCTTCCCCTAAAGTTTGCATATCCATTCAAACAGACCGCCAGAGCATCACTCGTTACCTAACCTGTTATGGTTTTATTTGATCTCCTCACATATGGTTATATTTTTATATTCCTAGCCACAGATATGGCTAATGCCTTGATTATTCAGAAATATATTGATAATTTAAAGCTCTAAGTTCAACAAATTCTTGTCTAAATCGCATGTCACATCACGATCATAGTATAATAACTAGCTCATATCCTGGTCAGACCCATAAATTAAAATGCAGTTGTTCAAGCAATGCATATAAAAGACACTGCACCACTTAAAAAAAAGATGTGCTAGCAAAAATGTACCTCACTACTGCCACTTACAGTAACATCCATCTCCCAGATCCATAAATCTGTTTGCCCTCATACTGCAGATTCATTTGCATGCAGATCATGGAAAGTATTGCTTCTCAAAACATTCACAAACTTGAAAAAGAAGGAAGAAATTGCCAAAATAAGTATAAAGATCTCACATGGGAGCATTTATGCCTTTAAATTCAATATCATCTACCATGTGCTTCAAGTTAAGATAAAATAAATGATTGTCGTTTTCTAGACAGTAAAAGATGAGCAAAAACAAGCAGAAATTCAGATGCAATGTAAAAAGAATATGAAGCTAGCAGCAAAAACTCAACCCCACAACATCGGATAATTATTTAAAACATAAAAGCAAATCCAAAGGTAAATGACGAATGACCCACAAAAGACAAACAGTTCCTTGCTTGATAGCTTCAGACAAAGTGACATCGTCATCAATCTTACCATAATTGACAAAAGGGACACCTTAATGCTGTGAAAACAAATAAAATGTTAAAAAAAATGGCTTTTGTGAACTGCTCATGAATGACAAATAAAATAGCAGCCTATGTTGCATTAAAAGCACTCATTCAAGCTTTCATCATCTCAGACAGCAGGTCGTGAAACACATATAAGTTAGTGTCCATTTTATGACGAAGGACAGAAAAAGGTTACTTAAAAAATGATTCTGATACAAAAGCCTATATATCGCTCCAGCTTGAAAGTGAGATAGAGGGATAAAGACAAAGAAGAAAACAAACGGACAAAATGACAGGATCCTACATCCGATTTATGTCATGCATCCCTGCTCGCCACCCCATAAGAAATTTGTTTACCTCCACCGTTGCAAAAACTGCAAGTACTGCCGCCATATCACATTACGTGCTAAAATGATTAAGCCATAGGAGTATTCAAAATGTCCACTGTTTTCCTTTTTGACTTTATACCATTAATGTTTACTAAATCTAATAGCACCACCTTTACTTGCATTCTTTTCTTGGCATGGTAGTCCTTGTTCAACCTTTATACACCCAACTAGCGATTGTACCGCTCTGCACATAGATATGAATCAATGGCAGAATATGTAAGTTAGTAAAACAAGGATTGGCTAAGTTGAGCAATTCTAAACCAAGGATCAAGAACAATTTCCACTGCCTTCCATTATACATTCACTATCATACCAAAGAACAGCATGAAGAGAGAACAGCAGCCAACCATATAATGGCACTACGTTGACTAAAGTCGCATATTTGGCAGACAAAACAGGAGACATCGGGTGAAAAAGTTGTAAAATAATTCTGGTCATATCAATCAGATTACTTCTCGCGATATCAGAATCCCCTTACCACGAAAAGATTATGTACGAATTACTCTCCTTATGTGACATACTCATCCATTTTGAACCATTCCAAAGAAATAGAAACAACTAAGAATGAGAGAATTGAGCTAATTCATCGGAAAGATCAATAATTCCACTGATACATTTTACAAACAAATTTAACTTACTGTGACATTGTATTTAGTCGAGTCATCAAAATGCGTTGAAATCAACATGTAATTTGATTTTGTTACAATATCTCATAAAGTCAATTGTGTCAGGCATGATGAGCAAACAACGCACACCTTCAAATACACAAGGATCTTGTAAACACTATAAAGTTGTATAAACGAGAACAATTAGAAGTAAATAAGTGTATAAATCATATTCCATTCTGGAAATTAACACTAGAACTTTTAGATCAGTGTGTACAGCCTTCCAATGGAGTAAAAAATATTTTACATACAAGAAGCTCTAAATGAACCTGTTTCGACCAAAGGTAATTTAAACACCACTGGCTCTGCACATCCTATAACCACTGTTGTCAGCAACATATGTCCTGCAACACAATTGGTTCCAATTCCGGACAAATATGGATCATTTTTCTTCTGCACCCGAAGTTATAAAAAAAAACACCTGATAACAAGTGCTATCAAATTGCCGTCTCACACTCAACCTTTTTTGCAATTTAGCGTGCAATGTGCATGTCTCTCACCTCAGGCTCCTGGAAAACACTTATAAAAGTGGAAATCAAATGGCACTGTACAAGTACAGTCTCCCATTCTGTTGACCTCAACATGAACTGTTCTCATTCAAGTCAGCCAAACAAACTACCAGCACCAATTAACTCTCCACGCCTTTCCTTCTCCCGCAGCTCTTGTAACGGGTCTGGGCTCTTCATAATACGCCGTAGCCGCCTAAATCAGGGACAAAAATTAGACTAGAAGAAGGAAAGATATAGCCGTGACCACATTTCTATTAAGCTTTTAAAGTACCTGTCATGAGCATGTTGTGCAGGATACGTTGGCATAAATTCTTTTGATTTCGGAAGAGGAACCTCACGAAACCATTCATGCTTCAAAGCAGCTTCAGCTGTTATCCGCTGCATCAGAAATTAATACAAAATTGAATTTTTTTACTCGTTAAAAAACAACACTAAATTCACAGGTCGAGTCAAGTATTTTTTCAGCCATCTTTGCTAGGTTTTTTATTGTCTAGCTACCAGCCTAAGCCTCCTACATCAGCAAAGAAGATCATAATACAAGGCATTAGCATGGGCAAAAGGATTAAACACAAATCCAATTCTTAAAATACTCAAACACACGGATATCAACTCTAAAAACTTCCCTCGTCAAATTTAAGAGGGAAAAGTAAGAAACTGAGAATACCTTCTCTGGATCGTAAGTGAGAAGTTTATTCAACAAGTCAAATCCAGCTTCAGAAAGTGTAGGGCGTCCAGAAAATGAAGTGGGTGGGAATTTTTCGCGCAATTTATTGTACCTGAAATCAACACGTCAGTTGTTACAAAAGGTGAAACAAAATACCACTATAATTTGGGATGTGCCACCCTGGCAAAACTGGGAACTTGACCAGGAATCACCCATAGCTGGAAAGCCTGGGAAAACAGTATTGAAAATAAGAACACAATAAGGAAATTTGCATGAACATTAGATGGCAATATCAAAATTAAATACTTACGGGTTCTTAGAAAAGTTTACTTTAACACCAGGCAATTTAGCAATTCCCGGCCATATCTTTTCGTTTGGTGTACCAAGAATTTTATAAATCTGTTTAGCAAAAGAAAAAACAAAGCTACGAAGAATGAGACAAAGCTCAAGAATGAGATGTACAAAGTGAACAGAAAATTTCATCAAGGCAATAAATGTCAATTACCTTGCCAAGTTGATCAATTTCATTTTTTCCATTGAACAGAGGTTCCTTCGCCAACATTTCCGCCATTATACAACCAACAGACCACATGTCAATGGCAGTTGAATATTCTTTAGCTCCTAAAAGAAGTTCCGGTGCCCTGGAAAAGAAATGGATCTACTATCAGTTAATTTGACAAACATAAGATGAAAATCTTGATTGAATTGTCCTCTGCATTCATACCTGTACCATAAAGTAACTACCAGCTGAGTATAAGGCTTCAAAGGGCTGCCATATTGACGAGCCAACCCAAAATCACATATCTTAAGCTCACCACGATTATTCAATAGAAGGTTTGATGTTTTCAAATCCCTACCATAATAGAGGGTGATAATTTTGAGACCAATAACAATACAAAATCCCACAATAACAATAGAAAAATCCCACAATGAGGTAAATGAATTGCATACCTGTGAAGTACCCAGTTGTCATGAAGGTACTTTACACCCTCCAATAGTTGCAGCATTAGGCATTTGACTTCACTCTGGCTAAAAGGTTGCTTCATAGTCTCCATCAAGCCTTTAAGATCATGTTCCATGTACTCCATTACCATAAAAATGTCATCTAGTTTACTCCCAACAACAACTTCCTTAACATCCACAACCGATGGATGATGAAAAGACAGAAGAATATTTATCTCCCTGAGAGAAGTCAAGGGAAAGCCCTCTTTTTCTTTCTCCATTTTAACTTTCTTCAAAGCAACAACTTCCCCACTCTTTCTATCCCTGGCTCTAAACACAACGCCATAAGTGCCTTCGTCTATCTTGTTCAGCTTGTCAAAGTCATCAACACTCCTACAAGCTTGTAGCATGTTTATGCTCCTCTGAGGAGGCACAACTAGATCTGGAACACTGTTGGAATTTTCATCTTCAGAATCTGCAGTACCGTTCCCATCTTCATCATCCATCTCCATATAGTCATTCTTATCCAACTCACCGTCCTGATACTCGTCCTCACTTGCCGATCTACTATGCTGACTTTGCCTGCCAGACCCAGATGACTTAGAGAAAGCTTCTTGAGAGCTGTCTCTCGTGAACTCTCCAGCTTCAGGACTTAATACACCTGCGTTCAAGGGTTCCAAAGATGAAGTCATCTTTTTTCTCCTTTTATTCATGACTTCCTCATCAATTATCTCACCCTCATCTCTAGGAGAATTGCCCTCATCAGCCCATCGTGAAGAAGATATATTCCTACTAGAGACATAATCCTCCTCATCCATGCTAGGTTCCAATTGCTCAGCAGCAAAATTTGGTGGCATGGTTGGTGACTCCAGAGCAGCGGACTCTGGTAAATCAGCTGTTGCTGCAACCTCAATTGTCATCACCTCCAATCTACTATGACTACTCAACCCAGAAAAAAGTTGATCTACCTCTGCTACTTCTAACTGCACAGATTGGTGATATGCCAGAGAAAGCGCTGGAGGAGGAGAAGAAGAAGGAGGGGAGGGAGGAGGAGGTGGATCGTTTGCAATTTTACTTTTATTTTTTAACGTGACACCCACTCGCTTCTCATCCATGTCCCACACAATTGGTGAAAATTTTCGCTTCTTCTCTACTACAGGTTGAGCACTATTATCAGGGTTGGCATTTTTGTTAGTAGAAACCCGCGAGTCAGAAGGATCATCGGACCCGCTTCCACTAGACAATTCACCGAGCTCTCTGTCCACCGTTCTTCTAGAAATCCCACTTTGCTTAGTATGACCATTTCCGCTGCTCTCACAATTCCTTATGACTGAAGAAGAAGAACGCCCACCATTTGCCATTTCCCGCTCCTTAACATCCTGCTGTCTATTTCTAGCCCTATCTCTAATATCGCGTTCCTTCTGCCGCTCAACGTGGCGGGCCTGACTGCGATCATAATCCTGGTCACGCCCATTTTCTCCTCTAAAATCAACATACTCCCCCCGTTTTGAAACCTTGTCAACATCTGATTCGCGGTCCCTGAATTCATGGTCGCGGGAACCACCATGCCTTCCTGCCACCATGAGTCCGGCAAACAAAATACCGAAAGATCCTAAATCCCACAGTAGGCGGAAGCAAAGAAGATAAAGATGTACAGAGTAATAAAACGCTGACCTTGGATGCGTATATTCAAAATCCACAAACTCACCAAGAAGCGCAGCAACTCGAAAACCCCAATTGAAGATAGCAATCAAAACCTAACAGTTACGGGAGCACAGAAACGAATTCAAGATTGAAAGTCAACACAAATAATCCACAAATCCCAGCCCCCCCGCTCCAGACCCGAATCGAAACCCAATTCAGAATATCATAAATCACTGAAAACCCAAGAAACAGACCGAACCGAGCTCACCACTGCCAGCCACAGGCATCCAACTGTTCCACAGGCAAAACCCTCTACCAAACCCCTTTCTATCTTCTCAATCTCGACCCATTTCGAACCGCTCCCTGAAGGAGAATCGAAAATCGCAGAAATAAATGTGTCACGTAGCAAACCCTAGGGCACTTGGAACTAGCAAGAAATGGGAATTCAAAGCTCCAAGGTTTAGTGGATAGGGATTTGGGTTCACAAGAGGGAATCGCGAGAAGAGCTTACCGGCGGAGGAGGAGGCCGCGGAGCGGGAGGAGGATCGCCGCGCAGACGGAGGGAGAAGAGGGGGACGGAAACGAGTGATCTGGGATGGGAATGATGGACAGCCAGGACAGGAGGCCCCGCGTGCGAGAGAGTGATCTCCTGTCCAAGAGTTTTTTCCATATTACCTGGCGCAAAATCTCATATTCCCATATTACCAGGTTTTTCCCGTGAAATCTCATATGACCCGGAATCTGGACTTGATGTACCCAAAATGCCCTTTCTTCTATTTTTTTCGTGTTAACACTGTGCGAAGAGGCGTGTTGTGTACAACACGCCTCGAGTGTGAAGTTCTCCGGCGATTCCCATCGGCGACGGCACCGGCGACCGGCGAGTTGGAGCGGCGATTCAACCGGCGGAATACACGGACGAGTTCGAGCCTATTCGCGTCCCCCATCTCGATATCGAGCTGCCCCCCTGCTGGATTTCGACGACACGACTGAGGGAGAGTGGACAAAGGCGGCGATTTGAAGCGCATCCGTCGGGATTTCTGATCTTCAACCTTGAGAAGACCCCCGCGGCTCCCTCCGCCTGCATGCAACAGGCGGATTGACCGGATTGAGCTTCGGTGCACGGCGAGGAAGACTGTGAAGGCACCTGCGAGGAAATACAGACATACAGACGACTAAACTACGGTAAGTTACAACTATCCTACCTGATTTTAGTTTCATAAGGTCGGACATTTGAATTTTTAATTTTTACTATGAACTATAAAGTCGTGTCTAGAGTAGACACGACTGTGTATTTAGTCGTGTCCGCGACGACACGACTTTTATATTTTCGTGTTGCACCGAGGACACTTTTGTACTGACCACTATACCTCACTCCTTGCAGATGGATAAAAAAAGAGATGAGTCTATGGAGGAAATACCACCGGAAGAGGAGGAGGATCATGATTTTGTCTTCGCACCTCGGCAGCGAAATCAGAGGGGCAGGAAAAGGAAGGCTCCGATGGACCGACCAGTGAAGAGAACATATAATGCGCGACCGGCGCTGAAGACGTGTTGTCAACCGGGGGCGATGAAAAAGTGTGCGGCCCTCCTACAGCGTCACCAAAGATGTGCCCAGCTGATGAACGAGGCTGGTTTCGCTGTCATTTTTGAAGGTGAGGACGTTGTTGTATCTCGGAACCTCCTCGACCATTTGGTCAGGTACTGGGATGAGTCGGCGAAGGTCTTCAATATCAAGGGTAGGACGCTACATTTCACAGAGGAAGATGTTGCCCTTATCACCGGATTGCCCGCAAAGGGCGACAGAGTTGAGGTCCTCCCCTCTTTGACACGCCGACCGGAAGGTCAATTCTTCAGAAAGTACTTCGCCGCGAGGAGAGCAGACATTCCACACATTGAGGAAATGATAGACAAGCTTAGCGCGGGCGAACTGAAGATGGAAGAGGAGGACATTGCGAGGATGATCATCTGCCTCCTCTTCTCCACGGTGTTGTTTCCACACAGCACTAGAGCGGTTCATCCCTCTTTGTACCGTTACATTGACGACCTCCCAAGATTGAGGTCATACAATTGGGCTGGGGCTATACATAAGATGTTGGTTTCTGGTATAACCCATACCAGCCGCCTAGTGGGAGCGAGATCGCAAGGAGAGTGCCTGGGCGGTGGATGCCTAAATGGCGCCGCATATGTCCTTCAGGTATGTAGCATTCATAGTCTTCGATCGGGAAAAAGTCTTATACAATACCACTATATATATAGTCATGTATCATAGAACACGACTATATTTATAGTCGTGTATAATGAAACACGACTAGGTATATAGTCGTGTTTTTTAAGACACGACCATAGTTCAATTCGTGTTGAACTTATAGTCGACTAAGGCAACCGCGCATTGTTATAATGTTTTCAACTGTTTAATTTGCAGATTTGGTTTTTTGAGCACACGACAATCTTCCATCCTGTCATGGGCCCTACCAGCCCACGGGCGAAAAGATGGCCAGGAAGTGGGGCCCTCATTACAGAGGTGAAGAAAGGTGCACAGAAGAAGCACCGCATGGCCGACTATTGGACGGGAGTGTTCCACAATCTTCAAATAGGGGAGGAACTCGTCGACGTAATCAGCCCCATGGCCGGAGAGGCATATCTCCTTGCTTCGTCAACCTCAGGGGCCCATCCTCCACGACGGCAGAGGCCGCAGAGGCCGGAAATGAAGACGACTCCCAACCAACCTGCCTCCACTTCCTCGAGAAAGGCTGCCCAGTCGACTGCAACTGCAATGGGCCGATTGGAGGGTGCCCTTCAGGGCATACAGTCACTAATAGAGATAGCTCTGTCTTCCTATGAGGAGATGGGAAGGAGAGTGGGACCTCTGCGAGAGATTCTCCACTCTATGAAGTCCTCTGCCGCCTCAGCGTCAATGCTGTTAGAAGGTCAGATCTTCGAGCATCCGAAGGAGGAGATGACTGACGAGCCGACGAATGAGCCGAAGAAGCGCCCCGAAATGGAGAGAAAGAAGTCATCGGTGCATCAGATGGAGCCGAAGAAGCGGCCCCAAATGGGGCCACAATCGTCATCAGTGCATCAGATGGACCCAAAGAAGCGGCCACTTCAAAAGGAGCATAATAAGAACACTCCTATCGGTATGCGGACGAAGGAGCTGGCAAGGAAGTCACATCTGGATTCGACGAAATGGGGTAAAGGTAAGTTGTAGACGATGATTTATTTTTTCGTGCCCCATCATACACGACTACTATATTTGTCGTGTTTCATTGTACACGACTATGTGGTTTATCGTGTTCTATATAACACGACTATGTTTTTTATCGTGCTGCTACTACTGACATGAAGAAGTAAAATGTCATTTCAGCTCCCATCAAACGCGCGGTTGAGGAAGACAAGATGGAACGGGCTGCGAAGAGATCCTCTGCCAAGATGTTTTTGAAGAAGCTCCAACCAGAATTCAAGGAAGATATGGAGCGTGCAGAAGTCGAGTCCCGTCCGACGTACGGCCGGGACATATTCCCCCCTGGTGTAGTGATAAGGAAGCGCTTCAGGACTGTCGGCTCGAAGGAGGAGCAGAGGATTAGAGAAGAGGACCATATACGGAGAATGGCGGAGGAGCAGAAAAGAAGAAATAGGTCCCCTCAGCCGAAAGCCGACTCCGAACAAACCATATCCGATAGAGAGGCGACCTCTATCATCGATGAGGTCATCTCTTCCATACGGCAGTCGGATATCGAAACCGTGAAGGAGGAGGTGAAGGGCGGGGACGTCGAAGAGGAGGAGGTGAAGGCGGATGTTCTGGACAAAGAGACGAAGGAGGGGGAGGGGAAGGAGGAGGAGGCGAAGGAGGAGGAGGAGGGGAAGGAGGAGGAGGTGCAAGCAGACGAAGAGGCGATGGACGAGGAGAAGACGGAGGAGTTGAAGGAAGAGGAGGCTGAGGAGGAGAAGGCGAGGGAGGAGGAGGAGGTCGCCGAGGGCACTGGCTTAACCGCATCACAGCCGGTTGACGTCGATGTCCTCCTAACCCCTCAGAAGTCTAAGTCTGTAATTGCTCTCCCCGACCACTATGCCGATTCGGAGTTATGCTTCGACATGGGGGTACTGTTAGAGCGGGATAGAGTGGCAATAGATGGATGGATGGCCAATCCGAGGAAGGCTTATCCAATCCCAACGCTATGTGATGACGACTATTTATCCCTCCTACAAACAACAGAAATAAACACCAATGTAAGTAAACCCATGCTCTTCATATATAGGGTTGTAGACATAAAGTCGGTATTGGAAGACACGACTTTGCACGTAGTCGTGTCTATGGAATACACGACTATACGCATAGTCGTGTCTATCGAGGACACGACTACTATGCAGATCGTATATATAGAATAATCGACTTTTAATTGGAAGTTGCATGTTGCCTTACCGAAGTGTAATGACTCCTCAATATGTTTTCTGTAGGTTATAGATGCTTTTTTAAGTCTTTTGAGCCAGCGCAACGAGAGAAACCCGATGAAATATCCGTGGGCATTTTTTGGTTGCCACGCATTCAAAGAGATATTCGACAACGTAAGTGTTCCCTGCAGAAGGAGTGATAAGTAAATAATTATGATATTATTAGATCGTTGTCTAAATCTCTTTCGCTTTCGCAGGAGCACCAGGAAGGGGGAAATAATGCTAAATTGGTTAAAAAGCTCGGGAGGATGCTGGACGGCTTGAATAGGAACATGTTCTACGCATTTTTCCCAATCCGCACCGGCTCCCACTTCTGCCTCGTGTATGTCCATTTCCCGCACTGTGTATGGCGCTTCTACAACCCACTGTCTGGCAGAGCCCAATTATATCCGCATCACAGAAAAGCTGCTGACAAATTCACGCAGTTCATGAACGTCGTTATGGCAGGCAAGCTGGGGTGGTTTGGTTTGCTAGACTGGAAGATGACTCAGATAACCAAAGCGCCGTGGCAACAAAATTCGAAAGACTGTGGCATCTTCATCATGATGTACGTCGCGCATTTGGCGTCCAATGTGAACCCCCCGGAGTTTGACCAGTCCACAATCACACGACTGTGGCGACCAGTCATCGCTTCAACCTTGATTCGGGGGCTTATTAACAGCGAGTTTGACGACGATTCCGGACAAGGCACAAAAGATGCTGTCACAGTTGCGGGTTTTTTGCGGCTTCCGGATAAAGAATAACTTCAAATTCATTTTATTCACATTCTTTTAATGTACAAAGTTCATTTCCTGTAAATACCAGATGTCACTGTACAAAGTTCATTTTATTCACATTCTTTCACTGTACAAACTTCATTTTTAATGTACAAAGTTCACATATTTGACTCATACCAGATGTAGACAAAATATCGCTATCATGAATGTGAATACGGCCTTGATACAACAGGTTAGTTTCATATAATCGTCTCTGATGGAAAACGACTACGCATATAATCGTCTCTGGAACAACACGACTACGTATATAATCGTCTCTGATTCAACACGACGTTATATGTAGTCGTGTTTCACAATACACGACAGTAGAGATGTTAATTTGGGTAGGCCTTCTGCGCTATACAAGACTTTGACTACATCCTAAGTGAAGAATGGTGGGGGCTGAGGTAAGCCGGAGCGGCGTACATCCGCTGTCTCGTTCGTAGACAGTTTGCCTTGTTGCGGAAGTTTTCGTTTCCTGCGCGTCCGATGTTCTTTCGGAACGGGGCTTTTTGTGCACTTTGTACGGTTGTGACCAACTTCACGACAATTCCCACATTTCGCACGTGGCCTTGCAGGTGGATCGGGCTGTGACTCAATTCTTTTTGTCTTTCTCCTGCCCTTCTTTGGAGCTTCAAGCCTTGGCGGTTCGCATTTAAATAATACGCCGTAATTTCCCCACTGACTTCTGTCTAAAGTAGGGAACACTACTTCTTCGTACGTGGTGCGGTACGTACTTGCGCAGTACCACTTCTCACAATATTCTACCGCTTCCAGACTCCTCTCATCAATACATGCCATGGCGTGCTTGCACGGAAGTCCCATGCTCTGGAAGAAGCCGCATGTGCATGTTCTATTCGTAAGGTCCACAACATCCTGATGCGAAAACATGAATTAATTAGTGTATTCGACAATACAGTCGTGTCGTCGAAGACACGACTGTATGGGTAGTCGTGTCTTCGACGACACGACTTTGTTATAGGCGTCTCTTACAGAAAACAAATTTATGCTTACCACATGGTATAAAGATGTCACTTCAAACTGCCGTAATGATAGCGGTTGAACTCGAACTGTTCCAGCACTCTGATTCCTCATCTGATTGATATGATTCTGTGCATATTCTCCGGGTACTCGCTCCCTTTCCGGGTAGTCGCTCCCTTTCCGGGTAATATGGAAAACCAAAGTGTGGGTGCCTTATACCTAAACCTAAGGGCATTTTGGGTACTTTCCGGGTCATATGGAAGGAAGAAAAGGATTCCGGGTAATATGACAAACCGGTGTTTGGCGCCAGGTCATATGTAAAAAGCTCCCTGTCCAATGTACCGAGTTCGGATTTGGGATTCGGTTTGATCTTGCACGTGCAGCCCGCCCGACTCGTGCGAGGGTGCTACCGAGCTAAAGTGGAGCCGGGTCCACCTCGGCGCATTTTGAATACTCCCTTTGTCCTATAATGGTCCATAAAATAAATACGTGATACTTTTCCCCACTTCAAAATTTTTCAGGCACACCCACTTTCATAAGTGAAATTAAAAAAAACTCATTTTTTCTAGCATGCTCTATATCCAATATACATTTTGACGGTAGATGTCGATGAACATAAATTAGACTATTTGACAGTGACCTTCCACTAACATCAACCATTTAAGTGCCTCCTTATTTCTGGGTGCAGTAGCCTCATAGAGTTATTAGCAATGTCATCCTTAATTCTCTATGTGAATTGCTTTGAGTTTGGATGTGGGTGCGGTGCGGGCTGTGAAGTCCTGTAAGGTTACTTGTGCTACTTGCTGTTTTCTATCAATTGGGCTACCATGCTGGATAGCGTTCTAAGCAATGCCTTTAGAACAAGTTCGGAGGACAAAACATTTGTGATCAGGTAAATGTAGGACCTGAAATGCACTTGTAAAGCTGCCAAAAATTGTGAAACCAATACTATAAAAGAAGGTGTGCTATCATTAATACCATCAATGAAGTGATATGGATAACATTATTATGAATCTTTATAGGGTACACAAATATTATCCATTAAAACTTGGAGACTGAAAATCGGACAAATTTTCTATTCGTGTATTTCACGATTCTGAGGACAACTTGGATAGTAAAATAAAGGCGCACACAAAAACAAGGGCGAAAAAATATCCATAGCTTTGTCAGCTTCATCTCCCTGGCTCTCGTCTCCCAATCCGCTCCGATTCTCCCAACTCTCACTTCAAAAATATCCTCAACCAAATTTCAAAACCTAATAATTCCAACAACTCTCGCAAGCCTTAGCCATGGACGTGGTCTGTTCGAGAGTACCAGCCCCGGCCTCCGCTCCTCCTTCCCCGTCTTCTCCAGACCCCGCTCCCGGCGCTCCGGAACTTTCTCCTCCGCCCGCACATTTATCCGGCGGAGCACGTGCCTGGGCTGCAGTGCGGAGACGACGTTGGTCGCCGAGTCTTCGAGGAAGGAGGGGAGCAGCTCGAAGCACGCTCGGGCGGTGGACGAGGTCGGGGATTTGAAGTCTTGGATGCACAGCAAAGGGCTTCCTCCTTGTAAGGTCGAGCTCCGCGAGAGGCCGGCGCACGACCAGAAGCATTGCTCTATTCACTATGTTGCCGCGAGCGAAGATCTCAAGGTGGTGTACTTGTTTGCTAAGAATGTATATGGTGTTTCCCGTTCGTCTGATTTTGTGTTTTTTGGTTGGTGTAGGCGGGGGATGTGGCATTCTCGGTTCCGAATTCGCTGGTTGTGACGTTGGACAGAGTACTGGGGAATGAAACCATTGGTACATTATCCTTTGCGTTTCTTGATCTTGTTTCTGAGCACTTGTTGCTGTTCTATATGTTCTTGAAATACTAGTCTATTGTTTATAGAAGGGAATTGGTTCTATAACCTACTTGGGTATGACACTTGTTTAATCAACTCTTCACATCAGATTCATTGACTTCAGTACTTGCTATATCGTTTAGTTATTTTATTTGTACTAAAATCCCCAATTATGGAGGTCATATACTGATTACATCGTTTAATTAGTAGTACCTCTTATGGACTGATATATTATACTCCTCCATCCGACCTTAATAGATAAGAAAAACAAAATTTAACTATTAAGGTTGGACGGAGGGAGTACTAAACAAACAATCAAACAATCATCATCTACATGTGTTAAAGTGGGGCAGCTTCTCACACTGACTGTGAGATAAAAAGGAAACGACAATTCTTGAGCAGTCGGTCCATTTGGGAGCTAGACCAGCACATAATCAGTTACTTGCAATATTTATTTGGTAATTAGACACCTGGAAATCCCCATAATCAAGCAACCTTTACTAACTCTCAATCTCATAATGCATTCAAAAGTCTTATGCTTGGACATGTATTGTCAGAATGTTCTGCTTGCAAAGAACTTCACTTCGTTTATGGTTTTTGCTGCAGCTGAGCTTCTGACAACAAATAAGCTGTCAGAATTGGCCTGCTTGGCATTGTATCTCATGTATGAAAAGAAGCAAGGAAAGAAATCTGTCTGGTATCCTTTTATTAGGGAACTTGATCGGCAGCGAGGGAGAGGGCAGCTGGCTGTTGAATCCCCACTTTTATGGTCGGAAGAAGAACTTGCCTATTTAACTGGAAGCCCTACTAAGGTAGTTTTTGCATCTCTAACGTAACTTCTTTGCTTGTTAATGCGAAAGTGTTTCAGTTTCTTAACTTGGATTCAGTTTATTTATATTTTATTTGTTTCTCATACTTCGCTACATAGGCTGAAGTTAATGAGAGGGCTGAAGGCATTAAGAGAGAGTATAATGAGCTGGACACCGTCTGGTTTATGGCAGGCTCTTTGTTTCAGGTTAGTTTTTTCAGTACTGTTCATTTGTTAGTGGATGATAACCACGTTATAATGTGATAGGTATCTTCCTTGACTTTTGAATTCTGAATCGACCTGGCGGGTCTAACCGGACCAAGCTCCTTTTGGGCTCAGGTCAACCTGGTAGTTGAAATGTTAAGTCCCTTCCCAGTCGAAACAATCTGTCAGGTTGGACGGGTGACCTAGCCATAATAGGTTGACTGGCTCAAATAAAAAAAGAGAGGGGAAGAAGGAGGCAATTTTGGCGGTGGTGAAGGAGGAGGAGGAGGAGAGGAGGGGTGGGAGGTGTTTATAGGATAAGGAAGAAGAAGAAGGGGATGATGTCATCTCCAAGAGTAGATCTGTCCTGTTGAACCTGGTAGAACCAACCCAGCCTGGGTCAATCTTTAAAACATTGCTTTGAACTCTATCTTTTTGTTAAAAAATCTGTTATTTCCTGACGTTTTGTTTTCATCATTGCAGCAATATCCTTATGACATACCTACGGAGGCTTTCACCTTTGAGATTTTTAAACAGGCATTTGTAGCAGTTCAATCTTGCGTGGTTCATTTGCAGGTAATTACTCGGTCTCAAGTCTCTACCTATGCATTTCTTTGAAAGAACCCCTCATGATTTTTATGACAAAAAGCTATTGGACACACTCTAACATGTGGCGTTTTGGTTCTGATGCTTATTTGCAAATAATTTTGAATGTGCGAAAGGATCTTCAGATTCAGTGAGCATCTCTGGTACTTAGACATTGGTGCAGCTTTGTAATTTGTAATTTTCAGTAGTTCATGCATAAAAACACGCAACTTTTGGCAGTCAGCTCAACCCTAAATGCTCACTATTTTAGGGTGAATGTACAGTTCTAAGATTCCACTATATCTCGTCTTGTTTTCTCATTTTATTTTAAGCGAACTTCAATGACATCAAATGCGGAACTGATATTGACATGCTCGTTGCAAGCAACATCTCTGACATTTATACGCTTTATATGATACCAGAAAGTTGCATTAGCTCGAAGGTTTGCTTTGGTTCCTCTAGGCCCCCCGCTACTGGCATACAAAAGCAATTGCAGGGCAATGCTGACTGCTACAGAAGGTGCAGTTGAGCTGGTGGTTGATCGTCCATATACATCTGGCGAGCCAATTGTTGTCTGGTATTTATTTTCTTTCGTAAGCTTTAAGTTAATATTCTTTTTTATTCTGTGCTCAATTTCTGTTATGTACCAAGTATATCTATTATTTACCTTTATGCATTTGAGCTCATGTTGCTAATCAAATATTTGTCTAGGTGTGGACCACAACCAAATTCAAGGTTGCTGCTCAACTATGGTTTCGTGGACGAAGATAATCCTTATAACCGCCTTCTTGTCGAGGTGATTTGTTTTTCCCATATCTGGTGGTGGGTACCTGTGGCTTTCAGCATCTATACGATGCATTTTTATCTGCCCTCTTTATCTTACAATAGTCGTTTTTTGTTCCAGGCTTGTCTGAACACTGAGGATCCACAGTACCAGGACAAGAGAATGGTTGCTCAAAGAAATGGGAAATTAACTATTCAAGTTTTCCATGTATGGAAACAAAATTTCTACCATGTTTTGTTCCTTAAAATTTTTGGATTATTTATCAACTTTTACTTAAACTGCATTTTGCAGGTTTCTGTAGGAAAAAGAGAAAGAAGCTATCATGGAAATGCTTCCTTATCTACGATTAGGCTATGTTTCAGATCCATCGGAGATGCAATCCGTCATATCTTCTCAAGGCCCCACATGTCCTGTTAGTGATACTGTTATCTTTTGTTTCGGGTTGACATCTAATAGTATTCTATTACTGGTTAATGGCAGCTGGAGATAGAAATATTAAATTAGTTGATAATTATTTCTTCTTAATGAAACATTATCGGCAATTTAATTGTAATGTTTGTATTTACTATAATAACAACCCCTTGCAAAATGCTAAATAGGTGAGCGCATGCATGGAGCGAGCAGTTCTGGACCAACTCATTGAGTACTTCAAGGCTCGACTGGGTGGATATCCGACATCTTTGAGTGAAGATGAAACTTTGGTAACACTCAAGAAGCGCCCCCCCCCCCCCCCCCCCCCCCCTCTCCCTCCCTCCCTCCCTCCCTCTCTCTATGCGTGTCTAACTTGGTCGTGTCTCTGAATTGCTTTTTTTTTCATCAAGCAGTTGTCAGATGGGAACTTGGATCCAAAGAAACGGGTTGCAACCCAACTTATAAGATTAGAAAAAAAGATTTTGGATGCATGTTACCAAGCAACAAATGAATTGATAAATCAGTTGCCTGATCACTCTGTCTCCCCCTGTCCTGCACCTTATGCCCCTCTCTTGAGATAAAAGGTTCCTTTTGTACATAACTCTTGGCTTTGACTGTTTCTCAATATTTATATATGTGTTCGTGAATAACTTTTGCAACTCTCTGAAATAGTTGACTAGCAATTTTCATGTGAGGATCCACCGATTGCAAACGAGCTGTCACACCTATGTATGCAATCTATAACGGGTAGTTGGAATGAGGTAAGCTGCATGCTACTTTTTATTTTGGCATAAGCTGCATGATGCTTGCAGCATATTGTAGAATGCAGATCTCCTGTATAAATGATCTCATGACAGAACCATATTATTGATTGTTTCTCCTAGAACTAATATTTGGTAATGTTATGATTATTGTGTAGTTTTATGTTTGGAAAAAATGTTCACCGCCCTAGGTAGTCAGGATGAGGTGTGTGTCTGGTCATGGTATACAGTAGATCCTTTCATGGCATGTAATGATTATTCTCCGAGTTTTGGGTTTCATTATGGAAATGCTCTTTGGTAATTTAAGAACGTAAAAATTATGAAGGAAGTTCTGTTTAGATGCTTTCGATTATCTGTTACATGAGAAAATGCTTGATTATATTGTCTTTACAATGCACTCTTCACACAAATATGTTGTACAGTAAAGATTATAAATTTGGTAGAATGTATTTAACCTTCTGTTCGTTTGGTATTTAATGTTTCCTCCCCTCCTTACTATTGTAGGTAAAATGCAGCTGTAGACTAGGTGTTGGACCTTTCTTTAGATACATGAGTATGCTTCAATATCTCCCTTGAACAGGTGGAATGTATTGTAGGCAAAATGCAGCTGTAGACTACGTGTTGGACCTTCTTTAGATACATGAATATGCTTTAATATCTCTCCGTAATCAGATGGAGTATATTGTTTGTGCATATTGATTGACTTCAGTCGAGCACTGGCGATGATGATAACTGGTATATTTTCATGTAAAAAATTAGATCATTTCACACGTCAATTGTACACAAACCTTAAAATTGCCTTTGTAGTTTGTACAAATATGCTTTTTTCCTTCTAACAAATTAATTAGCTGGTCTGGGCAATGCTTCATGGATAGACCATAGCCTGAGCGATAAATGTGATTGCTAGGGGCCTAAGATGGTCAATGACTCAATTTCCTTCACCATAAAAAACATGCTAATCTGGTAAATCCATTAGTATGGTCGTTAGAGCGTCCTCTCTTTGTTAATTTTCTCATATAATAGATGTATCATCCTGAATCTGGAACGGTGTAACTAGACCCAAGGGATCCTTCCCTGTGAGCTTAGAAGATGGACAAGAAAAAGATCATTCTTCATAAATGTCACAAGTGTCCATTACAACATCACGGGGCCAAACCTTTGGCGATTTATGCAATCCAATGCTGTTTTATTATGTGATGTATATTGCTCAGTTATAACCATAGACCACAAAACTATATACACCCGCAAGTTTGTACTCCTTGTTCCTGAACGTAAGTCTGCCGGGCTGGTTTATTCTATTTTATATGTATCTTTATCTGCTCACAACGTCACAGAAGGGATGACATGATAATTTACTACTAGGCAGTGTATAATTGCTTACTTGACACCAAGTCCCCTTATAAGCTTCTCTCCGATAGAGACTTCGTAAGAATAAAATGAAGCTGTCACATTGTCATATGCTAGAATTATACAAGGTGAATAACGGGACAAGCTGTATGCAGGAACGTTGCCTCAAATACCAAATTTCTGGTAGAACTGATCGTGCCCAGAGTACAAGGAACCATGAACAATACACAGCGTGAATTGGTCATAGAGGTAATGTTGTACTACACGGTTGCCAGTGTTTTTATCCCCTTCAGGTCAAGGTTGGCGAAATTCCCAAACTTCAGCGCTTCGGCCCAAAATACCTAAATTTCAGGTTTCTGCCTGTTAGTGTTTGAACACACGATAATCACTGCGATCATGACAAAACCTGAACTTTGGGAATTGAAGTCAAATTGTTGAATAAATGTTTTGGCACCATCAACCTGAATCAGAGTAGAACAGTCATTGCTTGGCCCATTTGCATTAGTTATACCTGGGAATGGATAATTAGCTTGCCAAAAGAGGAATGAAATTTTCCAATGAGAAGCATTGACATCTTATAGTTTAGAGAGTGAATACGAAGAATTTAACAATCAGAAAAACAGAAAAAAAAAGGACTACAAGTCTAGAACCAACTCGCTGTCATGTGGCATGTTGCCTCAGGACCCAGGTGACAGCGAACAAGCAGCGAGTGATTAACGGCATCTATAGCATTTATCTATCAAAGTTTCATGTTAATGCAATGGGGGGGGAGGGGGGAGTGCGCAATTATGGCTATTTCCAGCATTTTACAACTTCTAACAACAATGCATCAGTATCTGTACTCGAAGGTTAGATCAGTGAAGCCAAAAAAAGAAACTGATCGTTGTGTAAACACTCACATATGATACAGTAAAAATGGTACCAGCTAAATTGGCAAAAATAATTCAACAAAAAACAGAATGAAAACATATCAAAATTTTAACTTAGTTCTCCACGTACTACCAATGACTTTTTTTGGTGACGGATCATCTGGACCCCTGTCACGCTGCCCAGATGTGAAGTATAAATATCCATCCCAGAAGCCAACCAGAGTTGTTTTGATACGAAAAGGCATTTTTCCAATAACAGACCATTCCTGTGCATGCAGATAATACCCAATCAGTGAAAAAATGATATGCAATGAAAGTAAGTGAAGCCACAAAATGATAAATGCTTGCTATTCTTTCTTAAACAAAGAAGTTTCTTTAAATGCCACCGATTTAAGCGCTCTGCCCACCGATTGGATGTTCAGTGCACATGTATCACATCAACTCAAAATAAAGGGGGCACATGTTATCAGTAGCTTTTTTCACAAAATGAAAAGAGTGAATGTTGTGTGTTCGAATGGATACGTACCAATGTATCTAGCCGAAAGCGGAATATTTCTCCAATCAAAATCATCTTCTTTGTAACAGGATGCTTGTCAGTCGTGCCACCCACAATGATAATGGAATTGTTAACAACAGCCCAGGCAAACTCTATATGAGAAATGGGTTTTGGCAAGGGAGGCATTTTCTTCCACTTCATCTCATGGTCCAGCATGTACACATCATTGTACACAACCTGAAACAGTTGATCACATAAGTGATATAGGTGCAAGACAGATAGGGAACCCAAGAGTCGAATGGACAGGAAAAAGACTATCAATCACATGTTATGGAATTTCTGATACAAACAAGTAAACAGGCAAGCAGACCTCGTGCCTCCGAGCACATTTAAAGATAGGTGATCCAGGTTTGGCCATAAAATCACCCTCTTGACCACCAATAGCATAGAGACGATCATCAACAACCACGCAGGCCCTGTCAGCAGCTTAAGAAATCAGGAGAGGTTCCACTTACAGAAGCTTTTCTTTTTTAGTTAATCTTACGTTTACATTTATGGTTTTACTTTCTTCATGTTGAGTTATGAAGTCAACATTAGTGAATAAAGACCTCACAACCTTAGCATTTCCCTCTTTGTTTACTTAAAGATTTAATGCATTTGGAGAGGCTTAACCCTTCAATATTTAAGACTAGAAGTAGCATTAAATAGGCCAAGTCATGTCTGTGAAAAGATAAGTAACGACCTAAATTACCAAGTTTTTTAAAATGATACAAATTGAAGGAGCTAAACATGAGGTCCCAATACGCTGTCTTCAGTTTGAATACTATCTGACCATTGGCATTAAGCTAATGCAGTCCAATTTGCAATTAATGTTTATGAGAACCAACAAACCTGTGAGGTCCGCCACGAGGTATAGGTACTTCAGATCGCCAGTTCTTTTCCAATACTCTGCCATCCTTAACTGCAATACTCCAATGTTCCAAGCCGGTCTCATGACGATCCTCCTTGCTCCCCCCCATCACGTGTAGTCTACCTCTCCACAATTGAGTTGCAGGAGCGTATCTGGGACATGTAACAATTTCCAAATATTTATATATCATCCAACACGAATATCTACGCCACTATAACACTACTGTAAGCAGATATAAATTGTATATCCCACAAAGAAAGAAAGTTATTTGATCAGAAACTGTTACCACTAATGCACTTCCAAGGTTTAAAAATTAAACTAACAAGTGCAGCTGAATGATACATACGCATAGGCTCAGGCAATGATGATCAAATGCAAATCTAGAGGCAAGCCTTAAGGGATGAAAAGAACCGTGGCATATACCTAGGGGCAAGCAACGAGGGTAGATCGCTCCACTGTTTTGTTTCACTGTCCAAGATAAAGCTGCGAGATGTAGGCCCTCTACACTGAGGACCATACTGTCCTGTGACTACATAAATGTATCTTCCATCTGTTACCATGCCTAAGTGAGAATGTGCCATCTCTTTAGGCATATCAAACCTTCCACCCCATGTATTATCTGTAAAGTTATATATGTCAACATGGGAATGCACCTGAAAGATGGAAACTACGAAAAATGAGTGGAAATTTTATCATGAAACATAAACAAAGTAGTATATTCTGACAATTACATCAATTGTTTGTTGGGTCAAATCAACACTTCTACCAAATCAATCTCACAACATTTGATACTGTAATCTTTGTTTCTCAACAGAAGAAATCTTTCACAATATATAAGAAAGAAAAGGAATATCAACACTATTAATAATTATCATGTTTAGTTTGACAATAATCATGGTAGACCACAGTTGCTTTATCTCCACAAAGCAGATCAAATTATGCAAGGCTTTCATATAGAATAAACATAAAACCTGAAATATCAAGCTGCTATCTCATCTCAGGTACAAAAGTTAAAATAAAACCTATGCCTGTGAAAGGTTCTCACATAGTCAATAGTACCATATCCTGCAAACACATAAAGAAGATTCTTGATCTGTATTGCTGCCCCATCTAGGCGAGGTACAGGTGAAGTTGCCATCTCCTCCCATTCTAATATTGGTGCTGGTATATCTGTAAAAGTTGCATTAGGTCCTCCTGACTTCAAATTTTTCTTATCCTTAGACACTTCTTTCTACACGTAAAAAAAACGAATGTCAATTCCTTAACCAAATCTTGTCGAGTAGAATCCAAAATTTTTCAGGCTAACAAAAAAAAGAGAAGCTTCCTAGGTGTTGTTTTCCTTTTGCAAATGAGCACATTTGTTTTCCGAAGCAGTAATCAGGGCAATTTGATCTGCTACCAAAAATGTTAAAAAAACCACTCTGAAACATAAGCATACATCAAACATAGCAACTTGAGGTAATAGCGTATTTACGCAACGCAAACAGTTAACTTGTGGAATACAGACTACCTAACATAAAGCCATCTTCACTGTGTACAATTAAAGTAACAGAGGCCAGTTAGTTGTATCTTTCGTCTTATCTGCCAACTCGATGATTTGAGAAAAATCAAAATAGAAATGGTCCTGACAACTAAATGTAGCTCACATTTTATAACTTTTTACATCAGCATTCGCACAAGCGTATTTGAATCACTTTAATTACTAATCTTAAGCCTCTTCAAGATAGAACAGTCTCCCATTTCGCCAGAGAAGACTAGGAAGCTAAGCCATAACCTTAGCCATCCAATTTGCATGCTCAATTTGAGACAAATAACCATGGCAATAGAAGCTAAACTTAACAAATTCCAAGCGAAAGAGCAAACTGAAGCACGACATAATAGGACTCGGATCAGGTGCATAAGCGTGGATCTAAAAAGACTCACCTTTTCCACATAAGGGATAACACGGTGGCCGGATACGGCAGCCGACCAGTTAGAAGCAGAAGAGGAGGACGCCCAGAGGAAATCGGCAATGAGGGCGGCGCCCAGCAGTCCGACGCAGGACACTAGAATGATCAACTTAAGCGAAGCGTGCTTCCCGCCTGTCCTCGCCATTATCGCTTCTTGCGGCCTCCCCTCAGCCGGAAAACCAAAAGAACACCATCGACAAAGAGCGAGCGAGAGGAACTGAGGAGTGTGAAGTCAGGGGTTTCTAGAGCTCCTTTGATTTGAAGAGGAGGGGAGGAAAGGTGGTCGGATTGGCATGGCATGGGGCTCGCGGTTTTTCCCGCCGTTGGTTTTCCTCCGCGTCGGTGGCGCTGGCTGTGGCCCGTGGGAGGAGAAACTTTCGAGTACAATGGCCTGACCACGTCACCTTTATGCCAGGGTGCCAGAAGCCGTCGATCGGTTCCCGGCCCTAGAGTAGTGTTTTAGCGACAGGAGTTCTGTAACTTCTGTTACACAGCAGGACAGGCGGATGAACAGGTTTTCATGGCTGGGCTCACCATTTTCAAAGATTTTCGTCACACGTAATGATTTTATTCAGTGTTTTTAGCGTCTTGGCCTTTTAGTTGTTGTATGATTTGTGAGTATTCTCCATGAATCCAGTAGATGGCGAAGTGTGGAGTATTTGCTGTCTCGGGTGAGTGGGGCATTGGATGAAGAAGAGAACAAAGTGTCCCAGCTGTTCATTTGTCATCAATTTAGCAAATAATTGTAGTGTGTAAGCCATTCATTGTTCTCAAATTCCTGCATTTTACACACATTGTTCTCAAGTTCCTGCATCATATGGTAGAACGTGGTGATCTATCAACAACTGTGATGCTAGTGAGACAATTTCCGTTTGTCTTTCTATTGGAACAGTTTCTACATGAGATTGAAGGAAACGAAATGTGTAATATGGACTTAACAGATACTACATTGGCAACATAGAGTAGTGAGCAATGGCTTTTCTATGGAGAACAATCTACTTATTTGTAGTAATCCAAACTAAGGCCTTGAGCTGAATTGAGGCAATGATCCTTTCCTCCTCTTCCTTCTCTACCAAAGCTCAAAGGCTTCCACTTCATTGTGCAAACTTTGTTTTGGCCTAATTTTCTAAGTTTAAAGCTACTCCATTGACCATTATAAAAGCGTGAAAACTAAAAATAAATGCTTCACCATCGACAAAGTACTCCAATCAATCCAAACTGCTCCAATCCTTATGTTTCAATATGTAACAAGCTGCGTCAGACTCCATACTCTGACGCGCAAAAGGCCCTGTCTCCACCTCAACAAGCCCACAACAGATTTAAACAAACAAATCGCCATTGTTGCATGCACAGACCTTTCCATTAAAGTTCTCAGTATAAATGAATACTTGACGATCAGTCGAAGGATATGTAAACATCATTCCTCAAAACAGTTGGTTGTTTGTCCATCTCCAGCTCTAGCTAGTCAGTGAGCTCAATGGGAGAAAGGTGCTACGATGTTCCTGAAGGGGTAGACATCAGAGGCCGATACGATGATGAATTCGCAAAGATACTGACGCGGGATGCCTTACAATTTGTTTCAGAATTGCAGAGAGAGTTCCGTGGCCAGATTAAATATGCTTTGGAATGTAGAAGAGAGGCCCAGAGGAAGTACAACGCAGGAATGTTGCCGGGTTTTGATCCGGCCACCAAGCACGTGAGAGATGGTGATTGGGTATGCGCCTCCGTCCCACCGGCCGTGGCCGACCGGAAGGTTGAGATCACCGGGCCTGTCGACCGGAAGATGGTCATCAACGCACTCAACTCCGGTGCCAAAGTCTTCATGGCAAGCAATATTCTGGCTCTTTTCCTCTTTTTCACTAATTCCATATTCTTACATAGTGTCCTTTTAGGCTGATTTTGAAGATGCACTCTCACCAACATGGGAAAATCTGATGAGAGGCCAAGTGAATCTAAAGGATGCTGTGGATGGGACCATAAGCTTCAAGGACCATATCAGAGGAAGGAGTTACAAGCTTAATGATCAGATAGCCAAGCTCTTTTTACGTCCTCGAGGGTGGCACCTACCAGAGGCTCATCTGCACATTGATGGGGAGCCTGCAACTGGCTGCCTCGTCGACTTCGGACTCTACTTCTACCATAACCATGCACAGTACCAAGCCATGCATGGGGATGGTTTTGGGCCATTCTTCTACCTTCCCAAAATGGAGCACTCAAGGTACGTATTACTTGATCGCTAAACACTCCTAAACTAAAGAATTGTATGGTATTTGCTCGACCGAGAAGTTGATTTTTGAACACGGCAGGGAAGCGAGGATATGGAACTGTGTGTTTGAGAGGGCAGAGAAGCTGGCAAATATACCAAGAGGAAGCATCAGGGCTACGGTACTAATAGAGACACTGCCGGCAGTGTTTCAGATGGATGAGATCCTATATGAGCTGAGGGATCATTCGGTTGGATTGAACTGTGGTAGATGGGACTACATTTTCAGCTACGTCAAGACATTCCAGGTCCATTCAGATAGGCTGCTACCTGACCGGGTGCAGGTGGGCATGACCCAGCACTTCATGACGAGCTACTCTGACCTCCTCATCTACACCTGCCATAGGCGTGGGGTTCATGCTATGGGTGGCATGGTATGTAATTCTAACTCATCTGATCTGAATTGGTTGGTTCTCACTCCCATATTAATGGCTCCATAGCTCCTTACTACTATAAAAATTAAGGTCCAATATTTGCTACCACTTGAACCAAATGGAGTTATGGTACACCTTTACAACACTAAATACTGATTTCAGGCAGCTCAGATTCCCATCAAAGACAATCCGGAGGCAAATGAGGCAGCACTAGAACTGGTGCGCAAGGACAAGCTTAGGGAGGTTCTTGCTGGGCATGATGGCACATGGGCAGCTCACCCTGGCCTCATCTCTCCAATCACGGAGGTCCTTGTTAACAGTATGAGCTCTGCTGCCCACCAGATAAAAACAATGAAGAGAGAAGACGCAGCAAACCTGACTGAAAATGACCTCCTACAGAGTCCCCATGGAGAAAGGACCATAGAAGGTTTACGACTCAATACACGAGTCGGTATTCAGTATTTGGCTGCCTGGCTCAATGGAACTGGGTCTGTTCCTCTCTACAATCTCATGGAAGATGCGGCCACGGCTGAGATCAGCAGGGTTCAGAACTGGCAATGGCTGAAGTATGGGGCAGCTCTAGATGGACATGGTGTGGAGATCAAACTGGGTTTGGAGCTGTTTGAGAGAGTAGTGGAAGAAGAGATGGCGAGGATAGAGAAAGAAGTGGGAGCAGAGAGGTTTAAGCATGGGAAGTACAGAGAGGCTTGCAGGATTTTCACCAAGCAATGCACGTCTCCTACCCTGGATGATTTTCTCACTCTTGATGCCTACAATTTAATTGTTGTGCATCATCCTAAGGTATTTTCTAGACTCTGAAAAACTCATCTCATCATCTACATTCCAAGAGTTTAAATCAAAATTGATTGCTATTCTAGTACCTAGCTTCTAAAATAATTTTAGTATTTTCTTTTGCTTTGGAGCAACAACTCTAAGAAGCACCATGATGTAAAATGCAACCTCAAAAGGAAAATAATGTCACCACAAAATAAGAAATACTGGTGTATCAAGAATAGCATTTACGTTGCAACATTCATGCGCATGTTTACCTACCTGGATTGCAGACAGATTAATGACAACCAGTTTTGGCAAAATTCACAAATTAATCAATTTTCTTGTATGCCTTAGCCTTGAAGAAGTACATGGTCATTCTTTACTAAATATTTTACAGGACAAACGAGCACTTAAGTTTATGTTCCAAGGTTATAACTCTACAACTCTAACATAATTCACATTGATATTTCATATTTTCAAAGTACTAAGCACTCCAAATAAGATGCATTATATTCTTCATGTTTTCAAAGTACCAAGCATTCCAAATAAGATGCATTATATTCTTCATGTTACCGGAGTCTAATACATTAACTTGCATAACATTAACCTCAGAAACATCCACCTCAGCTGCTAGCATACTTGCATGTAAAAAGGATACTGCAGTCAGAATAACAGTCTGTTCTATCAGCATATAAGCTATTTCTCTTCTCAGTAAAATAGAGCAATTTATTAGAGTTGAACTAAATAATAGTGTACAAAAAAGGAAACATATTCAATAGAAACTTTTTGAATATAACTACAATCAAAATGCTGTACAAAAAGTAATGCTAAGACGTTTTGTCCTGTTTTCAGAGCCCCAAATCCATTCAGGAGACTGTCTAGCTGATTGTTGATCCATCATTGCTCAGCCCCAACACAAATAGAACTGCAAGGGCGTTCTGGACCAAGTGAACGCTAATAATTCTGAAAATCCCATCTATTGCACAAGCAATGGCCTACAAAAGTACATGCAAATGTAAGAGATCAGTGTTAAGGAGATGTGCTGCAACATGCTACTTCAATTATGATGTAGGTAAAAAAGTTTGTCAGGCGTATGTAAAAAACAGAAAGAAAAAAAAAGCTACTATTATGAGAGTGCTCGAGTTTAATGTACTGCATGTAAAACATTCTGCTCCTTTTTATACTCGTAAGAGTATCAGTCCTTGTACGCCACCAGTAAACCAAAATTTCTAAGTTCTCAAATTTTAGAGACTATCAAACAATCAACACAAACAGTCTCCAAATTGAATACTCCCAGCATTCACAGCCTCAGCTCTGCAATACCTATAAATGCCATCTCTCTCTGCTGTTTCAGAGACATTGAGGGAGTCCCCAACAAATGGGTTTAAAAAAAGGAAGTGATTTACTGCACCACTTTGTATCTTTCACTAATATGACAGCCGCCAAAGAAATGGAGAGAACCGCCTATCTTTAAATGTCATCTGCTCTGTCAAGCTCAGCAATTTTGTCACTGAGATAATCTTTCCATAATTTTTTCCACAGTGGTGGGTGCTTTGTGAACGAAATCAAACAAGAGACAGTGAGAAGTCTCAATGTCTCACATTCATCATTAGTCTTCCCCCCCCCCCGGTACTGCAGCATAGTGATGTAATGACTATTAAGTACCTTCTACACCTAAAATGGCTAACAAATTTGTGCTAAGAGCCCATGAACATTAGATCAAAGTCATCAAACATCTGCAGTCTCATAGCTGTTTCAGCAAAACTGCAATCCCAATTTGATTAGCACAATAAAACGAAGTACGTATGTATAATAAGATTGAGTGCATCTCATTTCTAAAACATGGATGTGATAAACACAAAAGATCTACATCATAAACCTATATAATAGTGCTATAAGTACTTTGTGAGAGAACCTATATAGTGTATTAAATCAAACATCTGGAGATATCGCCAAGGTTTCCTAGTAGCACAAATTCAAACATGAATGAATCAAAATCAAAAGGTTTTCATGATTACTCCGTATTAATTAAACATGAATGATTTGCGTTGAGTCTGTCAGACAACCGTGCGACCACCCTCAGTCGGGACGAGCCCAGCTGAGAACGATCCTCTGCGGCCCAGAATCCCAGGCCCAAGGGGGAGAGGATTGGGCCATTAATCATGCTCTGGTCGCATGGTCATGATTCATCCACCAAGACTTTGGGGCCTTCTCCTTGGAACTTAAGGATACAGGTGTACGAGCCTATAGGACCGATCCTGTCCAAGTAAGGTCGTTCTTGTATGGGCTTGGTCTTCCGCTTTTGTACCCTTTAACGCGTCTGTCAACTGGGACTAATACGGTGCCCTCATTGCTAAAAAAAGACGTAGTCTCATTGTTTTCCGATCACTTCAGCTATTTACAACCTTCTGGGAACCCAGATTAGATCTTGGAAGGAGGAATTAATTTTGGTTTGGTCAGGGCCTTTGGGTATTACATTCATATATACTCTAAATTAAATATGAACGGAAAGTTACATCAAGTATTTATCGTCTCTGAGCGTCGAATTTTAATTCTACAAGTGCATGTAGATTATTGAAGCTAGATTGCGTTGACAGTGAGAAAGAGGCTGTTGAAGAAAACCATTAACTAAATGACCTGACCAGAGGAATAAATGTGTTGGTGATCTAGACCAATCCATTACATGGACCAGATCGATTCAAGACCTTGCGCCTATATAGTATAGGTCTGTTCCAGTGGAATTGAGAAACGACTGGACACAATAAACTGGAAGGTTTTTCTTGTGATTCCAATGGTTTGCACAAATTATGATGGCAGACATGTTTAGGCTATGATCACTAGAATTATTGCATGTCCCAAGTGCGTAAAGAATACAAATTTTTCTAAGGAAGAAAAAGAGAGGGAAAAGAAGTGCACAAATATTAGGACTACCGCTGGCACAGCATCAAAACCAGGGACAATTCACATAGTGGAATCATCATATTTATACATGTCACCAGGACCAGGGGCGTCCTGGCGTTCTTACAAATAATTTAGAACCAATACAACTGTAGGGACCCTCCACTCTGCCCCTCACAAAAAAGCCTACAATCTCCTAGAATACAAGCTCCTTAATGCCCTTCATGAGAAAAGGGGAAACAGAAATTTAAAAGAACCCTCACATGATGGTGCAATTGCATTTAGATTCTAGTTTCGGAGGCTTCATGCTATCAGGTTTATGTGAGACAGGCACGTCTTTGGCAAAAGTCTCCTGATTCTCCACATCATTCTCAATTTTTTGTACTGGAGGTTTGACAGCTGAGTCTGTCCACTTGTGCCTGGTTTTTGCAGCTTTTGATCTGCGGGCTGAATCCTTCATGCTGGACCTGGCAACAAAGCTAGCAGGAGTCGCCCGATAAACATCAACTGGGGTCGTGGGCCTTTCCTTTTCTATAGCGATTGTTGCCGCTTCATAGGCTATATTATGAACAATAGAACTGCAAAAGAGTATCGTGTCTGTCGCTTCTTCTAGAGTCAAGCTTCTGGCTTTATGTCCTCGGACACCTTTTATTTTAACAATTGCCTCTTCTGTCAGAAACCAGGAAAATATTAGATAACTGCCAAGTTACCTCTCACGATACTGGATATATCAGAACAAATGTGTAGTAACTTCTAAAAACAAGATAGTAATACAATCTTATCGTAGCCCAACAATCACCTCATGCCAGTAGATTGCATAGATTAAGAACATCAGAACTTAAAAAAGAGTGATTACAATAGAATCTTGATGCAATGTTGAATGATGCAGGTTAATCTTTGAACCCGAATAGAGAAATGAATGAGACTAAGAACGGCAAAAGATGTTTCATCCAAAACATTTTCCTAAGTGCACAACACAATGTGAGTGATGCTAACAATAGTCACATCGTTGCAGGAAAAATTTTACGGGACCACATGGTGACGTTCTACCTTGAGTTCTAAATGCGCATAAATCACCAATGACCAGCAGCTGAACTGTTATTCTTAATAAAGAAATTAAAATAATCCAATAACTTCTTGAAATTTCATTACTGTCCAGCTGTCCAGTAAATGACCATAATGTGTGGTAACAAAGAAAATTTATAAAATTGGCAAACAAGCACTTTGCTAAATTGGAGATAGTAACGAAGGCCATGTCAAGGTTGACACATTCAAAGATGGAGCAAGTAGCAGCAAATAGAGGACAAATGTCCGCAAAGAATGAATACATACAGAAAGCACCCAAGGAGAGAGAAAAATGATTATAATATAGACATCACACAAATAAGGGAATCATCAAGCAAGTAATATTTACCACTACAATTATGATCTTGACCAATATTATCTGTTTCTGAAGCTGCGATTGGTTCACCTTTCTCAATAGTTGTGGAAGCTGGTGGCTCATCAGGTACCCAAACCATATTTTCTGGATGCTGAGATGTTGCACCATCAGAAGGTAAATGATCTTCTCCACTTTCATCTTTAAATTCCCCTGAAATCATCACTACATTGTCGCGAAGAGAATCACCCATATCAACAAGACAAGGGCCACCACAATTCGTAGTGTCAGCTTCCTCAATCTTATATTTCTCCATGCAGACATAAGAATCTGCTATTTCCAAAATGTTCTCTCTGTCATCTGGGATTCCTAAAGCATTCCCAGCATCAAAATCTTCATTATTAACAAAGCCTGCAACCAAAAAATCATTTAACTGGCTCTCTCGAGCAGGGGTTGCTAAATCTGAAGCAGAAGAAACTACAACTCTTTGGTGATCAAATTCCTTTCCTTCCAGAACTTGACTCCCTTTAGGAACAAATCTTGAATCTTCTACACCTTCAATTTCCAAATTTTTGGCAGAGTCTTCAATTCTACCCTCACTGATACCCTCAGAATAAACAATAGCTCCATAACTATTATCAGAAATTCCAGATACAGATGATCTGCTGCTCAGAAGCATTCTATTTATATCTTCTCTCCTAATCTCCATGTCAACTTTCTTGCCACCAAACTGCCGTTGTGCATGTGAGCTTAAATCAACAGATGAAGAAGCAGACGCACTACCCTCCACATTGTAATTTCTTATAGAATTAATATTATCTCTCATATAAGATAAATTGTCACAACTGATGGTCGTAGCAGTAAATGTTCTACCCTGAACAACTGGCCATTTGGTGCTATTTGACTTTTTAAGCAACACAGAGATACCCAAACACTCAGCATTATCAGCTTTGGAACTTGAAAGGCCATCAAAATAGGGTAATTGCTGATTTAATTCAGTACAATCTTTTTCATTTGTATTAAATTCTTTTGAGCCCACACGTTCAGGATCTAGCAAGCAGAGGTCACCTTCCTTCAAATTGTCCAAAGAATGAACGACAATATCTTGTGTGATACTTGCCTCATTTTTTATGGACATGGCCAAGATACCAGTCTCCCCTGGTAACTCTGCTAGAATAGAATCACCATCCATTTCAACTGAATTATTTTCTTCCAAATTCATCCCACGAGTGACATCATCCTGATTTATTTCTACAGAAAATGGTGAAGCTCCAGCTATCAATCCACTTTTCGCAGAACAGTTTGGACAGATAAAAGAGTTATCATCATTGATGTGGTCTGCTGTTTGAAATTCACTGTAGCAAATAGAACAACGAGCTATTATGCTGCCAGAGACAACTTCAGAAGAGTCACAGCCAAAATGTGAACGTGTTTCCGCATTAACTACTGCAGGCTGGTCACTGCTTATTGCTTTACAGACCCTTGCCTCGGCTTGGCTTGAAGTGTTTTCTCCAAAATCTCCATGCTGATCAGCTGGTTTACCATCTTCGTCCATAATACTTTCTTTTACCTCATCTGCCCTATCCAGTACAAATATTTCTTCCTCTTGAGTGTCAGAATATGGAGTCTTCACCCAATCAGAATTTAAATCGTCCTGGTCATGCTCACTACCCTCAGTATCAAGGGCAACACTGACACCCTGCTCAGAACTTGCATTACTACTAGTTGTGATTGATGAGTTCCTAGAAATTATAGGATAGTGGGTTGGATTGGCTTTCCCAGCATAAAATGTGGTTGATGGCACACTTGATAAAAGTGGCCGAAACATATTCTGTGGTCCTTTACGATTATCCTGCATTAAGAAAAGGTAATTTCAGACACATATACCAGGTCAAGATCATTATCAACACCTTATCCAAGCACAAGGGAAAAATTTACCTACATATAAATAAATACAAAAAATGCTAAGCTAAGACAAGTTCCCTATGTCATAACCTATAGCCTATGGATTGTGGAACAAACAGATCAGTCCCGTGCTTTAAAATGCAGGCCCCAGAAATCAAGAGTTGCACAAAGCCCAGGTTTATGATGTAGAAAACTTAATGTCAGTGTAGCATGGTATATCATACATCTCCCAACCACCAGAATGAATTCTGAAGAGAAAAAATACCATTTGGCGAGGAGCATAATCAAATGACCGCTTAGGAGCAGAACCCACAGACAATGTTCTAGATGGCTTCTTTGAAAGGCTAATGCTTCTCGTACTGGGGAAGGACCCATTCTTTCTTGCTGTAGACTGCTGCGCTAAGACTACAGGTGCAGACTGCAAAGAGTCCATATCATCATCCCCGGACGAGGCAATAGAACCTTTACTGTGAGAGCTAAACCTGTCTCGATCATGATTATGAAATGAGCTTGCACTTCTAGAAGCTGTTGGAGACATAGATTGCCTCCGAATTTTGGAGAAAGACGTATCCCTCCCATTCCTTGATGCAGGAGACACGCCCCGCACATGAGGAGTTGGCCAATCTGATGAAGTCCGCAGATTTGGGGGAGGGTCTGAGGAGAAGCCTGGGAGATTAGATTGCCAAGCTCGAAGTTTGGGTGAAGCAGAATTACCACGAGTTGCTTTTCCAGGAGAAGTCCCACTTTTGGATGAGGATGGAGTAGCGTTTGAACCAGTGCTCATTCTTCGAAGTGTAGGGGTAGATGACCTAGGAGTCATTGTTGAGGGCTTATTTGGAGTAGATGGCCTTTGGGAAGGAGAGTGTGACCGTAAAACAGGGCCTGGACTAGTAGATGAAGGTCTTCCTCGAGACAGGTAACTGTTGTTTGAAGATCGAGGCGATGGACTTAACCGATGAGGGCTAGCACTGCTTCTGCCACTCCTATAGCTGCTCTCTGTCTGAAAATATTTATGTAAAGCCAGGAAATACAAAGGGATTAAGCAACACTTTTGTAAAGAACCACAGAAGCTACTACAGCATAATAATGACCAAATGACATACCATGGATGTTCTGGATATCTGAATAGGTTGACTTCGAGGTCTGCCTCGGTGAATTAAATGAACAGGCTGTTTTTCATCCTCATCATCCAATGAAGGGAATAGAGGAGTGTCAGGAGGAGTTAGAAGCCTGGATATATGGAAAAAGGAAGACGATCAGTTGGTTGGAATACTAGTTTTTCATTTTTAATGAAATTACATACTAAAATTTTGATGAATTTGATATGAATCATACCAGTTGTATGATCGTTGAAAAAAAAAGTAGAATAACGTACCAATCATAGTCATTCTTATCGCCCTCTTCATTAAGTAGACTGCTCTCCCCTCTCACAGGAATGGCGATGCCAAACTTGAAGTCCGAGAAGTGCTTCAATTTAGTAGCTGAAAATAAAAATTTAACCCCTTATAAGTTAAAACGAAGAAACTTCGCAATTCGGATTAAAGTATACCAACAGCTCTAAAAGAAATGCGACTTATCTTGCAAATAAGGCTGGATACCCAATTATCATAACTATCATACATGCTCAATACGCAATTAAAAAGTCTCACAAACATCAAAAATAGAAAAATCAGCCACTTACAGAGGGACTCGTCAATGTCAGCAGATGAATGAAGCAGAAATGTTTCCCTTTCCCTATTCTCCATATCAGTAAAGAGGGCAAGGTCATCATCTTTCACCTTCAAATGGAGTCCACCCTCGAGACTTCGCCCGCGCTTGTGGTTTAATTCCCGGGACGGAGAGAAGCGCAATGCCGGGGAAGGCGGCATCTCCACCGCCCACTAATTCCACTCTTCTCGAAAAATTAAAGTACAAATAAAAATTCAAATCAGCCCATCTTTGTACACTGATTCAAACCCCGTAATGCCCAGTACAGAAAACCAGTAGGCGCACATTCTCCACCCAGTTACACTAGAACAACAACAATTAAACTCCAAAAACCAAAAAGAAATCAACTTTAGCCGCCCTCACTGTAAACCCTAACTGCAATGATACAAAAAAAAACCAATTAAACCACAGCAATCCATACTGAAACTCAACAGAGCGGCGAAAAACCTGGCACACGAGATCTACATTGAATTCCGGTGAGGCTCCGCGGGAAGAACCGCTCAAAAGCTCCAATGTCGGAATTGGATCTGCCGCACGCCAAGAAGCAAAAGGCGGATCGTAAGAAGTAGATGAGTCCGTAAACCGGCAAATTCAGCGCGAAATCGCGCAAATTCCCGCTTGAATCCTTGCAACGGAGAGGGAGTCGAGACGGAGAATATGGGCGAGATTGCTCCAGAGAATGGCGGCGGCGGCGGCGGCGCGCGAGGAATCAGCCAAATTTCACTTCGCAATCACAGCAAGCTTTGGTTCTTGGCTTGCCGTTGCTCTCATGGTGGTTTTGGCCTTTTTGCTAATTTTAATTTTTCTTTTTTGTCTTTGTTTTCAGTTTGCCGGTAACATCGGATAAAGGCGGTTTAATTAGCATAATTACCAAATTAGTGAGATGATTTGTGAAAACTTTTAGTGGTCAACAGTCCAAGAGAGACTACCTAAGCGTGAGATCTATTCAGACGCCGTGTAAATAGTTCCTCTGTCCACGTGTCTTTTTGTGATTGGCAGCAGTTGATTTTTCTGCCTGGTAAGTGGTAACTGAAAACTGATTTATATAGAAAAACTTAAGCTCAAATGCATCGAGGGATTAAGGGCGGTCGGATCTCAATCAGACGATGTGGATTAATGAAACGCGTCGAAGCTTAGGCTCGTTGCACACCTTCGGATCTTGATCAGATGACTCGCATAGTTAAGAGGAGGACTTTAAATTTAGTAATTTGAGACAGGGTTTTACTTTTTTTGAGTTGGCTTTTTGTAAAAAGAAAATTTGGTATAGTTAATTAAGAGGTAAGCTGAGTTTAATTATGTGGAAAGAATAAGACAACTAAAACACACCATTATCCTCTGTTTTCTTTTATAATAAAACTGTACCTGAGCTCCTAAGTTTAGTTTTTTAATGAACTCTAAAATCAAAGCTTCTCGTCCAGCCGTAATTTTCAAGTCACGAGACTGGTCACCAGTCACCCTTGTTCCACATAGGGTTACATGTAAAGTGGGCTCCATGGCCAGGAAAAGAGGCAGACAACATTGCTGAATGAACATGGGTGGGGGTTCCAATTTGTGCACTAGCACTCTAGTACTAGAGCGAGAGTGATGTGCCCAACTTTCCAATTCTTGATACATGACCAGAGTTTTGTCTATGAATTTGGGCCACCCAATTCATAGCAAACTGGGGGTGAGTTGAATTGTCAAAGAAAGCGGCAAAGTGTCAGATGAGGCCTGTGAGGAGCTGAAATCATTGGGTCAGTTCCTTCAGGAGATCAGCATGGAGAATGCTACTAAGCAGTGTCCTTGAATGCTAATGACAAACTAACAATGGGAATTGCTGAAAGTACAAGACAAGGAATGTAGTTTGGTGATCAAAGAGTCGAAAACGAGGGAATCAGAGCTAAGCTGGCAAAAAACCAAGGATGATTAATTAAACAACACCAAAATTGAAGCATCTACACCAAAATTGCTTCACAGGGCAACCAGGACAAGAGTTTCCTTTTAAGCTTAATCCACGGTTGAATTAAAAAATCTCTTCTCTGGTCCTATCCTATTTGATACTCATTTATTTGTCTTAATAACAATTACCTGTAAATTTATGAGCTGGCTTTTCTTAAAGGTGATGATGAACCTAATTAAGTTATTTCGTTCTGTGGTAATATAATCTAGTCAGAATGATACAAATGACTGCAACACATTAAATCAAGTAGGTGCATTCCTAATTCTGCTTTAATTAAGTGGAGTATACTTTATTACCAGGTTTCAACAAGTTAAATACACAACTCATGAAGATGACTATCATCAATATCTTTTGGATTCACAAGTCTGATCTAATCCCTCTCCTCCACCTGTATAATCCACCTGACCTCATGGATCAGCTGGTGCCTGTTTGCATCAATTATTTTTGCCTACATTGTAACACCTACAACAAAAGAACAATTAATTCTCCTTCATCTACTTTAATATCTTTCCTTGCCAGTAATGGTTTGAATCGGCCGACCGCCATTGGTGCCACTTGGCGCAGATGCAGGGACATCAAGCCAATGACAGGAACTTGATAGGTAATTAGGTATAGAAAATGATCACTTATGTGATTTCGACGTTCTGTAAAGAATAAAATCATACAAAACCTGCCCTCTGTAAATGAAAGATCTTACAAACCTAGTTTCGAATTAAAAAAGATCATACAAACCTCGTAGTTTTGGATACATTGAATAAGTAGGAACAGCATTGAAGAGTTAGTAGTTTATAGTACAATTAATTGGTAGAAAATATTATAAAAAGATGGGTGTAGAAGATGATCACGTGGTTTCAACGTTCTGCGATTTATAAGTTCAAACAAATTAATAGTGCATAGAGTTCAATACATACCAAACTATGTACTATAGACACTGTTAGGAACCTATAGTCTTAGACGCATAGATGAGTAGGAAGAGCGTTGAAGAGATAATAATTATTCTTAAAAAATAGTCAGGGACTAATAGTCAACATACAGCTCATAGATTAATGCATGAATTAAACGTACTCTACATATTGCTCTTTTACTGTAGATGTGGATTTATGTTCCATTGCCACCTAATTGGGTACGTTCCTGTTTTTTTTTTAATTGGATATGTCCCTCTTCATCAACTAGGAAAATAGATCATCATAGAACAATACCATCCTCGCAAATGCAGGAAACTCTTGCATTTTTTTTTATTCCGAATCTTTTGTCGCCCTACAAACTGATCATTCTCTTTTAATGAAGTTCTTGCTATCTGTAGGAGATGTATTCAGACTCGCAGAAATGCGTTTTAAAATTTAAAAACCCTAATAAAACCTACGCACGGCCACATGCATATTCTATGAAGATTAACAGAAAGCAATTCAATGGTTTGATCTCCCGAAGGACTAATATTATCCTTTTTACTGGGGTCAACCTATGTTATTCGACTAGGTGGAATGAGGAATTTGAATATGCAATTAACAATCATAATTTGGTAAAAAATACAATTCTCGTATTTGAAAGGCTTGAGTTGGCACATTTCATTTGCCTTGTCTTGGTATAGTCGTAGCCTCTTTGCATGTTTACATGGTCAATGTGAAGTCAATTAGACGAGGGAAAAGAAACCGCTGCTAGGATCATAGGCAAACACATGTTTTTAAATGCCAAAAAATGCATCGACTTTTTATTCATTTTGGGATTGAGGCATACACGTACAACATATTTCTAAGCGGATAAATGTATTGATATCGTTTATATTTTTAGGATGTCATAACAATCTCCTTATGATTATGTACCTTGGGGATCTAATATGGCTTTATATGGTATGGTTGTCATCAATTTGGTTATATCTAGGGATAAAAGGAATAAAATAACCTCTGTAGTTAAAATTAGCATGACTCTATCTACAAGATTGCTATTTGCTAGTGAACTTCATTTGTTGACCATTTGTCATATGAACTTGGGCGGTAGAACTTGAAAGAGGATGACAATGTGAATTCAATATCCTTACGGCCGGCGGGTCAAATGGATGACAAAACGTGTATCTCTATATATTTGGCCGACTTAATTTACAGCAAATCTGAGGCACGACCAGAGAAACTAACAAGGAGCAGGCATTTGTAGTGTAAGGGATATGGAGAGAGAGAGAGAGAGAGAGAGAGAGAGAGAGAGAGAGAGAGAGAGAGAGGTTTTCCATTAAGTTCGTGTTCAACTTGTGGCATAAAAATGTTGGACAAAAGAAGCCTCAGGCAGCTATTTAAAATCTTTATCATGTCCAAGTTTATCCAAGTTCTTAACCATGATATTGATCATGTGAGGTTATTTGAACCCTGAGACTGACTATGTATGTTATTTTCAAGTTCTTTGAATACTCATAAATGAAAAGGATGATCTTTCATTGACTTCTTTGGCTGTCAAAGTAGCTAATATAGCTAGTTGAGTAATTAGGATTCCATTTTCTTTATCATTTTATTTTCACCATTTCATTTTTTTAGAATAGAGTGATATAATGTTGGAAATATTAGAACAAGGTTGATCAACAGAGCCCGTCGATCTGCAAAAGGTATGGTCAAACTCATAGTCCAGTTCAAGATGCCACCAAGTGCACTGGTGATGGCGTTGGATACTTGAAATTCCAAATGCTGACGCTGGTTCTGTGTTTAATTTGGGTTTTCATTGATAAAAGGGCAAGTCGGTTGAAAGTTTATAAGAATACTGAACTGTCCCTGGTGGTTGGTAGTTAGTTAGTGTAACCAAGCAGGGTATACTAGTATTTTATGTTCTTTCTGTTTCTATAAAAGGGGCCGATCGAGCACATTGTGGGTAGCTTTGGATTTGGGAATTTCTCTACAAATCAATCTGAAGCTCACGAAGGTAGATTCCTTCGACTAGCTAGTGGATTCCGGCGAGACTTGCCTGTGGATTCAGGTGTTATCTTTCTTTCATTGTTTCTTTTAGATATTAAAACAGAATACTGTAATTACATTTATGGGAATTCATACAAATCAATTGTATATGTGAATCGTTGTAATTGAAAGTACTTAGTGGTTTACATTTCATCATAAGCTTTATTGAAAGATCAGATACTGATGTTTCTGTCATCAAGGTGTTTGATATATTGTCTATAATACTCTATTTTGGCTGTTCATTGCATAAGTTGTTTTCTGTAAAAACTGGTTGCATCAACTGGCTACTCAAACATTTGGTTCTCTCAATACAACTGCCTCTTGGTCGAGTTTGAGGTACACCACTTAATTTTAAAAAAAAAAAGAGTTTGAGGCACACTACAAGATGCCCAACCTGAACTGACCAAATGTTAAGAAAGAAAAGAAGATGATTGTAGTATGAGGCAGGGGCGGACGTAGGATTCTTAGCCATGGGGCTAAAAACTAACTAAGCTTTGAAAACCTAAGTTTTTATTTAGTTTTTTTTTTTGAATTATGAAGGAAGCTATTTGTTTACAACCACTTAATAGGGGTCAATATACAAGAATCTTCCTTTTTTTAGCCCAGCCTGACAGGTATAATAGAAGAGGGTTTGGAAAAATCCAAAGCCATGGGGTCAATTGACTCCATAGCTATAACGCGGATCCGTCCCTGATGAGAGGAGAGTTGGACGGACTTTCTCAACGGAATGGCGTGTCTATGTTTATCTTGGGGCACAAAGATTTATATGCAAAATCTTTTTATAAATGTTGAGCCCTGTTACTGAAATTCTATAAACATGTTACTGATCCTAGCGGCATCGCCTATCCTAATATATCGGCGTCGATCGTTAGACTTACGGTAGCAACTAGTCACTTGAATAGTCAACCTTAGTTCGACCACTACCCTAAAATTGAGACTTAGAGATTGTGCCCACCTATGACCACAACACTCGTGCTCTTCATAGTAATGCGTCTATGTGAAGTGCAAAGTACCCCGCTAAAACACCACACTGTGCCAAGGAGCTATGCGCATGAGCATCATGGAATTCCATATCGGCGATATATCGATATCGGGCCCCACCCGATAAAACGAGATGGATAAATATCGATTTTTATTTTTTTTCAAATATCACCGATATATCGCTATTTTATAATAAAATAATATTTTTGGAAAAAAAAATTTTTTTTTTAAAAAAGGGGAAAAAAGTAACTTTCCCACTTGTTTCCCATCCTAATATGCATATTTTAAAATCTATGCTTTGTCTAAATTAGTATAACTCATTTTAGAAGCTAGATTATGAAATTATATGGTAAAAACTAGTTTTTAACTACCGATATTTTTTTACAAATATCTCCGATATTTTGTCTCTTAAGCCGACCAATACGATACCGATATCTGATACGGAATTCCATGATGAGCATAGTGTGGTGCACTCACTACAGCCTTGTTAAGAAATGACTTTTTTTTTATAATTGTTAGGAAACGACTCTTGAAAGATGTTTTTTCGAAAATTTCCCTTTTAATTTGAAATGCCTCCTAAAATTGAGTTCCCTCCATATTTAACAGCTAAAACTGCACACATGGTTTTTATTTTGACTTAAACTTGTTTCTTTGTGGTCTCTCAAGCGACCCATCACAGCTCACTATCATAGCAATATAAAGCCCAAACATAAAACACCACCATGTATAAGATGCAAGAAGCTATTTTTTAAGAGTGCTGATAAGTGTACATTCGGTATATCTTGGCTTTTTATTGGACAGTCAAAGTGGGGCTCACATGGTCCATTTTTCTGCTGTCGAACAAACACCTGCCACATCAGCTGGTGTATGTCTATACCGGTGTAGAGATATCATTTATCATTCTTTCAAGATGTTTTACCCAAATATAAAAGTTATTTTACTCGGATTGTTACCACTTCTTGTACGTGGAATGTTATAGGATGAGAGTTTGTAATTCTGTTGAAAAGCTCTTTGATCATCAACAAAGAGTTAGGATATGCTATATACCTTACATTCTTAAAACCATTTATATACAACACGACTCTTTCATTAATATTACATTCGCCCCACTTTAATAGTCCCATTTACAAAACCACAAGGAACTAGTTTTTGTTCAGTTCAATTGCCGAAGGCTATTAGTAAAATGGAACAGAGGGAGCAGCAGTTATGAGTTTTTGAAATAGAAGACTAGCCGACAACGTTAGTAATTACTCCTTCCATCAAAAGTACCTGCCTGGATTAGAAAGCCAAAATGAACTAAAAGCAGTTTACTCTATATTTTAATCCAGTTATGTAATTTTGGACGAAGGGAGTATGATTTATTTGGGAGTAAAATTCATCTTGATTCCGAACATTTTTTGCCAAGTGATATGTGATAACATTGCGTTTGTTTGCTGAAAGATGAAAAATCGTCAAGGTGAAAGAAGTGCCAAAATTTTATAAAAAGTGAAATGTGTTTGGATAATTTTAAATATACGCACCCAATGTACGTTATAGACCTGAAAAATTTTCACACTAAATTGTAAAAAACACTTCTTTCACCATGACGATTTTTCATCTTTCGGCAAACAAACGCACGTTTTAAAAAAATTATGTGATGACATATCTTGAAACTATTTGTGCATAAATTGAATATATATCATTAGCGTCAATGAAGACGTTATGATATCATCCTATGCAAAATAAAAATGATGGGTATAAATAAACATTTGCCATGATATGTTTTCTAATCACGACCTCTTTCTTGACATGTGTACTCGAGCAGAATTAGACGAGTTCAGCGTCAATTTAGCATGATCCTGTATGCTGATCCTGTATGCATTGAACGTCTGTTTAGCATGATTGATTGCAAACTATATATGTACAAGACGAACAACGGTCACGTCAAAGCTATGTGACAAAGTACACGTATTAAACCCACTTTACACATAAGCCTGAGTTAAGAAGGAAAACAAACACCCTCATAAGCCGGATTTTTTTACTGACTTTATTCAGTTCATATCGTAATTACGAAAACTAAACAGACCCTTAGTCATACTATTGCCTTATACATACATTGTCACTTAGGATCAAATAAGGCCCTATATGATCACATGTTATGGGCATGCCATGTTATATGCACGACACATGCACTTTCACAAAATTGCTTTAATAATACATTGCAGATCGTATAATATACGATTATACGTGACTCAAAGAGTCAAAGGACGTCGACACGGGGAAGCACCATAACGTAAAATGACTAATTTACCCCCACAGCCATACCCCTCAAGAGAGCACGTGCTCACATGCCCCCGCCGCGTCTGAAAGGCTGGGATTTAAAAACACCACCTCAACTCGCAGCCTCAGCCGTAGATCCGAGATCTAGATCTGACGGCCAGAAACTCTCAGACGGGCGATTTCCTCCTTTTATATAGCCCGAGCCTTCGTAGAGGCATCTCTCTTCATTTCCTCCGTGTGTTGGGGTTTTTGGTCCTTCTCCACTCTCGTTCCCTCCCTCGCCGCCGGTCGCTCGGAAGGTGGAAGAAGAAGGGTTTCCGGCGAGGTTTGACAAATAAGGGTTTCGGTTGACCGTTTGGGTTGCGGCCGTGCTTGGGGATCCAAGTTTTGGATTGGATTTTGGAGGCATTGCGGTAGGTCTCGGTCGGTATCTGTCCTCTCTTCTTCTTTAGGGTTTCCTATGGTGTTGCTGCTGGAGCTGAGATAAGTTTGGATTTTTTTGATTTATGTGTATGTTTGACTTGTCGAATTGACCTAATTGTTGAGCTGGAGGGAGGGGAGCACAAGAGGTGGTTTTAATGGGTTGGAATTGATCTTGTTTTCTTGAGCTTGTTTGTTGGACTGGTTTGCTGTGTGGTAAAAAAGTTACTTTTCTTGGCTTGTTGCTGCGTTTGGACATATTTGATTTTGGGGGGTTTTGGATGAAAGGGGGTCACTAGGTTTTGTGGGTGAAATACCCTGTGCATTGTTGGTGAATTCCAGTACTCATATCTAGACAGTGACTGTGGAGTGTGGGTTAATTTAACAGGAGTGTATAGCATAGAAAATAGAAAGTGATTGATATATTTAATTGAAAATAATCGCATTAAGGTCTGGGTATGAATTATTTGGGGCTGGTTGATATGTACAGATTTGGGGGAGTGAGCTCATGGCGCCGATAGTCACTGTAGAGTACACACAGCAGAAAGAGTTGAAGAATCGTTCACAAGAAGTTTTTGTTGAAATGATGAGCAAAACGCAGAGGATATCTAAAAGTGGCTATTCTTCAGGTTTTGTCCCGGATTGCCGCATGGTTGTTGAGACTGTAGGGGAATCAGAAGGATTTGGTAGCTCCTGCCGGGAAGACACTGAAATGACTGTGTCTGAAGATTCTTGTGCCCCCAAAAGAAAGTGTATAAGCTTAAATGCCGACAGCTGCAATAGATATGGTGTCCCAATACAAGTTCTATCAGTTTCCAAGTTGTCAAGGCCAGACAGAAAAGAATTGGAAATAAAGCTAAGATCTGAGCTTGAGCAGATTAGAATTTTTCAAAAAAATATTGATTCTAGGTTAATTAACGGTGTTGCTCTCTCTTCCTCCAATGATATTCGAAGTAGTAGTGGGCAGAAAAAACCACTTGGGGAGAACCTTCATAAATCGTCGGAGTTGCCATCAGGACAAGGGAAGAAGCGGCCTCCTCCGAGCAAAATTGGAGGGCCTCCTTTGAAGCGAGCCACTTCCGGTAGGTTTGAGTCTGCAAGTCAAATTGTACCTTCTCCTCCTGCTATTGCTGCACCTTCTGGTAATGTGAACACCACATTGTTAAAGCAGTGTGAGACACTTCTGAAAAAATTGATGACACATGAGTTTGGCTGGGTCTTCAACACCCCCGTTGATGTGATTAAATTAAACATTCCTGATTATTTTACGATAATTAAACACCCAATGGATTTAGGGACAGTGAAGAGTAAGATTGAATCAGGATCTTACTCTAGCCCGTTGGGCTTGGTAGCTGATGTGAGGCTAATTTTCTCAAATGCAAAGACATACAACCCTCCTGGAAATGATGTTCATTTCATGGCTGATACACTCAGCAAGTTTTTTGAAGTGCGGTGGAAGGCTATTGAGAAGAAGCTTCCTGTGACTGATCAGCCAATAGCGAAATTAGACTTCTTAGAGAAAAGAGAACCCTCCAAGCCATCAACACAGCCAAAGAAAAAGAAGCCCTCTTCAGCAGCCAATAAAACTAAAACTGAAAGTTTGAAGCGAATTATGACAGACAGCGAGAAGCAAAGATTAATCAGAGATCTGGAGGGGTTGGAGGAGATACCGGACCAAATTCTGAACTTTTTGAGGATCAATTGTCCAGATGCAAGCCAGATTGGAGAAAACGAAATTGAGTTAGATCCTGAGGCCCTTAGTGATGATACTTTATTGAAAGTAAGGAAGCTTTTAGATGCTTATTTGCAAGAGAAGAAGATTGTGCAAGCTAAAGCAGATCCATCTGAGATGGAGGTACACCATGTGTTGGATTAAGCCCTAAAGTTTCATCGTCAAAATTGTTCTTTCGTTATATTATAATTTTAATTTTTCTATAACATGATTTCATGCTATTGTCCAGCTATTGAATGAGTCTGGAATCAGCAACTCTTCTATGCGGCCTTGCAAAGGTATTGATCTTTCTGTCTTTGTAGTGCATTAGTAAGCCACTGAATTATTTTAAGGTGGTCTCCTTTTCTTGTTTACAGATAATGATCCTGCTGATGAGGATGTAGATATTGGAGGGAACGATCCTCCAGTTTCAAGTTATCCTCCTGTAGAGATAGAAAAAGATACAGCTCAAAGGAATAGCAAAAGCAGTAGTTCAAGTAGCTCAAGTAGCGATTCAGGATCTTCATCAAGTGGTTTGTATTTATTTATTTAATTGATGGTTCATTTTTTCTATTGTGAACTATTATAGCATATACTCGGAATAAGCATGCAATTCAAATCTGCAATTTTGGATTAGTGCTGTCTACCAAAGAAAATGCACAATTTTTTAAGAGGCTAACGCCCAGCTCTCGTCCCTTCTATTTTTTTTGCGTGCATATTTAGATGGTGATTCCGTGCACAATATGGGTCTGCATGCAAAAAGCCAATCCGTATGTGGCTCATACTAACTTTTTCTCTTAGACGCCTAAAAAAACCATTTACAAAGGCCTAACCATCATACCCTCTTGGGTGGCGTATAACATATGAAGATTGTATACTTTCTAAAAGGTCGAATGTGTGGTTTTTCTTTTTGTAACATCATAACTGAACTGGCAAAGTGGTAGAGATTTTAAAATGTACTGGGTGGCGATTATCTTTTAGAATATTAGTTCTTTCATGTTTCTATTTTCATTTACCTCCATTATTCTACTCACCTTGTGGGAAGCGCTGTCTTATTCCTCTTTAAATATGCAGATTCAGATTCTGGGAGCTCTGATAGTAGTGAATCTGAACAGGTGAAGGCTTCATCACCTGCAAATGTTGTTAAGGTACTCCCTGCATTATCTTTATAATTTAGAAAAAAAAATTGTGCTTGCTTAAGTGCTCCATAGAATTTTCTTTTGCTTGTAAAATCACACGTGATGATCACATTGTAGCCCGATACACTCTTATAGTATATGTTTTTTTAAAAAAAACTCTGTCACATATAATTTAGATGAACCATTTAATCAACGACTGTAAGCCATCCAATGCTTAGCTTGAAGAAGACAACTCGCATAATGTTTAAGGAAGTAGTGGCATGTTATATACTTGTAGTGGATAAGAAAAAGCCATCACATTTAAAATCGAAAGATTACATGCATTTCTCTATCCGTTGAACAACTGTTATCTGATTGTTCAAATATATACCAGCACATGTGACATTCTAATAAATATTTCTACAGATGATTTAAACACAGTTATTTTTGTGGGTATCCAAACTAAATCAACAGAACAATATTGTTGAAGGCAGCCAAAAAGCTGACCGCATGAAAGAACTTAACATTAACTTGACAATGCAATATAATGATCTTGAAGCTTTATTCTTAAAGTGGAGCTACCATTAGAAAGAACAAATCGCTATGTCTGGGAAGCCCAGTGATGGAAGGTTGAGTCGCACGATGGGGTGGCCCAAGCCAACCCACGTTCCTAGTTCTAATTCGTTCTCTTTTTCCAAGTCAAAAGTTACATTACAAGTAAATCGTTTCAAATTGGTTGCTTTACATATGATTAGATGAAAATAAGGCCTTTTTATCATTGACATAATAATTCACATACCCCATCTCACATTAAACCAAAAAAAAGCAAAGAACGAAAATGATGAGACTGCCATTCCTGAATGAGTCAAACATTGATAAGCATCAAAGAACAAGAAATCAATCTTGGATGAGCTAACAGTACAATCTACATATATGCATACACGAAGTAGAAAAGAGCAATTTAGAGGGTAAAAAAGGAAAAAGAGAGCAAAACAAGAAGAAATAAATGAATTTAGATAAAAAGCAACTGGCAATTGATGGGCTAAATGATTAGCACATCACGACAAACCAACCTTGCGTGCCTATTATGAGGCCAAATTTTCACTTGTCTTGGTAGGTGGATTAGCTGTTTGGCCAAGACCAGCTCTGTTTCTGCATATTGACAAGGCACAAAGGAATAAATTTCAAACTTGAACATTAGAGAAACGTTTAGTGGACCTATTTTTCCTTTTCTCGTTTTTCGCTTACGGGTTGAGGTGTTGTGTTCATTAGAACTTTATGCCAGAAAAGCATATTCTTCTTTTGATTGTCTAAAGTCTTTCTAGTTACTGTTCTCTCCCTCATCATGAACCCTTTAGGTAGTCCTCTCGTTCTTGTTGTTGTTTCCAGGGCTAGTCGTTGCTCTGCGTTTGCAAATGGAGAAATCCATCTGGAAAGCGGGCAGCTTCCTCCATTTCTTACGCCAGAGGAAGTTGATTGACATCAAGATCGCAATCTAATAAATAAAGGATCTAAATTGACAGCATAAAAATGAGAAATTAGACCTAAATATGCAAAAGTGGAACTTTTTATCTCAAGAGAAAAGTTTTTTTAATTGATGAGTTGGCATTAAAGAACCCTCATGTTATTTGCGAAGTAAAATCAGACATTGAGAAGAAAAAAGAGAGAAAAACGTGGAGTGGTAGTGATGCAACCCTCATATGATTTTTCACGTAGGTCTTTTACTATTTTACCCCATCACCTAAAAGTATTACAAGGTTCAAAAGCATGTCCACAACGACTCATGTATGAAGTGTATTAGGGGCTTGCCACTTCAAATCCTTTTGTTCCTAATAAAATTACATGTTTACACACTCTTATGCATCCGCATCATATATGTTCAAAAAAATATTTTACAAAAAATAAGGGCAACCAAGTCCATGAAAATAATTCTCCGGTCATAGTGGTGTAGGTAAATATGGATATAGATATCAAAATAGACACATATGTAGTTATAAATATAGATTTTTTGCTTATTGAAAACTCTCTTTTAGGTAGAGTTCGTTTTCTTTTTGGCTAAAGAGATAGGTAGAGTTCTATATATATGTTTTATGTGTAACAGATTATTTCTTCTTTCCCTTTGAGCAGGACATTGCACCTTCTGGCGCAGCTTTGGATCAAGAACATAGTGTGCTTCTGGATCCACATTATGGAAACCGTGAGTCATATCTGAGATTATCTGCTTCCCAGTTATCATGATTCGAACGGTGAAAGCATGTTTCCATAGGAGAAAATGATCTCCTTGAACTCTGCTAGTGTTATATATATGACCTGTAAATTGTGGCCCAATTTTGTATGGGTTGGTTCCTTCATTTTGCATTTTGAGATTTTTATTTCTTTCCCTTTTTATAAGTGCTGAATTTTTGGGTAGGAAAATGGAATAGTTTTTTCCATGATTGAAGGTTTTCTATTTTGATATCTCCTTTAACATACTAGTCCAGTGGGAATCTTATGGTTCGGATACATTCAAGGTGCTTTCAAAGGATCTTTGAGATTATGATGTGGATCCTAGGGTGTGTCACGATGGATCACTTTTTTTTAACTGTTGATCCTTCTGTACGAATTAAGTTTTTGTGTTTTGTCTCTTGTTTGCTTTGAAAAGTAAATGATGACATTATTGTATCATTCTGCAGAATCTATGGATGTGGTTGACCAGGATGAAGAAAGCAACACTAGGCCAGCTGAAGAGGAGAGCCACCAAGAGGGTAAGCGCATGATGAGTTTGATGAGAAGAAAATTGCCTGATGGTGGCTGTTAAAAAAGTACTATGGTTTTTGGCAAAAATTGCCTTACATTTTGCTAAATGGATATTTTTAGGGGAGAATGCTCCATCTGAGAGGCAGGTCTCCCCAGAAAAGCTGTACCGAGCAGCTTTACTCCGGAGCCGCTTTGCAGATACAATTTTGAAAGCTCGTGAGAAGACACTTAATCAGGTTGTTGCAGCAGGCTCCATGAGTTCTATGGCAGCATCTATGTACTTTTGGTTGTGTTTTCTTACGACATGCCTTGATTTTTCCAACTGCCATGTGATCAGGTAGAAAAGGGGGATCCAGAGAAACTTCGTCGAGAAAGAGAGGAACTTGAGAGGCAACAAAGAGAAGGTCAGAACCGTTTATTTGTTTTTGGTGATTTTCTGTACCTGTTGATACGAATCTTTAAACTCTTGGTTTATCTCCTTGTTGCTTCTTGGCTCTTATTTTGGGTAGACATGTTTCTCCAAATTTTGATGTAGTTCATACTTTTTTGTTGTTGTCCAGAAAGGGCGCGTTTGCAAGCTGAAGCAAAAGCTGCAGAGGATGCTCGCAGGCAAGCTGAAGCAGAAGCTGCAGCTGAAGCTAGACGGAAGAGAGAACTTGAGAGAGAGGCTGCTCGCCTGGCCTTGCAGAAGGTTAGATTGTAGATTCTTGTAAAGCAGATTCACTTGTTGATAGTTTGAGAAGTGTGTAATATGTCACTTGTTACATGCAGATGGAGAAGACTGTTCATATAAATGAGAACTGTCAATTTTTGAAAGACCTAGAAATGATGGGGTCTGTCCCTGCAGAACAGTTGCCCAGCTCTGTTGATGAGACGAGCCCAGATCATTCATTGGATGCCATGGGAGGTTTTAAGCTTGGGAAAAGTAATCCCTTAGAGCAGCTTGGCCTATACATGAAAATGGATGATGATGAGGAAGATGAATGTGCACATGTAACTGCTCCAGAATCAAATGATGTAGAGGAAGGGGAAATTGATTGACTGAGCTAAACTGCCAAAAGCAAAAATTTTGAATTCGTGTGGTGTTATTGGATGACCTGTGAAAATTGCAGATTATCTCTGGAGTCACTTGACGAGTCGACAATCAGACATTATGCTTTTGCAGGTGCTGATTGTTGTATACGAGACAAATATTAACAGCAAACTTTGCTCCCCAATTTGTGTCAGTTTGGTCTGGAAATTTTGCTTCGGAAAGCTGGAGCATATGGTTGGAATTGAGCAGTTTCCCTTTGACGTATCTATTAATGAGATTGTGGGAGTGTGGACAACTGCAGCAGCTTCTCCAGGATTCTTGTGCATTTTCAGAGTGGCGCTTTTAAGATCATGCTGAGTAGAGTTGAGTAGGGGATGTGATGTTTGTTCAAAGGATGCGTAGCATCCATTTTGATATTTGTCGGAAACAAAACACCTTCGACTGTAAGATACAGCAGGTTATACATGAAACAGCAAATGCCTTTTTATTTTCCCACATTCGGCAGAAAGTTGCCCAGTTATGAGGTTTTAGGCTTCATCCTGGGATACGCCTTCTCTAGTTTTGTGTGGAGTGACCATGTGAGCAAGATGGGTTTTTCTTTTTTTTATTGAAAAGCACAATGGGTTTCCGGTGAAGTTGAAGGGATGGTTTTGTTATGGGGGGAAAGATTTGTGTACTTGCTGTTCTCTGTAATGGTAATAGATTTGAGCATGCATTTTACCCAATCTTGGCAAGATTTCATATGCCCCAACATTGAATAATGTGGGATTTAGGGTGGATAAATGGGCACAAATGGGTGAAAAACTTGGGCGTAAATGGGCACATTGTTTGATTAGTGGAAGTGCCCCTTGGGAAGCTTTGGCTTCTCGTGATGTCATAAGGCCGCTTGCATGGGCCTCCAATTTCAGTAGCCAAGGATACTAATGAATTACTACGCACTGGCTGTGAAGACAATATGGCACAATGTTTCAAAACTCATGACAGATTTGTTCTAGTTTATCAAAAAATGAGGACTGATATTTCTATAAATGTTTTCTCATAGGCAAAAGAGGGCCATATACTAAACTCATGGATACATTATGCTGAACAAACATTGATTTTTCCGAAATAAAAAATGATAAAATATGGAACCATTTTATTGTGTAAAAATGTGAAATTTTGGTAAAATACACTCCTGTTCCATATCAATTGATTTTTAAAGTTAGTTATGGATATGCAATTGGAGAAAGAACTAAGATTGTGTTTTCTCCTTATTCATGTTTTTCGGCAACAATGTTTGTGAAAACTTTAAAATTAGAAAAAAGTAAACCTTCAAATCTTCCCGACTTGGCATGTCATTCCGCAAGTGCTCCCAGCATGAAATGTTGTATCGATAATATATCGCTGATATATCGATATTGGCCTTCAACCGGTAAAATGATACACTGTAATATCGATTTTAAAATTTTTTAAAATATCACTGATATATCGGTGATTTTAAAAATAAAAGCAATTTTTTTTATTTTTTTTTAAATCAACTTTCCCGTTTGTTTTTTATCCTATGTCAAGTGGAAGGATACGGGTTTAAAATGCAAATATATATTTTAAATTATATGTATATATTTTTATACATATTTTAAAATTTATATTTGTCCAAATAAGTATCACTCATTTTAAAGAAATTATATACTCATTTTAAAAGTTATATTGTAAAAATATACAATAAAAATTAGTTTTATATCCCGGATATTTTTTTACAAATATCTCCAATACATCTCTAATATTTTATCTTTATGGTTGACCGAGATATCCGATACAACATTCCTCGGCTCTTAGGAGTACCTATCCACTGAAACAAAAGTAGGGTTCCCGAGTACTTCCACACTAAGTGGGACGCTAACAATAATATAATACTCAATTCACAAGTAATATAGTCAACATGGCACAAACAATCACATGAAGTAAAAGCCAAACAGTTTCTATAAGTAATATAGTATTAACTCGATACCCATTCCCTACTCATTGAGTTCCAACACTAAAAGAGGAATTTCAACTCTCCTATCCTTCTAGGGGTTTCTTCTCTACCTAAAGCTCACATTTATGGATGTCCCATTAATTTCGAGCCATACCCGATGAGACAAGGTCATGAAGAGAATTACATGGTTTACCATGAATAGCTAGAGCCGCCTAACTGCACGCATAAGGTCTTTTGTGGACTGACAACTAGATGTACGTTGCAACCATTGTCTAGCCGGACTTGACGTAGCCCTAACCACGTGCACATGGAAATTCAAAGCACTCTCCTAGACCCTATTATCTCGGGTCACAACAGAACTCTTAATCACTCCGATGCTTCCTTCCCTTTTCATCATGTGGCTCTGGTATCCTGGACTTGTTCTCTTCACCTCCTAGGCAACATTTCGATCTCAATGGATCTCTGTCTACCCATCTTTAGGTTCATCATACTCTCTATATGCTGATTTTAATATTTCTTTGAGCTTACGGCCCAAAAATAGGCTTGCTACCCACGTTCTGATAAACATCCATTAACCAATATTTATTAAAATTAGACAACCATCCCAACTATGCCGTGAGAGTTGTGAAAGGCTGCAAGTGGCTCAAACAGCATATAAGGCACCATGGACCACCGATAATCTTCCTCCAAAATTTAGCATTATCAATGGACAACTGTCGGTGAGATGACCTAATGCGTACGACCTGCTCACCAGGACTATGGTTTTAAAAATCGGATACGACCGGCCGGTCCAACCAGAACCAGACTTTTTTTCAATCCGGGTTGGGCAGGTAGGTTGACCCGGCCAACCGGTCCGGTCCGGGTTTTAACCGCCCCTTCCGGCGCCTGACGTGTTGCTTCAGTCAGGGGGACATGGGGATAAGAATCGAATGAAGTATCCACTCAGCCAATTCCAATATTAATCGTGAGTTCATACATCAGGTAGTTACATTTACATATATAACAAGCTACCATTCATATCATTATCATTGGATAAGAAAGATCAATACTGCAGCCAAAGCATGAAAGTGATCATCATCATTACATCATGAAGATAATTAATGATTCATCCTAGAAAGTCATTAGCTTTACGTTGAGATAAGCAATCCTACACCGAATATGCTGATCAAAGCCTTACAGAGCTCTCGTTGATTCCCCCGAATTGAATCACTCTCATTGGGTTGACTCCATGGAATGCCGGCTCGCCGATATTTCGGTATCGGGCCCCACCCGATACACCCTTAGAGAGCTCTCGTTGATTCCCCCAAATTAAATCACTCTCATTAGGTTGACTCCATGGAATGTCGGCTCGCCGATATATCTGTATCGGGCCCCACCCGATACACCGATACGAGTCAATCTCTCTTTTTTTTTTTAAATTTTGATGATAATATCACCGATATATCTATATCGGGCCTCACTTGATACACCGATGCCGGTTCAACAGACATATCGTTATTAAAAAAATATTTTAAAAAAATTAGAATTTTTTTTGAAAAAAATAACTTTCCTGTTTATTTTCCATCTTAATATGCATTTTTATGCATATTTTAAAATCTATGCTTTATCTATATTAGTATAAATTCTTTTAAAAGTTAGATTGTGAAAATATATAGTAAAAACTAGTTTTTGACTACCGATATTTTTTTACACAATATCCTCGATATTTTGTCTCTTTGCCGACTGATATTTTACCAATATCCGATATGACATTCCTTTGTTGATTCCCCTATGCTGGGAGAGTCCAAACTAGTCTCTCCCCCAGCCATAATCCTCTTTACATGATAAGGTTTAGAGTCAACAACCAATCACTTAAGTCCCAAGACTAAACACACCACCGACACCCTCACGTTGTCGGTGAGTACCTTGTTGGTGAACTCTGAATCCAATAAAATTATCCAAAATTTCCTATTTCCAAGTCATTCTATTAAGCTCTGCTTGGATTGGTGGACATTGGAGAAAAGAGGAAAGGAGAGATAGAAAATAAGGGATTCCTAAAAACTTTTTGGTGTTTGTTTGGACCAGAGAGAATCAATAAGAATGGAGTGAAGGTGGCAACGTGGAATAGCCTTTGGACGGTTACAAGTGGCAAGTGGGTATATATGGCAGGCACGAAATCCACAACTCTAAGGGAGATTCGTTAAGTGGTGATAGGCTAAGTGACAAAGTACGGGTACGGCAATAAAACGGCGAGGTAAGCGTACGGAACAAAACGGCATAAAACAGAATATACGAAAAAATAACGTGAAAAAAACGGGAAAATAATAAAAATAAAAAATTAATATAATAGGTATAAATGTTAAAGAATAACATATTGTAAAGTTGTGCATTTAAAAAAGGAGTTTCACTTTAAATAAAAAACGTGTTTTACGTATTTAAACGTGTTTATCGGGAAAAAAGTATTTATTTCAGAAAAAACACGTTTTCCCGTTTTAAACGCGGAGTTTTACGGTTGAGTGGCTGAAACGTATACGCGTTTTAAACGCGTTCCTGGTCACATAGGTGATAGGCACCAAGGCCTCAACCCGTGGACTTTCTACCAAAATCCATGGGTTTAGGGGTGAAAAATATTTGGCCCATGTTCTCACTCCCTTCCCCCCACTATTTACCTAAGTTTATCTTTGCTTACACATATGGGCTATGAGAAACTTTTGAAGAATCCATTTATTTCTTCATATATCCACCAATCCAAACAAAGCCTTAGTGAATTTATGGGATGTTACAGGGTAGTTTATGTCGTATGGACTAACTAATGTACTTTTTTGTTTTACTATACATATTTAGGTACCAGTGTTCACGTGCACTTTTTTTTTCGGATAATTAAATTTTACATTAACCAAAGAAAAGGGGTAAAACAGGATCACTCTTTATGGAACACACCAGAACAAAACAAAAAAATCATTGTACAAGAAAAACAAAAACAGACCGAGATCGGACCTAAAAGCCGATCGAGCAACGAGAGAAATTAAAGCATACTATATTGATCAATTGGGCTTAGAGGGCGATCGGTCAGCAATACAAAAATGCTGCAGCAAGATACAACCGATCGTTGAGGAAGATATGGCATAAATTCTTCCTCTGATTCAGACGTCCCTCATCCAAAAATCTGTTAAGAAAGGGCATTCTCAATAATCTTGTCTTGAAGCCCAAACACTTGAGTAACCTATCTTCCTTGCAGAATAATAACACGAGCTAAAGACTGAAGGGAAGTTCTTTTATCCTAAAAAATACGCTTGATCATTTCCACCCATATGAAAGAAATATAGATAGAGAGTAACATCGCGAGAAGGACACCAACATATTTATTCCACTTAATGAAACCCATGACCCATGACCCATGGATTTCTGTGTTGTAGTCCAAAATAATCCAAAAAATATTACACTGCAATAAGTTCTTCTTCCACACCAATTTTGAATAATCACAATGGAATAAAATGTGGTCCCTGTTCGGAACAAAGAGCACACATGTTTGCAAGTTGAAAACCCCTCTTACACAAGTTAATGTTCACGTGCACTTTAACTAGTACACACAGGAATCAAGTAGCTACCTAGTTCGTTCGTACATTTGTATTTTAACATTGTTTTTTAACAACATAAAGTCGATTATATGAAAACGCCATAATCATAATGACAATGTCCTACTCAAATGCTCATTCTTTTTGTATTTTATATACCTTACTGCTATCACCAAGTCGACCTGTTGGCTGTCCCAAAAAAAGAACCTCACCAACTCTACCTAATTATCACAATATTAATTAATCTTCGGTTTCGCCGCTGCCCCGTCCACCCCAGAACCACTCCATTTACTCTGCGGACCTTCCAAAGGCCGCCTCCAAAACATACAACCATTACCGACCAACTTTGCCCAATCAACTTTGGTGAGTATACCTTGTTGGTGACCTCCGAATCCAATAAAATTATCCCAAAATATTCTCTATTTCCCGAGTCATTCCTTTGGATTGGTAGAAATTGGAGAAAAGAGTAAGAGAAAGAGATAATAAGGGATTCCTCGAAACTTTCCGGTGTTTATTTGGCCTAGAGAGAACCAATGTGAATGGAGTGAAGGTGGCAACGTGGAATGGCCTTTGGGCGGTTACATGTAGCAAATGGGTATATATGGCAGGCACGAAATCCACAACTCTAGGGAGATTTGTTAAGTGGTGATAGGCACCAAGGCCTCAACCCGTGGATTTTCTACCAAAATCCATGGGTTACTTGAGGGTGAAAAATATTTGGCCCATTTTCCCACTCCCTTCCCCCACTATTTAACGACGTTTATTTTTGTTAACACGTGGGATGTGAGGGAATTTTTTGAAGAATCTATTTCTTTCTTCGTATCTCCACCAATCCAATCCAAACAAAGGTTTAGAGTGCGTTTGGGAACGCTTGGATTTTGCCAAAAGATATAAGAATGCTTATATTTCTAAATTACAGAAGATTATGTTTTATATTCATATATTCACTATTTGCCAAAGGTTGATGGACGACTGGGCTAGAAAGGAGCGTATCTTGAGACCGGGGGAGGAGGGCAAGGGTCGACCCCGCATAAAGGGGGTGGGTTTCTTTACTAACCTTAGTAGGTTAAGGTTTTTACTCCTTTCCCCCGTAGAATGCGGTGTCGCCGGGGAAGGAGAGCCCAAGGGAAAAGAAGTCAAAGGGTCGCGGAAGGCGAGGGCGAGGTTGCGGATGGCAGTGGGAGGCACAGGGACGGGACGTCACTCTTTTCCCAGAAGAGCCCAATCGGGCGAGCAAAGGGCGGCGGCAGGGTGGGAAGCAGTGAGGAGGTGGAGGATTCGACACCAGCGAGGGTGGAGCAGAGGGGACAATTGCCGGAGGCCGGAGGAAGGGATGACCTAGGGGAGAAGGAGATGGAGGAAGCAATCCCCTCGATGACCAAGCCCGAGCTCCTCGAAGTTTGAAGTGACGTTTTTACACATTATTTAGAAATCAACACCATTACGTTTAAAATAGGAATTCGTGAATTCTTGAAGATTTTGGTGGAAATCCAAATTCTTCCCTTAAAGAAAATATAAACGGTGAATTTGAATTTTTTTCTAATATACTTTTGTTTTACTATACATAAAAGGTTAAACGTTTAGGCACCAGTGTTCACGTGCACTTTTTTTTTCTGGATAATTAAAATTTTCTATTAACCAAAGAAAAGGGGAAAACCGGATCAGTCTCTATAGAACAGCCCAAAACAAAACAAAAAAGTCAATGTAGAAGAAAAACAAAAACAGACCGAGATCAGACCTAAGAGGCCGATCGATCAACTAAAGACTTTATAGCTTACTATATTGATAAATTGGCCTCAGAGGGCGATCGATCAGCAATACAGAAAATGCTGCAGCAAGAAACAACCGATCGTTGAGGAAGAAATGGCTATCAATCGAACGAAGAGCCACATAAATTCTTCCTCTGATTCAGACGTCCTTCATCCAAAAATCTGTTAAGAAAAGGCATTCTCAATAATCTTGTCTTGAATCCCAAACACTTGAGTAACCTGTCTTCCTTGCAGAATAATAGCACGAGCTAAAGACTGATGAGAAGTTCTTTTATCCTAAAAAATACGCTTGTTCATTTCCACCCATACGAAAGAAATATAGACAGAGTAAAATCTTGAGAAGGACACCAACCATATTTATTCCACTCAATGAAACCCATGATCCATGGAAGTTCTGTGCTGTAGTCCAAAATAATCCGAAGAATATTACACTGCAATAAGATCTTTCTCCACACCAATTTTGAATAATCACAATGGAAGAAAATATGGTCCCTGTTTTCCACATGCCTGCAACAAAGAACACACATGTTTGCAAGCTCTTACACAAGTTAATGTTCACGTGCACTTTAACTAGTATACATAGGATTCAAGTAGCTACCTAATTCGTACACTTGTATTTTAACATTATTTACTAACAACATAAAGTCAATTATATGAAAATGTCATAATCATAGTGACAATGTCCTACTCAAATGCTCAGGCTTTTCGTACTTTGTACCTTATTGCTATCACCAAGTCCACCTGTTGCCACAAAAATCTCACCAAGTCTACCTAATTATCACAATATCAATTACTTTTTTCCTAAGAATCGTTATTACTTGAGCAGAAAAAATGGTGGACAAATGGAATCTCGGGTTGCCCGTTTGGGTCATCTTCGGTTTCGCCAACCTTTTATTCTGCGGACCTTCCAAAGGCCGCCTCCAAAATAGACAACCATAAATCCCATCTCCAACCCTCAGCTTCGTACCTGGCGCCCCTCAATCACGCCTCCTCCCTCAAATCCGCCAGAGCTCTCATGGCCACCCTCGCCGCCGCCGCTGCCTCCTCCGGCGTCGCTGCTTCTTCTCCTGCTTCGCAGCAGCACAAGCTTATCTCCACCTTCAAAACTCGCTCCGCATTTCCCGCTAAGACCACGCTCTCGATCCGGGCGCACCTTGATCAGCCGCGCCGATCCGTGTCTTCTTCTGGTATGTAATGCGGTTTTTTGCTGAATTGTGGTTTTTTTTTTGGAGAATGGGGGGAGAAATTGGGGTTTGGAGATTGAATGGTGGTGCGTGCAGGAGTGAGAACCAAGGTGGCGTCTGTTGAGCAAGCGACTGTTGTCGCGCCTCCGGCGGTGGAGGCACCGGTGGTTGTCGTCACCGGAGCTTCCAGAGGAATCGGCAAAGCCATCGCCCTTGCTATGGGCAGAGCTGGGTGTAAGGTCAGGTCTTTTACGAAGTTTTAGTTAGTGTGAATTATGTCAAATGTGAAGCTATTAGCTTCCTGTTGTATGTATATACGTAGAAATACACACTTACGAAGTTTTTAACTCTCGACTAGTTGAGACTCATTGAAAATTCCTTGAATGTCTTTGTATTTTGTGGAATATAAGTGGTGGTCTGTCGTCCGATATCGGATGCATATGTTTTTCTTATATTTCGTTCATTCTTCAGTTTTCGTAAGATGAAGGTGTTTTGAGATCAGGGTTGAAATGATAGGTGAATTATGTCTGTCTGGGACAATTTGAGCTCTGTTGATGGTCAGATATAACATATTAAAATATCCATTCAAAATTATGACCAATTGATTGGCCATTAGTTGAAAGATCTCATGTTTCTGTACAACGATCTATGCTGTAGGTTCTTGTAAACTATGCAAGATCATCAAATGAAGCTGAAGATGTTTCCAAAGAGGTATAGCCGGCCTCTCTGACTTTAAATGCTTAGCTAATCTACTGAACTTTTTTTATATCCGTTTCTAGTTTACTGAACGTCTTCAAAGAAACCTTTTATACTCTGTTAGCACCTGCGCTTTGATGCTTTTGAAATTTTTTGAAGGAAAATGATTTTTGTGCTACGAATCTGTACAGCAAATCCTATACTCGGGTTTCAATTGGACAGAGAAAAGTAGCCATTATATTGTCACATGAAGCAACGGTTCTCTGTCCAATTAAAAGCGTGGTGTAGGGTTTTTGTGTAAAGATCGGGTGTAGGGTTGTCAGTATCCATTTTTTATTGCCAAAAGTCCTTCCATGTTCAACTTTTTCATGCTAATATGTGTGAACACAATTTTTCATTTTACCTTGCATGTAAATATCACTGTGATGTTGCAACAAGATAAGTAAGCCCAACTATCGAATATAATCTCCTACAGATTGAGGCACTTGGTGGTCAAGCTATTACTTTTGGAGGTGATATGGCAAAAGAAGCTGATGTGGATGCTATGATGAAAGCTGTAAGCAGCTTCTAATTCTTTCTTTTTCATTTTGCCTTCTCTCTCTCTCTCTCTCTCTCCACATATCAGATGAGGACTCTAATAATAGCTGTTTGAGTTGATTCTTGTATTTGACTGTCTGCAGGCTGTTGATACATGGGGAACAGTTGATGTTTTGGTTAATAATGCAGGTTAATTTAATGATTTACATTTCTGTGTTTACTGATTACTGATAGATCCAATGTATAATCAACGTCGAAACTTTTTAACAATGGTTTTAGGTATTACGAGAGATACATTGTTGATGAGAATGAAGAAATCTCAATGGCAGGAAGTTATTGATTTAAACCTTACAGGTGTATTTTTGTGTACACAGGTATGCACTCTAGTACCTGTAAAGTTTGTAATATTTACTTGTTTGAGTTTCAGTTGACTAAATCCTTATGTTATATTCGCTGCAGGCTGCAACTAAAATTATGATGAAGAAGAGAAAGGTAAGTTGAGATTCATCAGATCTCCAATGTTTAATTATACTCTGATTTTAGCATATTTGGCAGTTGCTAGTCTTTATTGTGTTACCTCATGCTGTACACCTGAGGGTTCTCTCAGTGGTTGTACAGGCCCACAAAATTGTACTTTGTGGAAGCTTAAGGGACTGATAGTCTTCCATTCAAGCTCCTAAATTCATTGTTGTTCTGTTGAAAAAGGGGAGAACAGTAGACACAGTCAAACTTCTTCCACATGATAATTTTTTTAATGTTCAATATCTGTTGAATCTACCACTTAACGAGCTTTACAGTTTCTTTGTTATCTTAATCAATTTTTTTAAGTATGGTAGCATATTCCCATTAATATTTTAAACATGGTTCAAATTGTAGTGTCCAAGCATGCTCTCAGCAAGCATATGAACCTGGTATTAACTATACAGTCATGCCAATAGTAATTTGTAGAAGCTCTAGTAGTTATTTCCTATGTACCGTGATTAGTTTTACATTCGCAGCCAGCTATATCATATCTTCCTATCTGCATTTTTGGTCATGTCCTGACTTCCTGTTTTACAGGGAAGAGTTATTAATATAGCATCTGTTGTTGGTCTCGTTGGCAATATTGGACAAGCCAACTACAGTGCTGCAAAAGCAGGGGTAATTGGTTTAACTAAAACTGTTGCAAAGGAATTTGCAGGCAGGAATATAAATGTGAGATTTTCTTATCCTTGTGTTTGATTTGCTTATGTGAAATTTGGTTATCACTCCTGGAAGTTCTAAAATGGAATATGTCTGTACTTTAGGTAAATGCTATTGCCCCTGGATTTATTGCATCTGACATGACTGCCAAGCTTGGAGCAGATACTGAGAAGAAAATTCTTGAGACTATCCCCTTAGGTAAGAGTGCCATACATCTGATGTTTAATTGAATAATTTAAATGAATCTATATCATATTGTTAAGGGTGTAGTAAATTCAAATATGTATTTTGTTTTCAAATACTCTTCCTTTTAGCTCATACACTCCTATCACCAGATTTCCACAATAAATACAGAGAGCAGACTGGTTTTCGTTGTGCTGGAAAATTACTAAATTAGTATGAATGTGCCACGAATTAACTCAAGAAGCCAGTCCACATAATTGGAAAGGCATATGATCGTGATGTTGATGTGAAACCTTCATTTCTTTGTCCCCTCAGAGGGTTGTCTCAGGAAGGGCATCCAGCATAAAAACTTTCCACTATGTTTTTTTGTGTGGATTTTGCACCATCATTTTGATTCTAATGAGAATCAAATATGGTATGGAAACCATGCCACGGACCCCAGATATCTGGGAGAAGACGTACAATGATAATGGTGATGATAGAGAAGGTGTGAGCATATTGAACTTGGTAAAATTATTGGGTCTATCAAATTTGAAGATTTCTACAGTCGTCTGTTGGCTTAAAATGTTTACATGCACTATGAAGAAAGCATATTAACACTCTTTGTACCCGTTACATCTACGATACTTGCTAATTTCCATGATACATGTGGAAGTCTACCCTATATCATTCCTATGTGGTGGAACTCTTGCTACTTCTTGATGGATTTACTTGCAAAGCAATGATGAACGTATGCCAAACGGCATGCAACAAACTCAGCTTCCATCGTAGACTTAGTAGTGCACTTCTGTTTTTTACTAGCCCACGCTACGACGCCGCCACCAAACATAAAAACATACCCGACAGTGGATTTCCTGTCATCCTTACACCCGGCATAGTCCGAATCACTATACCCTTTCAATGACAGGTTCTCAGCCTTATATGTGAGTTTCATATCTTTGGTATCCAATAGATATCTGAACACCCGCTTAATAGCCTGCCAGTGTTGTATACCTGGGTTAGCCTGATATCGACTCATAAGGCTTACCACAAAAGCCAAATCAGGTCGAGTGCAGTTCATGACATACATCAAGCTACTAATAGGCTGCGCATATGGCACAAGTTGCAAGTCACCCTTGCCCGGATGACAACCCCAGCCTTGAACGCCCTAAAAAGGAGAATCTCCTTTTTTTTGCTAGGGATCTACAGATTAGCATTGTAAGGAAAGGGGGAGAGAAAACAAAAGGAAAGCCCCTTCCTTACTCTGCTACAGCTGTGAACGCCCTGAAAACATCAAAATGTTAAAGGCCGGGATTGGGTGTCCAGGCTGGGTGAGTCAACCTCGACCACCAATTCTAAAGAATGCCATAGTTATATATCTTATGTGGTTGAACTGGTATCTCTTTGGTTCCTTAAATTATTTATCACGTGACCAACTGAAAAGGGGTTAACAGTGCTAGGACTCAATTTGAATTTGCTTGTATCTATGCAGGTAGATATGGTCAGCCAGAAGAAGTTGCTGGACTGGTAGAATTTCTAGCTCTTAGCCCTGCCGCTAGCTACATTACTGGGCAGGTATAATCTACTTGGTGGATCGCATTTTTACTTGCAACTGACATAATTGTTAAGCATATGGCTATGATAAGGGTTTTTTTTGCTACTGCAAGTTTATATCAACATGATCTAAGATAATAAGGGTAAGGTGGAAGATGGCGGATATAGCTAAATTATAAATCAGAAGAAGCAAAAAAGGTCACTTGCTCCATTACCACGTGATCTTGGCCATGTGCCAAATATTAGAATTAACTTAAATGCTTGGAGTTGATTTGGATTCATAAACATTCAAATCTGAGGCTTAGCTGAGTTGAACAAAACTAATAAACTTACTAGCAAAGAGAAATAATGTTGGAGAGAAACCAAGAGACCCCATTTTCTCTGTTTTTGGTAGCGAAAGAAGACAATCATTATTGCTCTTTCTGATACAAGACAAAATTACTATACATTTGTATACATCAATTCTTTTGCATCTCTCGTTTCTTATGGAAGCTTTGATGAGTCACCACCTACTTGCCGTATTAGGAGAAATGTTAGTGGAGATTAATAAGCGAATGTATTATAATGATTCCCAGAGAGAGAAGTGCAAATAAAGGTTTCAAATGTCAAAAACACAAATTATTGAATATTAAACAAACCAACGGGGTGTTGGTGTGATGGTCAGGGCATTGCCCCTTGAAGCAATGGTCCTGAGTTCGAACCCCCACTCCGGTGCGCATGTTGTGTGGGCCATGTGCGGACATGAGGGGATTGGCGGCGGGATACGATGCTCTAAGAGGTCAGTTGCCCTGCCCCTTGTAATTGGGTCGTAAGGATTCAGACACCCCTCGTTATAAAAAAAAATGAATGTAAAACATCAAACACAAAGAATCTTGGAACTACTGGTAAATTGTTAACATAAATGGGTTTGGGTTGGATAAATGTGTATCATTTACCTGATCAGTTAGTATATCTGAGAAAATTGAACGAATTAGTGAACACGATGCAGGTGTTTACCATTGATGGAGGCATGGTAATGTAGGCGCCAGAATTGTCAAAACTTGAAGTTTTAGGAGCTTGTTACTTTGTTCCGACTGGAGTCATTGACGATCAAGTTGAGGTTTTATTTCTACAAAATTGCTAAGTTTTCATCTTAAGCAGGGCATTCCTTGTGGGTGTTGAGGGGTGCAAGTCTATTTCTACGGTAGTTGAACTAATTTCTTGTATTAAATGGCTTAATGGATGTTATGCTTAGCCTTGAGACAGGCAGGTATTGACTGAGTTTCTTTCGAATGTTTAACAGTCATTATTTTTGCGGTAAATCAAAGAGTTATGCATACTTATTCAGTCCGAGTTCGTGCTATTGAAGCTGATTTTGTGTAGAACACGAAAGCCTGCCTAAAGGAAAATGTCTAGCAGTCTGCAGAAAGTCAGTTCAATCTATTTTCGTGACAGAATAAATCCCAGGGGATCCTTTGGGACGTGATCTCGGACGTGATCTATGTATATGGATAAGGTGGATCTTGGCGTGACACTGATAAAAGAGACCAATTACACAACCCTTGATCCACCTTAGTAGGGCCATCGTTTGGACCACCAATCCCAGGGCATCCTTACGCAGAAGCTGGCAGTTAAAAATTTATCATACACTACAGTATAGGGGCAATCGATAAACAAAGATCCGTGTGCGAAAAAGATAATTTTAACTGCACTTGAGAATACCAAAAGAATGGAAAGATGTGGATCATACTGCAAAGCTAGGGAGTATTATTTAGCGTGTTCATTAGAAAATTTAGATCATGTATAATATCCCATTGAAGAACAGTGGAATACACCGGGGCCATTTGCCTTCCAGGTACAGAATGCACAAATTTATATGGATTATTTCACTGTGACTCGGCAGCGAACAGACGCAACACGGGGCTCTTAAATTTCCACTGATTACCATACAAAACAATGAATTAATTGGCAATGCGATATATCATATTTAAGCTAATCTTCAAACATGCCTTCATCTGACATGCTAGGAGATTCTGTTCCATTAACAAGAGGTTTTTTTAACGAGTTTGAATTGGAGCTACCAAGGATAGAATAATCGAAGTCATCTTCATCATCCTCGTCCTCATCATCTTTGTCATCTTTATCTCTTTCTTCTTCTTGCTCACTTTCCTTATTCACCTGCTTTGAACGAGCTTCTCGAGCCTCTCTGCGCATTCTCTGTTTGATGGCCTCTTCGTATGACATCTCATACCAAACAGTGCCTTTGCCAACGATGGACTTGTTATGAGTATCGGTCATTCTCTCCTGTTTGCTCTTTTCTGAATTCTTGGGTTCTCCCCAGTAGTCATAGCGGTACAAGGGGTTTGTTGGGTCATATTGATCGGTTCCAAAATAACTATCATCCACGTATCTTCCAGGTTCCTCTAGTGGAAGGCCAAGTGCTTGGCGGCTGGAACAAAAATCACAATAAAAGTGAACCCCGTGTTTACTTGATCAACCATTGTCAGTTAGCTTTTTTACAAGGACTTGCTATCAGAGAACAGAACATGTTTCCTAACAAAATACTTCCACCAAAACCAAATAGGACACTGAATATGAAACGAAGTAATAAAACATTCAGAACACTAGCCAATAAGCAATACCATACCACATGTAAGTTACGCTCCTAAATATTTTTAGGACGACAGTCTCCCAAAAAACACTTTCAAACGATTCAGGTAGAAACTAAGCATGCCTTACGAATCCGCACCTTCCATCTTATTCATGTATATAGTCATTAGTCACGGACTTTGTCACTGTCCATTAATGTACTTACTGTAGACCATATGTTTGAGAATATATCTTTTGTTATTCATGTATATAGTCATTAGTCACGGACTTTGTCACTGTCCATTAATGTACTTACTGTAGACCATATGTTTGAGAATATATCTTTTGTCTCTCTAATGGAATGACATGAACTAAGAGAATCATTTTTTCTTTTATTTGGGAATTAGAAAGGTTCATGAACTAGATTTTCTCAGAGTCACAAGAAAAAGTGTTACCAGAAAGAAAGAGGAAGTGAAAAGAATACCAGCTGATGTCACGAAGAAGGGCTTCTCTTTCCTCAAGTGAGCGTCTCCAATGTATGAAGTCATACTCATCCATTTCAATATTTCGTCTAAGCTTGGTCACCCTGTAAACTTCTCCTCTTTCTAGTGCTTCTTTCTTGAGTCTGTTGTTGAGCTGAGAAAGAAAACAAAAGATGTTGATAGCTCCATGATACTTAAAATGTTATGACACAAAGCTTCATAACATTTGCAACAACTTCCAACCATTCTAAATCGAGCTCATGAACCCTATGAGTTTAAGTTCATAGTTACTACTGCTGATCATAATCATAATCAAGTAGCGCCCTTTTCCAACAGTTTGGGGTCGGCGACATGGATCTTACGCCTCCATTCTAGCCTGTTATTAGCAACGATTATTTAACTTGCTAGCAGAGCAGGTTTGTGGACCCATTGGGTACACGTTAGGTACAAAAAACATATCACTAACAAAGAAGCATACACTGTGATCCTAGATTAACATAATTTTTAGGAAACCAAGTAAAGATTACTGGTTACCTGCCGCTCAGCACGGGCAGCATCCAGATCAAGGTCTTTCATATTTATTTTCTGTCAAAATAAAGAAAATGATAGTGGAAGTCAAAGCAATTCATCATTTCTCAGCAAACAGGAAATGGCAGCATAGTGCATTCTACCCACCAAAGTCTTCTTTGGTAGTAAAGCCTTCTTAAAATAAGCTTTACTATATTCAACACTGTGTTCATCATCTACTACGTTATTCATCATTGACTCCACATACTTCTTATCTTTGTACTTATCAGGATTTGCTTCTTCATCATCCAGGATCATTTGCTCTGAGACATGTAGCTGCCACAACTGCAAAGACAATGTTTTTTCTCAGGTCATGATTCAGTTGGAAACATAAATTGCATGATTAGTAACAGGAAAAACGTATGAAAATGCCAAGGAATAGAACATCGTTCCATGAAATGCCAAGGAATAGAACATCGTTCCATGCTTTAGTTCTGACATTTCACAAGACTAAAGCATACCAATTTCTCTTAGTAACCTCTCCCCCAATTTAAGTCTCAAAATGAAATACCAGACAAACTTGCAAATGGATAATATCACCTTTAAACCTCATGCCAGAGTACAAGCTTTCTTCAATAATTGTTCATTATTAGTATTAAACATGCATAAATTAAGGATACATGGAGCTCATAGTCTATGATTATCCTATCCTGTATAGTTCAACTGCGTGCACTGAATATGCCCTTGCCCATAAAAGGAAAAAAAGCCTCTACCTGCATAGAAGTATCACAATAACAGACTGATTACCTATAATGCTGCTCATTAAAACTATTTGCCACTAAATGGGACAGAAAGCAGTAGTGCCCATGTTTTGGAATGAAAACTATTTGCCGCCAAATGGGACAGAAAGCAGTAGTGCCCATGTTTTGGAACCCTCAATTCCACGGGGACGGAACCAGAGGAATTGTTAGATGATTACTGAAATAGGGAGACCGCACATGTCAAATTCTTTTTTATTTATGGGAATCCTCCGTCTATTCCATAGAATTTAAATCCATTAAAACTGAGTGTATTATACTCATGGAAGGCCGTTCTGACGCAGGAAATAGTGATACACCACCTGCATTTCCGCCGATACATATTGGTACATATGGACTCGAACCTAGCCCCGTATACTGAAACAATGTTGAACTACCACCCAAGCTACCAGTTTTTCATGGCAAGGAGTCTCTCTCTCTATATAATATATATATATATATATATATATATAACAAATTCTCTATATTTATTTGACCAATGTTACGATTAAAATAAGAAATGACCCCAATAGGATTGATCTATACCATATACTTAGATCTTTTTTTTTTTGCTTATTTAGTGCTAGACTTTCATCCTTTCACTTATACATCTAAATTATGGACATTTACATATTGATAATTTCTAGGATCCACAATTTCATTAGACGAATATGATGAGCCAAATGCACCGATAAATGGTTAGTTTATACGCAAGTGAATTGTAACTTGTAAGGTTAACATTTTGCAAATAAAGCTTTTGTTTATTCATAGCATCCGCTTTGCTCATCTAACATGAGGGGTTCTCATATCAACATATGTTACCAATTTTGAGGCGATATGCTCACTTGTACATAGTGAGAATTATGCTTTGAACATAGTGGTTATGCGTATATTTTTATAGTATAAGTAATTTCCAACAAATATTACGGTTACATGCCTCTCTCGGCGCGAACCTAGCTTATCGTTGGGGCGTACCCGTATCTCGATACTGTCATCTGTATCTGTACGATCTTCCTTCCATGATTATACTTCAACATCACAATGCCATATCGAACACAACCACACAACAGAAAGGGGCCAGCTCTTGTAGATTCACTTGCGTAGTTTCCATTTCACCAAGTAACATATTTATGTGGTCCTCAAAAAGCAAACTTGGTTACTCTCTCTCCCACACTATGTGACTTTGAGCAATATTTATGTGCTTTATTCTTCCCTTTCTTTGTTCTAAAAACAAGTTATGCTATAGATACAATCCACAATTATTTGGGATCCTGCTCAGTACATGTATAATGACAATTTTCTATGCAATAGCATATACTTTTCTATTTATCCTAAGAAAATTAGAACTAGAATCACAAATTAGGTCATAACATACCTTATCAACGTAAGGATGATTTGATAATAAAGGCTGCTCCTCTACTTTCTCAGGCGACCTTTTTCTAGGAATAGGTGGCCTACCACAATCACGCTGCACAGTACTATTATCTGGTAAGTAATAAGTAGCATACACAAGTAAATTGAAATCTACGTCAATTGTTCTTCATAAAGGAAACCAAGACGTGAAAAACAAAATATGAAATGCACCATGTCCATCTTTCATCATAAATTGACTTTACATAGGTTGAAAACATGGCACTGTTGAAAGGAGTATCTCAAAGTTAACGTAAACCTACATACGGAGGCATTAGGAAATGCAGTATCATTTAATCACCAAGTGCAGGAAACGTGGTCGATCGGTAGGTTTAACATATTATAAGTGCACTAACTATTAGTCTAACTCCAGCATCTAATCACCAATTCCCTAATGATAATTAGATCTGATACCTCTATGGATTCTAGAAAACTAAACCTCAATCATTTTTAAAGAGAGTGAACATAAATGGAAACATATTAGTAATATATCTTGTATCAGATTTTATAAAGATTTCGTCTCTGAAAAAAGAATGAACTTACCCGCAGCTCATCAGGATTTGTATCCTCGTCGCGATGAAAGATTGGAGGGAATTCAAATCTATTAAAGCTGTAAAAGATCCCATTGGAATCATTAGTAATAAGTAGTTAAGAAGTCATGTCATAAATGACAAATGCTTTTTGTATCCAAGTTCACGGACATGGCCATGACAGTGACATGGTTTGTTTTAACCTTTATTATTTTACAAGACAGTTTATACCTCACATATGGTATCTACCAGCAATGATATAAATATCAATCTTTATTGACTGGACTGGACTCGTTAAGATTAAGAACCATGGGCTGACAACAAAGTTAATTGCAGTTACTAGCACTTGCTTATACAAGCATATGAAGTGAGTTGCTTTTGAGAACTCCTAAAACACATGTCAATAGACAGGAAGAAGCGTTACTTCAAAAATACAGGATCACAAGTTGAATGGATCTTTGGCAGCATATTTAGACTGAGTAGATTACGTACATCAGGTGGTCAATATTAGGATTGACAAAACGCATTTCAATAGGAAAGCGAAAGCGGTATGGATCTCGTTTTGCCTGAAAATAGGAAGAGTTGATCAGAATACACTTTATCTCTGATATGTCCCAAAAAAAGTTTCTGATATGACCAAAGTTTCTGATCCCTGGTGATATCTCCTGTGTTGGAGACTCGTGAAGCTTTTTTTGCTTCTAACTTCCAAATTTTTCTAGGGCATTCTTTATATTAATAGACTTTAAAGGAAATTGAAACTTGACATAAATTTGGATTATAAAAATATCAGAACGACTCACCAGAATTTCAACAATTACATGCATGCCAACTTTTATATAATGACGTATCCAATACCAGTCATTTCCTTTTATCGGTACCCATCTGAAATGACGTAAAAAAATGAAAAAAATAGGACTTGTAGTACTTTGTAAGTCTGTCATTGTGAGATACTGAAGCTGCTGTTTAAGTTGTTAAAATCTCACCCATCGTATGTGCATCCAATATCCACAAATGCTCCTTGGTAGAGGTGAACAGTTGTCACTTTTCCTGTACAAATCTGAAAAGTGAGAGCCAAGATGTTACTTCTTACCCAGTTGAGCTCATTAGCATTAGCCAGATAAGCAGAATACAACAGGCAAAATTAAACTGCGCTGCATGAGAATGAAAGACTTACTTGACCGGGGTAGAAGAACGGAAGCTCAAGCTGCAAGGAAAAGTCTTAAAATCGTAAACCAACTCATTTATCCGAAAGCACAAAACAAATATCTCTACAAGTCGAAGAACATGTAAAGAAAATGTTACTCCTACCATATCCTCCTTGTAATCCTTGCCTCGCTTCCTCCGACCAGGGTGGTAATCTTGATCAAACTGCAAAATTCATAGTCATAAGTGTGTTACAGCTACAAATTGTCTTAAGCAGGCAAACTACAGGATATAGATACCAAATTATGTCCCTATACCAAATCTGGTGTATCACAAAAAACCTTCAACAATCAATAAAAAACAAGAAAAAACTAAATTAGGTCCCCAAAGATGAAACACCCATGTCGTATTGAGACCAGTTTTAAAAGTTATAACTTCAAAAAAAAATTCTCCCTCCGTCCGGCATTACTAGTAACGTTTGGATTTCCAGGTTCATTTTGGAAAACCAAATGTTACTACTAATTCCGGTGGAGGGAGTGGTTGCATGACATAAATCAAAAACCTTGTAGGACTCCTCCTCGAGCTGGTCCTTGTTCTCCTCGACCCATTCCTTGTACTGCTTCAGAAACACCTTGTACCTTTCCAAGCACACATCCTCCGTCTCCTTCACCAACCCAACACCATCCGCCACTAAATTCTCCAAATCAATCCTCTCCGCCTGCAGCTTGTGCGCTTCCCGCATAAAAGCCAGCTCCTTTTTGTCCACTTCCCAACCCCGCGGCGGCCAATCCCTCGGAGGAAGCACCCGGAAAGCAAGCGGGCCTCCCCAGGTGGTCTCCAGCGGTTCCGGAATCTCACCCTTGATTTCAAACTGCTTGGCATACCACTCGTCCTCGCTCAGCCCGCTCTCCTCCATCTTCTCCCGCCGGTACTTGGGGCTGAGCATCTTGAAGGCCTCGATGGCCTCTGGTGACCGGAGGGCGACCTCCTCCCCCTCGTTAAGGCTCTTACGAGCGAAGTCAGCCTCCGGGGTGAGTATCTCCTCCCATGGCGCCCATCCCCGCTCGACCCAGTTCCGGCGCCGGGCCTCCTCCTCCGACTCCTTCTCCTTCGGTCCAAAATTCGCGAGGAACTCCTCGTCGACGGGGAGCTCGTCGGAAGACAAGGCGGCGGCGGTGAAGCGCCGGGGGAGGAAGGAAGTAGGCCGAGGTGTGTGGAAATGGAGCGGAAAGGCGGTGGCTTTAGGGTGGTGGGGAGCGGAAGATGGGAGGGGGAAGAGGAGGAAGGGGTGGCCGTGGATGGTCTGCATCCTCGCCGGCTCCGGCAACCGGCGTTTGTCGGAACAGCAGAAGCAGCTCAGTGTGGAGAGTGAAGGATATTCGGAAAGTTGCTAAAATGGATAATGTGGGCTCCTTTTCATTCTTGGATATTTCTTATGGGCCGTCGTGGGCCATCTCAATGGGCCTGAAATAGATCGATGATGGGCTGATGATGCAGGGAGCCCATTGTGAGATAATTAGTTATTCGAGCTTAATCTCTAATTTTGAGGTCTGGAGATTAAGCTTTCATGAGCATACGAGTTTCATGTGAAAAGCTGAATGGTGTTTATCTTTTAGGGTCTATATGGTTAGAGAGAAAAAGAAAAAAGTCAAATGAGAAAAAAGAAGAAAAAAATGAGGAGTTGGACTTTTCTCTCATTTTCTTTTTATTTGAGAAAGAAAAAGGCATAACTAGAATTTTATGTGATCTCCACAAAAAAGAAAAATAATTTTCAACCGTCATATTTTTCTATCCGTCTAAACACTAAAAAAAGAAAAGACTGATTTTTCTCACATTTTCTTTTCTTTTCATGCTAACCAAACACACCCTTAGAGTCATGCATTTAGTGAGCAAGTAGGCTGAGTGGGTAAGGATAAAAATGAGTGAGCAAGTTATGCATTTTTTTACTTTATGAACCACAAAATCTTTTCTTCTCAAGTTCCAACGGAAAAAAGTCTCTCTTTTCAACACTAAGCAGATGATGTAATAGTTTTTATAATCATAATCAAGAAGCGCATATTCTCAATTAATTAATAGATGACTATATAGTTTTTATGTAGAAAAATTGACATAATAATTGCAATTACATGAAGATATGTGATAATTGGAACAATTTTGATTGCAAACAGAAAACAAAAGGACGCAACATGTTGCTTCAATGAAAAAAACATATTTAGGGGCTGTTTGGCCCATGAAAAATCAACATCATCTAGCTGAAAAAAATCCAATTGGTTAGGATTTTTGGGAGTGGATGAAACTGATTTTTCATGCCATTAGGGGCCATTTGACCATCCAGCTGAAAAAAATCTAGGTGGTTAGGGATTATCCCAAAAATCCATTAACCAGGTGGATTTTTGGGAGTAGATGAAACTGATTTTTCAAGGCCCAAACGTATTTTACAATTGTCATTGTTTTTAACCACGTCGGAGTCCCGAACACATCTTGTTGGTTGCACTACCAGACCATCAAATGACAATCGCAGAACTCCAGCCACCGCATTTAAATAAAACCCATCTTAAAAGTCGTCCCTTTTTTTAAAAAGCATGTTAATGCTATTTTTTTTGTTCTTAAAAGCATGTTTAAAAGTCATCTCTTTTTTTAAAAAATAACATGTTTATAGATTCTAAGATCTTTCCAAAATGTACTAATTTTAGCTCATTCGAATAGGAACTAAAATTATATGAGACTTGTCTCATGTAGCATGTATGAGCTAAAGTAAATTGGAGCCATTGGATCTTTGATCTGACGGATCCAGGTGAATGATGATTCACACTCACCTACTCACTCACTGATTTGATATCAGCTGTCACGTTAAAATCTACTTGGCTCATGTTAGCTCCATGATACTTAGGGTGCATTTAGAAACAAATTTTCTGAAAAAAAACCATTTCCTTTCAGCCTGATTTTCCTGATTGGCATTTGGTTATTGATTTTCTTGAGAGCAGCTGGCAGTGATAGGTGAAAAAAATCACATATTTTCACCTGTTACCTATTAGTGCATGTCACATCCCAATTTGAGACCTCAATTAGAGCGCGAAAGTAACCAATCCTAGACAGTCAAGAGGTCAGAACTCGGGGAGTGACCGAATACTTGATCGATCTCAATCCAATTATCATAATTGGAATGTATAGGACCAATATGACAGAACAGTATCCAAGTATTCAATCTTAACATAACATTAAAAAGCAACTACTTAGTCTATTACAATAGTTAAAAAAAAAACTCAATCATCTAAATATCAAATCCTGGCACACCGGCCAACCAGTCAAATAGCAACAATCATAAATAAAACTAAAAAGCATTTCTTCTATTCTAAGCTTCAACAATCCATAGCAGCTCCGGTAATTTATACCTGCTTAGCTTCACTCCTTAATTCCTGCATCAGAAGATGCATGAGTTGTCACGCCCCGGAATCCCATACCTCGATCGGAGTGCGGAAGCCAATCAAGATATACACTTGGAGGTAGAGAATCTCGGGCGCGAGACCAAACAGTCGATTTCACCACCAATTACGATCATCTCAAAAGGATGTGTAATCGGTCATGCCCATAATCAGTGCAATACAAATACAAACATTAATGAATACTATGAAATGAAATTTACCTAATAATGATAATCCATTTAAGAAAGTCAAAATAAAATAAACCTATAAATCTATGGCACACAATTGCCATTAAATGTCATAAGCATCAAATAAGCAAAGCAAATAATAAAAAGCTCTAAATCTTCACGGCTCCTGCAACCGCTTCACTACTGCAACTTCCTGATCTCAAATTCCATTTGCGCCTGAGTATTTCATAGAAACACTCAGTAGGATGTAAAAATCCACTGAACTAAAACAACAGTATGAATAGGATAAGAATAACAAAGGTTTATGAATATGCCGCAACATCTGGACTAAACCAAGGATTTATACACCTGAAAGGTTAGTCGATAATAATTCCAACTTGCAAGTAGGGAAAACAACAATAAGGCTCCTACTACACATATGAGTAAGGAGAGAATGATAATCATTTCAAATGGCTCCAGACATCTAAGTGAAAGGAGTTTACAATTTCTGCTCGCTGAACCGATCACCCGCAAGTGACTATACCAGAACCACCCTAGGGGTCCTCTTTTTGGAACCCTGCCATGCGTCTAGGATGCTGGCCCCACCATGCTTACGGACACGATGGGCGGAGACTGAAGACCTTCCGTAATGTCAACAATCTAACGTACGTATGTTGCCTCCTTTCGGGCAGTATGGAACCGCAATCCCATAAATATTAGTGACCCCGCAAGATCAAGTAATGGCATAATTTGAGCATACTATGAATCCACTTCCGGAGAGAGTCCCGCAAGACCTCTAGTGGAGGAATCAATCAAATAATCGTGATGAATAATATTTCAAAGGAATAGAGGTAGCAACGCTCTAACAATATAAGGTATCAATCACCGGAATAGACTCTCATACGGAGTATAAATAGGAATGTCACACAAGAGAATAACACAATCCATACATACGTTCATGCTCAGCCCTAGATGGAAATTCTTATAGGTCTTATCGTAATATATAAATCAGAGACAAGGTATTAGTGAGTCCTAGATGATTTGGATTCCAAATGGAACCTCAAACCGACACAAACGCTTTATCTTCAAATACACAGTTACGGTTTTCTTGACATAAGTATTACCCCATTTATCATATTAACCATAACCCAACCTTACTGTGATAATCATAAGAACGTAGTCTAGTAATAGTTACTAACACTTCATACCATCTTCACATCATATTAAGTGGTTTTACTTAAGTACTTAGTATTTTCACTTAGTTTCTGCTCACTGTCTTATGTACAACAGTTCCCTTCCGGCGGCTCCCAGACTCTGTACAGTTAAGATTATCTTCTGAAATTTTTACTGAGAGTACCCTTATGAGTCTAGTTTCTAACCCCACCAGTTTTATATTTTTCGGATATCATATAAATTAGTTATGAATTATTTACTGCCGACTGTCAGCGCAGAAACAGTTCTGGCCGAAAGTGAGACACATGATTAAACTTTGATTATCTTATTCCGTACCACTCATAGATGATAATATACTCATGATAGATGATAGTACTCCCCTCCTAGATCAATTACAGATCCTAGAATTAACTAGAGTTACCAAAAGATTCCCCTTTTATCATGTTTTCTTCCCATACAACACATCCTTAGACCATAATGTCTTTCAATTAAGACAATTTAAGTAAGACAATCATTAAGGCATAAACTTATTCATTAGACATGATAATCAACGCAATATCAGAACTTCTATCTTCTGTAAAATTAATAAAGCATCCAACTTTGATGCGATTTACCATCTAGACATGAAGCATGAAGGCATATATGCATCTATCGCAATACTTATGGAAAACAAGACATAAATCATTAATCCCGCAAGATTCAAAGCAATACTCCAAGGAAATCAGTAAGAACACTCATCATATGATGTGAGAAAAGAATAAGAAGAGAGGGAAAAACCATCCTACTCTTTATCACCAAAAGACGTCGCCTTTCTACGCGATGTTCGTCTCCTCCGCTTCCTTCAAAGCTCCCGATCCAAGCTCTTGAGCAATTCCCACTAGAAGAGGTCTTCTAAGAGAGGGATGAACGTGGGAAGGAGAGGAGAAAAGCCTCTGGACGTTCTAGGGTTTAGTTTTCAAAAGCACAAGCCTAGTCTCTATGGGTTTATATAGAGTTTTAGAAGATCTTTGCCCAAACCAATTCTACCATATCTTGGACACTTTCCACCAATGGAAGAGTCCCTAAATCACCCTAGGAACGTGCAATACAAGTCTAGTTAGGATATGGCCTCTTTCCCAATCAAATCCGTCTCAAAATAAGTTAGGATTTCGCCAAATCGCAACTGGCGATCGATCGTCCAATACGGCGATCGATCGTCCTGCGTTGTTTACCAACTGCGCGATGGCGCCGATCGTAGCCGATCGAAGCCGATCGATCGTGTTCCATATGCCGATCGATCGTTTTAGTGCGATCGATCGCATCTGCGGGTGTATTTATTCAATTTCCCTTATCTTTTTACTCCGAACTCCAAATCACACAAAATTGGTGGCGTTGAAAAGCTCTTCTCACCAACTTAAATTTGCACAAGGCACAATACGATCAATTCAAACGTTAAGAGGGTTAAATTTCAGTTTTAAGATACTTACTAATTTTTCGGATGTTACATGAGTATTCCAGAGGAAATACCCTGTAGGATGCCAAAGAAAAACCCACCAATAATAAGGAATAGAATATATATAGACATCACGTTTTAGTGAAGAATTTAAAAGTTCAACAGAATCAGGATTTGGAAATACAGTGTTTATCTTACCTAAATATCGACCATACTCAAAGACAACAACAATTCATGGTATGGATAGAATAATAATTCAAGACTCCGAATATTCATCGCATAAGGAGAAAAATAATAATAAATTCCAACTCCATACATCCAAAGTGTAAGGAGATATAAATTTCTGCTCTCATATCAGTCCACTTCCCCTATGGACTTCTATACCAGAACATCCTAGAGGTTCTTCAGAAGAACCCGGCCATGCGTCTAGGGATGCTGGCCCCATCGGTGCTTACGGACACAATGGGTAGAGATTACAAGACTTTCCGTAATATCTTCTAATCTAAGTATGTACGTATGCTTTCATCAGCTGAACTACAGAGGTTCAAATAATTCAGAGATCACTATAGATCTAGCAATGGCTCGTGAGCATACTATGATTCCACATTGGAGAGATCTTTACAAGAACTCTTAGTGGAGAAGCAGTTTACATGGAACTGAATCAAGTTGTCAACAACAGAGGTTGTATCGTCTAAAGACTCACTCAAACATCTTTCAATATCTGACTCGCAGAGGAGTACAAAGGAGATTTCAATTTCTCGATCTATATAGACTCTCATAGGAGTAATCAAGGAAGTTTACTATTTCAATCACCGGATAACTCATAACTGAGAACTCATAAGATAGTCAATATTCTGAATACCTTCACCTTGTGTAGCCCTAGTGAAGACCATCCCCAGAATCAAGCGACACAAATTAATATGTCACAAAACAACAAGATGGGTAGGGTTCAAGAAGTTTAACCCTACCCGAGAATTTCATGGACTCAAGACTGTTTTACGAGATTTGAGACATGTAGCGCACCGCACCACCAAGGAAGAACTCGATTCTTGGTAAACCTTTGTCTTGAATTACCATTACTGTAGTCATTGCAAACTCAGTCCTACAATACTTTATATGGTTAATAATTATCATAATTAACCAAGTCTTATTGTCTTAGTAAGTATTAGTGTTTTAACCTTCAACACAGTGTACTGTTGTATGCACAACAACCCACTTCCTACGATTACTAGGATTTGTATAGTGCTTATAATATTCTAAAAAGTTTACAACAGACAACCCCATGTCTCTAGTTTCTAACTCTTTTTACGGCATATTTTTTTGAATTTTCAAAAATTAGTTATTAATTTTTCAATACAGCTCATCGGTGCAGAACCAGTTATGGCCGAGAGCAATAAACCTAATCTGATATGATTAATAACTGACAATCACTTACTTTAATACTTAGTATTACCTTCCTGACATTATAACTCACCTTCTTAAGTGTTTTACCGAACCCAATTTCATCTGTAATTAAGTAGTTTACTCCGTCTTAAGGTTGTTCTTCTATACTAGTTTGCATATGCATAAGTAACCTTCTTATCACTCCCATTAACCCAGCGAGACAACCTTTTACCGACACATAACACGATAGACACGATCTGAACAAGACCAAAAGGCACTCTTTGAAGCATCAGTAGGTTCCAACTAATAAATCTCTATAACTTTGAAGCAATACATCACTTGTGATTGGAAATCCAGGTTACTTACATGAGATTGAGTAATTATAACCTAAAATCAAGGCAAATTGCATAAGTGATCTACACATGAAATATGTATTTTATTATCTTCTAAACTTATATTTATGCTAGTGTTTGATTAGAATTATTACTACTTTAATATAGTTTTTGGTTTTGTAGGAAAATGAGCGCAAAGATGCAAAAATATGGTGAAATAAGACTTCAATGGTTAAATCATCATAACTTCGTGTACAAATGTCGGATTGGATTGATTCAAGTCTCATGTTAAAGTTCAAGAAATCAGCTTTCCAACGCGCAATTCGGAGTTCGGGACAGAAAGTTATAGCCATTTGAAGTTTATGAATAGTAATTACGATCGATTGGCTATCAATGCGATCGATCGCGAGAGCCGTAAAAGCAGTATATTGAAGGAAACGATCGATCGGCCTCAAAATGATCGATCGTATCTACTGGAATTTTTGATCCGCGTAAGACAGTAACTATGATCGATCGGTATCATACGGCATCGATCGACAAAGCGATCGATCTGAGGAAAATAACAAAGGAATTACGATCGATCGGTAAGCGAATGATCGTCAATACGGAGCGATCGATCGCCGTATACGGCAAACCGAAATAAGACCTATTTCGACTTGGATTTGGAAGGGGACTTCCTGTTTTCTCTTCACTCTTATAAATAGGCCTTATGGGAGAACGTTTTGGGCATTAGAAAGTAGACCACATATTCAACCCTTGGAGAATCTAGAGCTAAATTGGAGGCTAGAGCAAAGGAAAGTAGAAGATGAAGAACATGAAGAACATAATGGTGATTTCTCTTCCGATGCGAGGCTAAACACCTTTCCAAGGTGTAGATGAAGCCAAATAATCTGGTTGTGTAGTTTCTTTTCTCTCATCTTATGTTTTTACTCTAGTTGGTGTATGGATTTTATTGTGTAATCACCGTTAATTCAATAAAGATTTATTCTTTGTACTCGAGAGAGACAAGAGTGAATTCTTGTGAGTTTCAATCCGAAGAATACTTGCGTATCCGAGAGGAATGTGAGTAGACTGAGGTATTATATATCAATAAAATTTCATTGGCTTATACTCGAGAGAGATAGATCACAATTCCATGTTTTAATTGTTTTATGTGTTACATCCGAGAGGAGAGCACTATATTTTGAGTTGACAAGTGTATGTCCGAGAGGAATATGCTAGCCAATTGAAAATCTTTATTCAAAAGAGAGAGAGAAATAATACACTAATTTATTGTGGTGGATTCGAAGCCTTGGTCTTCTCCATATTGATTAAATCTCACTTAGTAGTTAAAGTTCATAGCTTTATTTAGATTAAACAAAAACTGCAACTTTCTTCTCTTGAATTTGGTGAAAGATTAATCCGTCCCTGAGGTTCGACAACCCTTTAATACTCGCCGTAGTACAATTGCCTTGTGCACTTGTAAGGGTTTATAATAAGAAAGGTGCCAACTTTATGAGGACTGAGAATAGTACAAAATATAACAGCATGAAACAAGGTCCATTCAGGGTCAATTATAGTGAGGATGTCTTTCCCATGGTCTAGCACGTGAAGGATTAAGTTATAAAGATTATATGGAAGCAATTAACTACTCCATGACATACCAATCGGAATTTAATCCAATAGCCAACCCCATTATCAAAATGACCAGGAATATTATCAAACCAATAATCATAATCCACGTGACATGCTAATCATGGTATACAGAATTCAATATCAAAAGTTGTAGGAAAAAATAAGTCATCCTACCTCTTAATGACAAACCGAACGATTCCTCGCGTGCACCTCGAACTCTACCTTGTGCAACCTCTTTCGCTTTGTCGATCTACCACGAATCGACATGAGGATTAAAGAGAGATGGTTGCTAGTTTGAAAGAGTAGGAGAAGGAAGAAAGATCACACAATACTCACCAAGAGGACGACTTGCAAAAAGTGGTGCCGGCCCTCCAAATTCTGAGTTTAAATAGTTGGTTTCCTTCTCCACAAAGTCTAATCTCCACCGTTGATTCCTCTTTCATCCGACGATCACAAAAAGTCTAGCAAGGAGAGTCCCTTAATGCCAAGACTTGCTCCACCAATATCTCCCCATCAATTAGGATTTCCCATTAATTAAGGATTTAAATCTCCTAATTTCGGTTACTATAACCACTATGGAAATTACTCAAATTATTTCCAATTTAAACACCCCAATCCCAACAAGGAAACGTCCCTTATTGGCTAAGGAGAAGTCATGGTAATCCTTTCATTAAATCATAATTGAATCATCTTAAATTTACCATAACTATCTTAGGTAATTTCCTTTTTTTTAATACATCCAACTTTGATCTCCCTTACATCTAATGATTACAAATGCCTAACAAAAGAGAGTCTCTTAATGCCCAGACATGTGCGTTAAATCAGGTCCTAAAACAGTTATGATTCTATCAATTTAAGGATTTTTAAACCTCTTAATTTGTTACCAAAACCAAAAATGGTAATTACTCAATCTTAATTCCAATTAAACGCCCACACCCGGCAAGGAGACTTCTCTGATTGGTTATGGAAAAGTTAATATAATCTCTTCATTCAGTTACGATGGATTCTTTCTATGCAACCAAAGCCAAAGTAGTAACTTCCTAATTGAATTTCAATTCCCCCCGATTTGCAATTAGGAATCCAATTTCAATCAAATCTCTCCCAAAACTTGCTCCATCGATCAAGGCAATTTAGTTAGGCCACATCACCCACGTGCACACGACTCAGGGCCTAGTATCGACATAAGTTTGGTGCTCTGCACTCCTGCCTCCGATCCATAGCTTTCAAATGAACAACTCTGATGACTCGCGTATGCGATGTGTCACTCTGTTTCGCACGAGTCCTATACCACGCAACCAATCCTTCTCGTCACCACCATGGAAGTATTCACACGTGTGACAAGCCCTGCTCTGGCGCCCAGGTGACCCTATTGCCCAGTGCTTTTTGCATCTAGTGTTCCTCTATCTTCTGTTACACATGCAAACACTTGCAAAAAATAGATTCTCGCACTTACCCTGGTTCAATTTAGTAAACCAATGAATTCAAACGAGTCTAAGCATATTGCACTTGTACTCTGGCACCTGACCCACCGCTCTTGGCATCAGCTGCACCTAGCCGCTGGTGCCAGACTGGCCCCAGCGTCAGGTTGCCCCTAGCGCCAGGGCTAGTCCTCGCGCCCTAGTGACCTACCTAATCTGGTTATCAATTTCGTCATACATCAGGCATCAAAATAAAATACAACATGCCAGATTAAGAGTCAAGACTAAAAATTGAAACATGACCAAAACTTTCATATTTTAGACTAATTTTGTAAAATAGCAATTTGAGTGAACATACCGATTTTATGGGTGTTATAGTGCGTTTGGTTACTGATTTGCTCAATTTTCACTCGTGACGTTGAAAACTGAAAAAAATCAATAAATCACTTTTGAAAGAGTTGAAAATGCTGATTCTCATTCGAATGAGCATCAGCCTGAAATTTTTTTCCTTTTCACCTTCACCACCGCCCACGGCCGGCACCACCCACCTCCCACCACCGCCCACCATCGCCGCCACCGCCACCGTCACCCCCACCACCCCCATCGCCAGCACCACCCACCACCGCTGCTGCCCACGGCCCACTGCTGCCGACCACCACCCCCGTCGCCCACCGCCGGTCACTCCCCACCTGCCGCCGGTACCACCCACCACAAACGCCATTGCCCACGGCCGGCCACCACCCACAACCGTCACCATCTAAAATAGAAAATTTTCACTGGCTTTGCCGAATACAAATTACACCTGATTTTTTTTAAGTTCCCAAACGCAGTTACCAATCAAGAGTCAAGGTTGCGGTGAAAGACCAAAAGTATGATTAATTTTATGTTCTTAAACAGGTTTTCTACAATAAAAAAATTACCAATAAATCACCTTGATTATTTTCAGCTTCAATTTGTTTTTACCTTCAAGTGTCAGTCTCTTGTAAACCGGACCCTTTTTTGAAAATCGTTAAACTTTTGAAGGAGAATCCACCGGCGCCCTCTCCTCCTCCATCCAGCCGCCGCCATTTGGCCGCCACAGCTTGGTAGCTCGGCCGATGCTGAAGCTTGAATGCCCGTCCTTTCTCAACCTCTAGTCAGGTCTCCCCTCCGCCGGACGTTCATTCTGGCCGGCCCTCTCTCGTCCGGCGCGCCGCGAAGTACCCCAGTCCCCTCCGTCTATCATGTAAGAAAAGTTACGGTTTTTATTCATTACTTTTCGTTGTTTAGAGCTCTAGAACTTGTCTCAATCATTTGATGATCCCTTATTCGTTAGTAAGAAATGATCGAGTATAATGTAGTATACGCTCCGTGCAATGAAACTCGGCTGCATTGCATAATGAGTGATCTTTATTAGACTCTAGGGCTTGTACTAAAAAGAGTGTTTTTTTTGTTCCGCTTTTCATGTTTTTTTGCTTTGAGGGAGCAAACACAGCCATGTACCGTTGGACCGGTATTTTTCTACATTCAGACGAGCTTCATTGGACAGAGAGATTAGTTTTTTACTTTTGGGCAAGTGAGTATTGTTAAATTAGTTACATTAAATAAGAACTACAGGTTAATTAATAATGTGATGTTACCCAAAAAAGTGTAAACTTTAGTCAAAAGGACAATATCTGGTCCATCTACATAGTGAAAGTCAGACCGATGATTAGGGGTAGTAAACGAAGTTAAGTGGAGACATACGTTGCCTGCTTCTGTAAAAGGTGGACCATTTGCTTGATTTAGCTTTGTATTGTGGAAGCAGTCTTCAAGTCCCCTATAGAAAAGCTTTGCTGATTGCATCTGTTTTGGGCCTTTGTTCGAAATTTAGATGATTTGACCTATAGCTCTCCTTAGGTTGTTCAGCCTCTCCTGCTCTATCTTAAGTCTGAACCTGATTGTTCACACTTCAGAATATCTATTTCCTCTGCAGAAACCCAAGAAAATTACCATATTTTATCGAGACAAAATCCTTTACTGCTTCTTGACCTTACTCCTGCTGGTATGTCACATGTCAATGTGCGAGTAATAGGCTGGAAGCATGAAGGTAACGAGGAGGACTAAAACTATGGTACAGTTTTCATCCGACTTTTTCCTGAAAAAGATCGTTAAAGCATTCTATTAAGTGGAAGGAACTTCATTGCATAACTTCAACATGCTTAGAAAATGAATCAAATGCCAATTTCGTTTAAGAAAGAAAGCAGTCTTCAACAAGATTTAAGTTTTGAAAGAAAACTTTGCACTTTGCATCCGACAAAATTTTGCACTTTGTCATTGTCTTTTGATTTCTGGTATAGACAAAGTATATATATTACCATTCTTGTTTCATACAAATGGCTTCAGGATATTGAGGTTATTGTTGCATTTGTTTGTCATTATTTGCAGTTATATTTTGTCTTTGGATGAAAACTTTACATGGCTGTTTTGGGTGTATTGTGATAGTTATAGTGCAATACTAGTACTCAATTGCTTAAATTTTTATTTTACTTTTTGGAAATTTCAACCATTGTATACATTATCAAGTTGTTTTTGAAAATTCCATATTATGACATGAATATATATGAGGTTGTGGATCAAGATGCGACCTGGAAAACTATATCTATTCAATTATTGAAAAGTCCATTGTCATGGACTAAATTAGGCATTCCTATTAGGACTAGTATTTACTTGATATAGTTCTACAGACTTTCTTAGTTCTATTAGAAGTAGGATTCCTCATTTCATCATGTTTCCTAGTTAAGAATTACTACTTGCACTAGGATTAAGTTATTTTTCACTTTTTAAAAATGTGAGGACTATGGTCAAAACGGATTACAGAAGAAAATACAGACTTAAGTTCTATTTTGTTCTAGTTTGGTTGTTCTATTCCCTTTCTCTCCTCTCCATTGTAGACGAGAGTCTACACCATTGGTACCATAGCCGTTCTCGACCCTCGGTTCCTACCCAACCCACCCTTGCTGCAGCTATGACCGGCGGCCGTCGGAAAGAGCCCCGACCCATCGCCGACGTCATCCGGGCCCTCTTCCGTGATGCCTAATCCATCGGACTTGCACGACGTTCCCATTACTGCCCTCACATAGTAGACTTCCCGGATTACCCAATTGGAAGGAAAAGTCGAGAGAGAACTTACCGATTTGAAGAATTTGATCGTCGCCAACTTTGCGGAGTTCACTCATCTCCTCGACGCGAGTCAGCAGGTGAACGTCCGTCGCTTTGATGAGATCTTGCTTTCCTTGCATCACCTTTTTGTGTCAGCTTCTCCTCCAAGCTTCGGCGTGATGGCACACGTCTATATGCCAATCTATGCAATAAAGAACCTGCTCAAACAATCACCCAGAAAGACATGATGGAAGCAAAGAAGAACAAGAGTCTGGATAAATTTTATTCCAATACCAAACTGACTGTTACAGAACTAGAGTTGGCTTTATATATTGAAGCCATCTTATGACAATTATTGAAATACCCTCATGACTTATATATACTAAAGTCATTATTACAAAATTAAATAATACTAAAAAAGTACTCAAACAAAATTACTAAATCACTGTTTATTTCTTCGCTTATAAACGTGAAGTCCCTCAACTGCATCTGTATCAATCCTCCCCGGCTGAAAAGGACTCGCCTCCGGAGAGTCAGAAGCATGGTATCGCTCTAGGAGATCCGGATCAAGGCTACGGAACTCATCCTCTGTGATCCATGACGCGTCAGAAGCAGGATGCCTCTTCCAACGAACAAGATAACATTGATAACCACCACCATTTGAGGTAACAATTTCATGATCAAGGATAATGTCAATCTGGTCAATAGTGGAGGGTGCAAGTGGAGGCAAACAAGGAAAAGGAGGTTGTAAATTATGGGCAGGAAGGGTAGAGGTGAAAGGTGGGGGTGTAAAAGTGCCACGATAAGGGAATATATCCTCAATATTGAAGGTGGGGTGGATTTGAAGGTCAGAGGGCAAATCAAGGGTATAAGCATTAGGGCCAAGTTTGCGGATAATCTGGTATGGTCCTATGGCACGAGCATGTAGTTTCTTGAAAGAGTGTTTTGGAAAACGCTCAGGGCGCACACGAACCATTACATAATCACCTTCATTAAATTCATGTTTCCTACGATGCATGTCGGCAGCAAGCTTATAATTCACATTACTCATAGCAAGTTTACGTCTAATATCGGCATGCAGGTCACGGATATGGTGGGCAAAAGAATCTGCAGAAACAGAAAAGTGGCCATCAGTGGGTAAAGGGATCAAGTCAATTGGTTGGCGTGGGGGTAAACCATAAATAATTTCAAATGGGCTTTTGCTGGTAGAACGATTGATTGAACTATTGTAAGCAAGCTCAGCTGTAGGTAGCTCTGAATCCCAAAGACCAGGACGTTCTCAGACAAGACACCTAAGTAGATTGCCCAGACTCCTATTGACCATTTCAGTTTGACCATCTGTCTGAGGATGAAAGGCGGAGGAGAATGTCAATTGAGTCCCAAAAAGTTTCCAAAGGGTTTTCCAGAAATAACTAACAAACTTAACATCACGATCAGACACAATGGAAATAGGGAGCCCATGTATTCGAACAACCTCTCGAAAAACCAAAGTAGCCACATTGGAAGCATCCGATGTTTTACTACAGGGAATAAAGTGAGCCATCTTAGAAAACTGATCAACCACAACTAAAATGGAATCATGACCACGCGGTGTACGGGGTAAGCCAAGGATGAAATCCATGCTAATGTCTTGCCAAGGAGTATGCGGGATAGGCAAAAGCGTGTAGAGACCAGTATTTTGTTTATGAGCCTTAGCTAATTAGCAAGTACGACATTGAGAGACAACCCGAGCAACATCCGCTTTTAAAGAAGGCCAATAAAATCTATCCTCGACTAAGGCAATAGTTTTATCTTTCCCAAAATGACCAGCCAGGCCACCAGCATGCAATTCCCAAACGAGGAAGTCACGAAGGGAAGAGCGGGGAATACACAATGTGGAACCGCGGAAAAGGTAGCCATCCCGGAGAATGAAATCCACATGGTCGCGATGGTTGCCTGCCTGAGTTGCTCGAAAAATATCACCAAAATCAGGACAGTGCAAGTATTCATCTTTCAGTCTCTCAAAACCTATCACGTGGGTGTGCATAGACCGTAAGACAACTACGCGGCTAAGGGCATCAGTCGCTTTGTTGTCAACACTAGCACGGTGGTGAAGAACAAATGTGTATTCCTGAAGGAAGGCAACCCACCGTGCATGCTTGTCATTCAACTTGCGTTGAGATTGGAGGTAACGTAATGCCTGATAGTCCGAATACAAGATAAATTCCTTGGGCAAGAGATAATACCTCCAATGACGCAATGCTTGGACAACAGCGTATAACTCCTTTTCATAAGTGGAATAGTGTTGTCGGGCCTCATTGAGTTTTTCACTTAAGTGGGCCACTGGATGGCCTTCTTGACTCAAAACACCTCCAATGCCCACTCCAGAAGCGTCACAAGCAACCTCAAAAACCTTAGCTAAGTCAGGATGACGCAACACTGGAGCTTGAGTAATAAGAATTTTAATTTCTTGAAAGGCCTTAGAGGCAGCTGAGGTCCATTGAAATTCTCCTTTTTTAAGGCAATTAGTGATGGGAGCCATGATGGAACTAAATGCCTTAATGAACCGCCTATAGAAGGTGGCCAAGCCATGAAAACTATGAGCCTCAGTAAGGGAAGAGGGCAGTGGCCATTCACGAATAGCTCTCACTTTCTCCGGGTCAGTAGCAATACCCTGCACAGAGATAATGAAACCGAGGAAGAGGACCGCCGATTGCATGAATGAACATTTTTTAAGATTGACATACAACCGTTCAACACGAAGGGTGGTAAGGACCTCACGAAGATGGATCAAGTGTTCCTCTTTGGACCGGCTATAAATGAGCACATCATCAAAATATACCACCAAATACTTACCAATGAAAGGACGCATGACTTGAGTCATGACCCTCATAAAAGTACTAGGAGCATTAGAAAGCCCAAAGGGCATGACTAACCACTCATACAATCCATCAGGGATTTTAAATGCAGTCTTCCATTCATCACCAGGGCGGATGCGGATTTGATGATATCCACTACGCAAATCAATCTTAGAGAACCATTGGGAGCCAGCTAATACATCAAGCATGTCATCAAGACGGGGAATGGGAAACCGATATTTGACTGTGATTTTGTTGATGGCACGACTATCAACACACATTCGCCAAGAGCCATCCTTCATTGGGGTCAACAGAGCTGGCACCGCACAAGGACTAAGGCTGTGTCGAATGAAGCCTTTGTGAAACAACCCTTCAACTTGCTTAGTGAGCTCAACACGTTCTGTGGGATCATGCGGTAATGCGGGAGATTTGGTAATTGGGATCCAGGAATGAAGTCAATGGCATGTTGAATATCCCGCATGGGGGGTAACTCATTGGGTAACTCCTCAGGTGCAACATCATGAAACTCCTCAAGCAATGGAAGGACATCAAGAGGCGTAGTCAGCGCGACCTCTGGTGAATTGAGACAAGTATGATGTTTAGTCATCAACGCAAACACGATACCTGACTCTTGGCCTTCTTTTTCAAAATCGTGACGGGTAAGAATATGGAGGGGTTGTTTAGGGGAAGGCTGAGGGTTAGGTTGTGGGGTTTCGGCACTTGCCTTTGTTGTGGGTCTAGCAGGGGTCAACAAGATGGATTTTCCTTTGTGAGTGAAGAGATATGTGTTGGCTCGACTATGGTGAGTGACATCATTATCAAAGTGGCAGGGTCGACCGAGGATGATATGAGTTACATCCATAGGAAGGACATCACACCACACTTTTGCAAAGTAAGAGCCCATTTGGATAGGGACCAAACATCTATCAGATATACGTCAGGATGTCTTATCAACCCAGGCTACCCGGTACTGTTGGGGGTGGGGCTCAGGTGTTAACTTCATGCGGGTAAGACCAGACGTGGAGACAACATTCATAGAACTCCCGCCATCGATGATGAGTTTACATATGGTGTCACCACATTTGATGAAGGTATGGAAAATGGATGTGCGTTTCCAATCATCTTGGGTCACTGGGTTAGACAGGATACACCTCATAACATTCATGTGTGTATGTGCATCCTCACCTTCCGCCTCCAGTTCATCGTCGAAATCGACAAGATCAGTTAAGAGATCAAACACTTCATCAATCTCTGGCGGGGCACCCTCCGTAGTGATATGCAAGGTGCGGTTTGGGCAGTTAGAGGCGACATGACCAGCTTCATGACAAGCAAAACAGCGAATGGAGGACCCGCAAGGTTGAGATGAGGCAATGTTGGATTTAGGAAGAGAGGCAATTCTGCCATTAGATGCGGCTGGTTCGCTGGAAGAACTGACAAACTGCGCGAGGGTATGGGCTTGAGAGAATGACCGAGATTGCTCTGAAGGGAGACCTCGTGTCCGCTGATAAGGTAGTTTGTAGAGCTTTTCAATTTCCAGGGATTTGTGATAGGCCTCCTCAAGGGTATCAGGGGCATGAAGGTTGACCTCTCGTTTATACTCAGGCTTTAGGCCATTGATGAACATGGTGACAACCTTCCAAAGATCATCCCTCACATGACAACGCGTTTGGAACTCTTCAAAGCGAGTCATATAATCAGTGACAGTACCAGACCCTTGTCTCAAGTTTAGCCATTGGTCAAGCAATTGCTTCCTATGGTAGGTGGGAAGATATTTTTATTTTAATTTGAGTTTCATTTCAGCCCACTGGGTGATAGGAGGTTCATCCAAATGTGCTAAGTTGCTTTGGACCATTTGCCAATAACGCTTGGCAGAACCAGTAAGCTTCTTTTTAGCAGAACGAACACGCTCGATATCTGACATCTCATACCAGTTAAAGAAGTCTTCAATATCGTCAAGCCATTCAAGAAAGGCGTTGGGGTCAAGCTTCTTGTCAAAACTAGGGGCATCAACTTTAATCTTCTTTGTGATGTTTCTATTGTCATTTTGGTACCGAGCATAACTATCAAAATAATGTTCACAGTTGGAATGAAGAGGTGGCACAGTATCCATATCATCGTCAGATGGACCATGGTACCCTTGTTCACTATGGAAAGACTCATGACGCTGATTAGGGCTAATCCGCTGGGTATGAAGGCGATCTTGACGCACCACTCGGGTTTGGTGGGGAATGAATGACTCATGATCAGTGTCATTGACATGACGCTTTCCTAATTGAACGGACATCTGGGACATCTCTTGGGTTAATTTAGCTATTGTCTTATTGAGCGGTGTGAAGATCATGTTCTATTTGGGCTTGGAATTCAGTGCGCACGGTTTGAAGATCATGTTCTATTTGGGCTTGGGTCTCCATAATACCTCTAATGGTCATAAGGTATGGAAGGTTGAAGGTTTTATGAAAATGGTAGATCCGTGACAGACAACCGATATTAGAAATAATAATGCACAAAGTAATGCAAGCTATAATAAGCTACAAACACATGCAAGAGGAAATTAGATAATAAAGATGATTATATGTGGAATGTGCGCACAGAGAATTCAATAAGCAGTAAATAGTTATAGGAAGGCAAACAAACTATCAAAGCATAAATTTTTTTTTTCAGGCTAAGGACGGGTTCAAGCAAATTGTACCTCACAGTGGTGCAAACATTATATTGTGCGAAAAAAAAGAAAAACCGGACAACTGACCTCGTGAAGAATAGAAGGTAATACCGAGCCGAGATCCAACCTTTTTGGCAAGCAGCAAAAATAGAACCAAAGAAGTCGGGTGGCAGCTGAGTGAAACCATACGAGCACTGCTGATGTAGCACTGGGCTGTTCGATTGGAAATAAAAGAAATCTGGATCGGTTGGAAATAAAGGACCACCGGTCTAGCCGGTCTGGGCTGAGTTGGCTGGCACAGTCAGGTTCGATCGAGGTGCTCTCCAGAAAGCGCTGAAACTGATTCACCTTCTGATACACTTGCCTTCTGAAACAGAGAACACTGTCGTTGCGAGATTGCAGGGATCCTTCCTGATTTGGGCGGGGAAGAAGCACCTGGATTTGGAAGGTTTCCCGATTTGGGTGGATACACACCGGATCTTGTCATCGCCTGCGTTGGACTGGCGCGAAGATATGCCGAATTTTTTGGAACGGCTGAGACAGGTCGTTGTTGACGGCCGGCGGCAGGGCATATATTACCGGCGATGGCAGAAGAGCCAGAGGCAGAGGATACTGACTGGACTGACAGAAGTGAGGGATGGCGGGACGGAAGCACCGGGGTAGGCCTGATTGGCCGCGACCGATGTCAGAGGCTGCCCGAGCATGACGACGAGGACGGCGGTGAAGGTGACTGGCAAAAGGTTCCGGCTTTAATGTCGCACTGGCGTGGTGAAATCAGATGGCGGAACAGAAGCGCCGACGCCGGAGCCAGGCCGGACTTGGTGAAAACGCCTCCTCGTGCTGCCACGACAACGACCTGTTGCCATGCTCACCGATGGGGTCGCTGTCGCCGGAGTCTGGTACAAGGGAAGAGGATTCGTGGTCACTGCTTTCGGGCTCATAGAGCCCAGAGAAAACCCCGCCCTTTTCGTCTTCTTATTCTGAATCTTATTCCCAAAAACGTCTTTTTTTTTCTTTGGTTTGTTGGATTTTTTATGGGGAACGACAAGCCGTGATGGAGGGGATGACGAGTGTCCAGTGGTTGTCGAGGAGGATGAGGTGGCTGCACCGGCAGCAAACCCACACCGAAGGCCAACAACTATCAAGCGACGATGGCAGCGGTGATCCGGTTGTCCAAAGTGTGGAATTTGGGAAGGAACGACGCGGAGGTGGAGTTGCTGTGCTATGATACCAAATGATGGCACACGTCTATATGCCAATCTATGCAATAAAGAACCTGCTCAAACAATCACCCAGAAAGACACTATGGAAGCAAAGAAGAGTAAGAGTCTGGATAAATTTTATTCCAATACCAAACTGATTGTTACAGAACCAGAGTTAGCTTTATATATTGAAGCCATCTTATGACAATTACTGAAATACCCTCATGACTTATATATATACTAAAGTCATTATTACAAAACTAAATAATACTCGAAAAGTAAAACAAAATTACTAAATCATTGTTTATTCATTCGCTTATAAATGCGAAGTCCCTCAACTGCATCTGCATCGCGGCGCCTCTCCGACCCTATTTCCGCCACTGTATTTCCCCGTCGGCACGCAATTGCAGCTGCCCAGCATATCGCCTTGGCGGGGCATAGTGTCGTCGGGCACCTTCGCGATGAACTCAACACCGTAGGGGCTTGTCCCGTCGTCCACATTCGGCTCGCTGGCGCCACTAATTCACGCCAAGTCCATTCCCCCATTCACCGGCGTTGTGGCCGTCGCCTCCTTGCCGCCGCCCTCTTCACCAAGTCTGTCGGAGCCCATGGCGGTGCCTGGCCAGAACACTACTGCCGTGGAATGGCCTCCCCCTTCGATGGCAGCGATGGTGCTTCCTCCCAACCCTGCTGCCTCCCTCGCCGGCGGCTACAGATCTGGTATCGACAGTCATCGTCCAGCGTCTGCCACCACCTTCAGAAACGTCGGAGTGCTTCTGACCACCACAGCCACCACCTTCAGAACCGCTGGCGTGCTTCCGACCACCATCAGATCTCTCGCTGCTGCAATATCCACCGCCAACGACTCGAATTGCTCCCTCCCACACCGCCACTGCCGTTGATGTCTCCTCTGCCGTTGATGTTGATGTCGCGCGGCCAACCACTCCACCTCCGCCTCCGTCGAAGCCACCTCCCGTCGAGGTCCTGCAACCCTTTCTAGCCGGCGACACCATCGCCTCCCTCCTCTCCGTCTTCCTTCGATTGAGGCTGCTCTCTCGTCTTCCTCAACATGTCACGCTTGGTTCTAGCGCCGGTGTCGGCCTGAGAATTGAAGCTTACAGTTTGCTCGAATTTTCAATTAGTTTCCTTGCCAAACACCCTAATGCGACGGCCCTAGCCCACAAATGTTGGTCTGGAAAGTGGATCGAGCTGGCTTGGTTCAAGCTCTACACCTCGGGTTGGTTCACCATCCTTAAAAAAATGGTAGAAAGGTCTTGTGTGGCCCATTATTGGTTCAAGGCTTTCTCTAGGGGTGTTCACGGACGTCCATGTCTGTTGGTCCGTCCGTGTTCGTGTCCGTCCGCTATTTTACAGACGGGCCCGTATGATCCAAACACGGACGGGAGCTATCTGTCCGTTCTAATGGGGTGCTATGGACACGGACAAGATTTCAGAACCTCGAATAATGTGCGGAAGCACTAACTCATTTAAGGTCATGAGGCTGAAGCCCGGGACGCGACCGAATACTCGATCACATAATGTTCTCATTCCAGAATCATAATCATAATCATAATCAAGTAGCGCATTTTCCCAACTATTTGGGGTCGGCGACACGGATCTTACTCCTCCATTCCAGCCTGTTTTGGGCTACCTCGTTTGTAAGAGATAGTAAAATCAAATGCTTTCTTATTAACTCCATCCTAGTTCTCTTAGGTCTCCCTCTCCCTCTTTTAGCATCGTTTACATGCATCCCTTCTAATCTTCTCACAGGGGCATCTAAAGGTCTTCTTTGCATATACCCATACCAACGCAACCTACATTCTCTCAGCTTCTCCCCTAAAGGCGCTACTCCTAAGCTCTCACGAATATATTCATTTCCATTTTATTCCTACATCAAGAGATGCATGAGTATTTCGAAAGAAATACCCAGTAGGAGCCAAGAAAAACCCACAACAGATAATAACAATAAGAATACTGTTAAAATGAGAATGAAAGACACATTTAAGCAGATCAGGTTGAGCAAATACAGAGTTCACTTACGTGGACAATAATCATCACCATAGACCATCAACGGTCAAGAATCAATAACATTAACTCAGATCCCAAACGTACAGAGCATCGGGAAGATCAATAAGAATATTGACTCAAAACATACAGAGTGTCGGAGACAACAATTTTTGCTCTCTGTTCAGTCCACTTCCCCTATGGACATCAATTACCAGAACATCCTAGAGATTCTACAGAGGAACCCGGCCATGCGTCTAGGGATGCTGGCCCTATCGTTGCTTACGGGCACAATGGGCTGAGACTGCAGACCTTCTATAATATCATAGTCTAAAGCGCACGCGTTGCTGTCATCGGCTGAACTACAGAGGTTCATATATATAATCTGAGGTCACAAAGGATCTAGCAATAGCTCGTGAGCATACTATAATTCTAATCTAAGAGCATTCATCAAATTCTCAATGGAGAACCGGTTTACATAGAACTAAATTCGTCTAGAATTAACAAGGATTCTCTCAAACAGAGACCCAGACTATAATCATCAAGAAATAGACTCTCAGAGTAGTAAGGTAATAACTTTGTCAAGGTCATCAGAATGGACTCACATCGGAGTACTCAAAACTTTTAGAATGATCAACATCGGATGACTTTAATTAAGACTCATCAAGAATTGGAATACAGAATCACCTCATCGTACTTATCCCTTACATATAACAATTCCCATGCACAAGAATTTAAGGTCACCAATATCAGGAATAAGTCAAACGTGTTATACAAAGTCTTTTGGATTTGTACGAGAGAATTCCTTAAACGATAGATCAATCAAGGACTTAGAGTCAAAGAGACAATTAATTTCGGACAGAACCCATGATTCACTGTTCATACTCATATAATCTGATATTACTGTACCATAAACCCTCAGAGTCTTATACTATAATAATTAGGTCGTAATACTATGTATACGTATACTTATAGTGTATAGTATCTAGCCGATTTAGGGTTTTAACATGAACACAGTGTTCTGCCCCATGCAAAATAGCTGACTTCTAACCACTACCACTGCTTATCCAGTAAGTATTAAATTCTGATATTTTTATCTCAGTTAGCCTTATCTGTCTAGTTTCTAACCCATCCAATGTCATAATTTTCTGAGTTGTATAGATTTACTTATGAATTGCCGATCACTGCTTGTTGGTGCAGAAACAATCCTGGCCGAGAGCAGTTATCTTAATCCACTTTAATTATCTGCTGATTAACTTGTAATTAATTACTTAATACTACTTATTGACATAAAGAATCCACTCTCTAAGTATTTTACCGAACCTCTTCAACTCTGATTTCGCATAATTTTCTTACCCTTTCTACATATCTTTTAAGATTATTAGAGTATATAACCATATCTTCACCAAAACCCGAAAGAATTCAAGTAAGACAATTAATCACAGACGCTGGTTGACACCAATACATGCTGACACGAATTCCAGAAGGTAAACTGAAATATTAGAGGCAATAGTATTTAATTTCATAAGAACTAGATCAAGAATTGTATAGGAATCTCAAGTCGATTATCAAAATTGGATTGAGAGTACTAGTATAGTATGAAATGACTCGATCGATCAATAAAGCTGCCATCTTTTTCTACACAGAACACGAAACGAAACACAACAGCAAGATATGACATAGATCGATTAGTATAACCTCATGGGAATGCATTCTAGGGCTTCGTACGTGAAGAACAAACACGTGATACACAAAAGAAGCATTTTTGATCATGCATTAAGCATACGTGTATATTCAAAACACTTTTTGCTTGGAATCATATTAATATCCATTCATCGACATCATACCATTATTTCAGCATGCAAGAAGAATCATACTCATGAGGATTCAGAGAATCAAGTTGTGGTAAAAACAGTGCATCCTATCTCTTTGACGATTTAAAACCTCTACGCGAATTTCGACTATCAATTGCACCACCATCGTTCTCGTCGAATCACCACCACCACGATCCCTTGTGGAAAGGAAGAAGTTGCTGGTCGAAGGAGGAGGAGTGAGGATGAGTCCTCTGCTGGTTGCACTCTTCTCAAGTTGACCAAAAAGAAAAAAAGTTGCCGGTCACTCTATTGGTGTGCTTAAATAGCACAAAACCTAATTACCTTGATTAATCTCCACCGTTAATTCACACACCATCCAAGGGCCATGATCCAACCACACTAGCCCATAATCCATCACAAGGACGTGTTCCCTTAGTTTTCTCACCATTAGTTAGGGTTTCCCCCCAATTAGGGTGATTCAAAACCTTAATTTTTCACTTAGGGCAACTTCATTATTTAAGCTAATCTCTCACCATTGATTTCCTTGCAATCAAAGGCTACAATTTCATCCAAAAAAGGAAGGGCCATCTATTTTGGAGGTGGTCACCCTATCCAAATCAATTACCATCCCCTTTTAGTAGGAATTTAAATCCAATTAGTTAGATATTTAAATTAGGGTTGTAACCTCCTAATTTGAAAACCGACTTCACTCCCTCTTATCTCCACATGGCGTGCCCTTAGATTAGTTTGGTAACTACCTAGGTTGCCCCACCAATCACGTCCAAAACTCCTTCTATTAGATTCCTTAAATTCTAATTAGAAAGGATAACAAATCAATTAATACACAAACCGGATTTTTGAGTTAGATATTTATTCTTTTTAAAACCAAGTTTGGAAAGAATTCGAAATTCCCTCTTCTCCATGATTCTCTCTCCCCTAACCAAATATTCACATGCCAACCACGTGCACAGTGCCCAGGGCGCTGTGTCCACGTGGCTCTGGCCCTCAGGTGTTCCTGCGCCTGGTGCGTGGCACACAGATGAACGGCTCCGATGCACACAAATTCTGTAAGTTTACCAAAATTGCTATTTTAGGAAACTATTCTAAAATAAGAAAGTTTTGCTGCCTGTTTTGAAATCTTTTAATTTGGTATGTCGAATTGGTTTTGTGATGCATATAGAAGAGTGGAATTGATAAATCAAATTAGGTTGTACACTAGGGTGCAAGGACTAGCCTTGGCGCTGGGCTCAACCTGGCGTTGAGGCTGGCCTGGCGCCAGGGGCTGAGTGCACCTGATGCCAGGAGTGGGGGCCAGGCGCCAGGGTGTGAGACTAGTGTGTAGAGACTCATTTGAGTATTTTGACTTATTAAATTGAATTAGTGTTGTGGTACAAGAGTTGTGCAGCGCTTTACGACACGCTTCATTCACGGGACATCGGAGCCGTCCATCTATGTGCCACGCACCAGATGCAGGAGCACCTGAGGGCCTGAGCCACGTGGGCACAGCGCCCTAGGCATGGTGCACGAGTTGGCATGATTTGGTTAGGAGAGAGAGAATCATGGAGAAGAGGGAATTTCGAATTCTTTCCAAATCCGGTTTTAAAAGGAATAAATATCTAGTCCAAAAATTCGGTTTGTGTATTAATTGATTTGTGATTCTTTGTAATTGGAATTTAAGGAATCTAATAGAAGGAGTTTTGGACATGATTGGTGGGGCAACCTAGGTGGTTACCAATTAATCTAGGGGCACACCATGTGGAGATAAGAGGGAGTGAAGTCGGTTTTCAAATTGGGAGGTTACAACCTTACTTTAAATATCTAACTAATTGGATTTAAATTCCTACTAAAAGGGGATGGTAACTGATTTGGATAGTGGGTGACCATGTCCAAAATAGATGGCCCTTCCTTTTTGTGGACTAGATTGTGGCCTTTGATTGCAAGGAGATCAATGGTGAGAGATTGACTTAAATAAGGAAGTTTCCTTAAGTGGAGAATTAAGGTTTTGAATCACCCTAATTGGGGGGAAACCCTAACTAATGGTGAGAAAATTAAGGAAGCACGTCCTTGTGGTGGATTATGGACTAGTGTGGTTGGATTGTTGGCCTTGGATGGTGTGTGAATCAACGGTGGAGATTAATCAAGGTAATTAGGGTTTGTGCTATTTAAGCACACCAATAGAGTGACCGGCAACTCTTTTTCTTTTTGGTTGACTTGAGAAGAGTGCAACCAGCAGAGGACTCGTCCTCACTTCTCCTCCTTCGACCAGCAACTTCTTCCTTTCCACAAGGGACCGTGGTGGTGGTGATTCGACGAGAACGATGGTGGTGCAATCGATAGTCGAAATTTGCGTATAGGTTTCAAATCGTCAAAGAGGTAGGATGCACTGTTTTTACCACAACTTGATTCTCTGAATTCTCATGAGTATGATTCTTCTTGCATGCTGAAATAATGGTATGATGTCGATGAATGGATATTAATATGATTCCATGCAAAGAGTGTTTTGAATATACACGTATGCTTAATGCATGATAAAAAATGCTTCTTTTGTGTATCACGTGTTTGTTCTTCACGTACGAAGCCCTAGAATGCATTCCCATGAGGTTATACTAATCGATCTATGTCATATCTTGCTGTTGTGTTTCATTTTGTGTTCTGTCTAGAAAAAGATGGCAGCTTTATTGATCGATTGAGTCATTTCATACTATACTAGTACTCTCAATCCAATTTTGATAATCGACTTGAGATTCCTATACAATTCTTGATCTAGTTCTTATGAAATTAAATACTATTGCCTCTGATATTTTGTTTACCTTCTGGAATTCGTGTCAGCATGTATTGGTGTCAACCAGCATCTGTGATTAATTGTCTTACTTGAATTCTTTTGGGTTTTGGTGAAGATATGGTTACATACTCTAATAATCTTAAAAGATATGTACAAAGGGTAAGAAAATTATGTGAAATCAGAGTTGAAGAGGTTCTGTAAAATACTTAGAGAGTGGATTCTTTATGTCAGTAAGTAGTATTAAGTAATTAATTACGAGTTAATTAGCAGATAATTAAAGTGGATTAAGATAACTGCTCTTGGCCATGATTGTTTCTACACCAACCAGCTGTGATCAGAAATTCATAAGTAAATCTATACAACTCAAAAAATTATGAAATTGGATGGGTTAGAAACTAGACAGATAAGGCTAACTGAGATAAAAATTTCAAAATTTAATACGTACTGGATAAGCAGTGGTAGTGGTTAGAAGTCAGCTGTTTTGCATGGGGCAGAACACTGTGTTCATGTTAAAACTCTAAATCAGCTGAATACTATACACTATAAGTATATACATAGTATTACAACCTAATTATTATATTGATCTATTGTTCAAGGAATTCTCTCGTACAAATCCAAAAGACTTTGTACACCACGTTTGACCTATTCCTAATTCTTGTGCATGGGAATTGTTATATGTAGGGGATAAGTACGATGAGGTGATTCTGTATTCCAATTCTTGATGAGTCTTAATTAAAGTCATCTCATGTTGATCATTCTAAAAGTTTTGAGTACTTCGATGTGAGTCCATTCCGATGACCTTGACAAAGTTATTACTTTACTCCTCTGAGAATCAATTTTTTGATGATTATAGTCTGGGTCTCTGTTTGAGAGAATCCTTGTTAATTCTAGACGAATTCAGTTCTATGTAAACCGGTTCTCCATTGAGAGTTTGATGAATGCTCATAGATTGGAATCATAGTATGCTCACGAGCCATTGCTAGATCCTTTGTGATCTCAGATTATATATATGAACCTCTGTAGTTCAGCCGATGACAGCAACGCGTGCGCTTTAGACTGTATGATATTACGGAAGGTCTGCAGTCTCAGCCCATTGTGCCCGTAAGCACCGATAGGGCCAGCATCCCTCGACGCATGGCCGGGTTCCTCCGTAGAACCTCTAAAATGTTCTGGTAATTGATGTCCATAGGGGAAGTGGACTGATCATAGAGCAAAAATTGTTGTCTCCGACACTCTGTATGTTTGGAGTTAGTATTCTTATTGATCTTCCCGATGCTCTGTACGTTTGGGATCTGAGTTAATGTTATTGATTCTTGACCGTTGATGGTCTATGGTGATGATTATTGTCCACGTAAGTGAACTCTGTATTTGCTCAACCTGATCTGCTTAAATGTGTCTTTAATTCTCATTTTAACAGTATTCTTATTGTTATTATCTGTTGTGGGTTTTTCTTGGCTCCTACTGGGTATTCTTTCAAAATACTCATGCATCTCTCGATGCAGGAATCAAAGTGGAATGGAACTAGCAAGGTACGTGCTAAGGATCCCGATGGTGGAAAGTTGATAGAAGTGAATCTAATTATTGTTTTTAATTTTTCTGTTCGTGGAGAACTGATCAGCCGGTGTGCTGAATTTTAAAGTGGATGTTTGATGTTTTGTGATAATCGTGTTATTGTAATAGAGTAGTTAAACTTGAAGTTTGTTATTATTTAAGATTTTTGTAAAACGGAAATTGGTTAAGCATTTTGGAATGAGAACGTTATGTGATCAAGTATTCGGTCGCGTCCCGGGCTTCAGCCTTATGACCTTAAATGAGTTAGTGCTTCCGCGCATTATTCGAGGTTATGAAATTTGGGGCGTGACAGTTACCTCATACAAAACCCCCAAGCAGGCCTTCCCCCTCCCCCGTGCCCTTCTCCCATCGTCTTCTCCCTCCCCCGTCCCCTTCTCCGTCGTGTCCTCTTTCTAGCAGCTCCTCCAACGACGATGACCCCCCAGCGCCCTCCTCCCTTCCCCATGGCCCCCAATCCCCATCCCTAATTCCCTAATTCCATCATCTCGAACGGAGGAAGACTGGAGAAGGCCCTCTCGCCCGAGATCACGAGCCCCCCAATCCCCGTCCCTCCCACCTTCCTGGTACTTCAATATCACCCAATTCCCCCTTTCTTCTGCAATTTCCGTGACGCAATCGATTGTGATTTTTCAGTATTTTTTTGGCTGTGAAATGGCTCAGATTTGACTCATTTTTGCATAGAAGAAAATCATGGTGGCATATGCTGCAATGAAGCCGTCCAAGCATGGGTACAAAGACCTAGGAGTAGCTTCACCGTATCCGCATCTCTATCCTCCAAGAATGTCAAGAACCTTGAGAAAGGTGCCTCCTTTTTTTGTTTCTGATATTTCATTTGAGTTGGTTGAACTTGTTCAATTCTACGCTGGTTTTTGGACCCGAAGCACCGAAATAGAATTGATCCGGGAAATGAGATGTTTTGCTTTTTTGGATACAGATATTGTTGTCTTAAACATTGACCTTTTTTTGGCTGGAACGTATAGTTGTAATTAATTCCCTCTGTTCGGTATGGGACCCTTTTTCAATCAGAAGATCATGCAGAGACCATAGATACAAAGAGCAACAATGTCAAAACGATTACACTGACACTGGGTGGGATGGAAGCTCTATCTCAGTTGTAAGCCTACTGATGCTCGCCTTTGCCGCCACAACTAGCTGAGAAGATTTCCTTGGTATCTTTTACTATTTTTTCTTCATTCTTTTTGGAACTGAGAGAAATTAGTAACGGTTTTAAAAAGGTGGAGCTTGGAGCTGTAATGATAAAAACTCTGGCAAAATGAGAACAGATATGAATCATATGATCTTTTAACTTAAAAAATGATAAAGGGTAAAGAAGGGAGAGCAGGAGGGAAGAAACATGATCTCTGGGAATCACAGATGTCCACGGACAACTACGGACAGACAATGACGGAGACGGACAAAATATCTAACGGACATGGACGGACTGGACAACACTCGCCTTCATTACGGATGGACACGGACGGACGGTTGTCCGTGTCCGTGATCACCCCTAGCTTTCTCGATGGCATACTTTTACGCTAAACCGGGCCCATTCATTTATGAGTCCACGTCCAGCCAACAATTCGTCTATCGGAGCATTGGTGGTCCTACCATATTTTGATGAAGTTGAGTCTTGCGCATTCTCGCCTTCGATGCAAAAAGACAAGCACCTCGAGGACGAGGTGATACGGAAGCGTTGGTGGAATGTTATCGACTAAATTAGGCATTCCTATTAGGACTAATAGTTACTTGATATAGTTCTACAGGCTTTCTTAGTTCGAAGTAAGATTCTTTATCTGATCATGTTTTCTAGTTAAGAATTACTACTTGCACTAGGATTAGGTTATTTTCACTCTTTAAATATGTTCTATTTTGTTCTAGTTTAGCTTTTCTATTCCCTTTCTCTCCTCTCCGTTGTAGACGGGAGTCTACATCATCCATTTCGGAACTATTATGTTATACTTTTTCCTAGTGATAGGTGGGATGGGGAAACCTATTTGACCTAAACTATGGTGTTTTCATTCATTGGTAAATACCATCAAACGAACTCCCATTTATTTCAAACATTTGGTGTAAACCCTTGTAATTAATACTTCCAAACACCTTGTTTCCTTAGTAGTATTATATGGAATTGTAGGTCATTTTGTTAGTAAAAGTTAGGGTTGTATAATTTTTTTTCATGACATTTGGTGTAAACCACAGCACTATGACTTCTCATGCAGATAATATTTTAAGTTTTCATAACAAAGTTAAACAGTGATATAGAATGTGATTTCTGACTCTTGTGTTTGTATTAAGGCGTAATGGTGGTAATAATTATGCTTAAATAGTGATAATAAACTGTAAATTGAATTCATAACTTTGATAAGTTCGTTTGGTCAGTTGAAGTTTAAAGCAGAAATAGAGGTTATATGACCATAAAAATCAACACTTAGCTATGAAAAGTTCATCTAGCTTTTACTTTACTTATTCTGCACTTGTTTTGCCCTGATTATATTCTTAGGGTATCTTTGAATTTTCATATCAATTAAAATCTATGGATACTTTTTTTAATAAAAAACAGTGTCATAATATGATTTTTGTTGTTTGAGGTCGACTTTGATGTTTCAAATGTTATGATCTGAGAATTTAGGGATACCTTAGGAATTTAATCAAGGGCAAAACAAGCACGGGACAGGCAAAGAAAAAGCTGGATAAACTCTCCATAGCAAAGTGTCCAATCTTTTTGGTCATATAGCCTATAACAGGTTTTTGTTGTTTTGAGGTTTTGACTTTCATGTTCCAAATATTATGCCATAGGAATTTAAAAATTGTTTCTTTGAATTGCGTATACACGAATGGCATAGTAAATGTGTCTGTGGTTTGGTATTGTTAGTACATTACTCATTGTCTACTTGTTAGTAGAAATTGAGGAAGTTCTGTAAGGTGCTGAGTCATTATGTGGGGAAATTTGGAAAAGGTTGCGATTAAGCTCATCATTGTGCATGCCTTAGGGTCCGTTTGGTTGCCCAAAAAGAAGCTGGATTCTTGATCCAGCTTCTTCTTTTGGGAAATCTCCACTCCAGCTTCTTCCAGTGGCAAAATCCATAATTTCAGTGAAAAGCTAGGACTTTTTGTAAAAAAAATGCGCATTTTTTTTTACAAAAGCGCTTGACTTTTTGTTGAATTTACGGCTTTTGCCATTGAAAGAAGAATTCACTTCTTTTGGGAAATCTCCTTCCCAAAAGAAGCTGGATTAATCCAGCTTCTTTCAATGGCAACCAAACAGGGCCTTAGTCAACCTACTGGGGTCAGTGACATGGATTTTACGTATGTAGGTTATAATGCATAATTCTCTGAAGATCTAGCGACTATTGCTAGTTGATGACTTTGTTGGCCGGGTTTTGTTACTACATTGGCTATACAGTCTTGCATGAGTGTCAAAATTTTCTACATACAAATTGCATTGCAATTACGTGAACTCATCAATTGTCTCCCATGACTATTTGCTAGTTGACGAGTTTGTTCGGCTGGTTTTGTTACTACTTCTGTAAATATACAGTCCTGCATGAGTGTCAAAATTTTCTAAATAGAAATTGCATTGCAATTACGTGAACTCATCAATTGTCTTGCATGACTATTTACTAGTTGACGAGTTTGTTCGGCTGGTTTTGTTACTACTTCTGTAAATATACAGTCCTGCATGAGTGTCAAAATTTTCTAAATAGAAATTGCATTGCAATTACGTGAACTCATCAATTGAAAATGTGGAATACTTGCTGGTATGCACATTAAGTTTCTGCTGCTGCCTTTCTTTTTCTATCTGCAAGATTGTCCTTTCTTGAATGTGTCGTAATCTCAGATGGGTTTAGTTCGTCAACATAGTTGGTTGAAGCAATTCCTAACTGCCATTTGTTATGTAATGCTTGAGTTTTGGGTATATGCATCGTTTTAGAAGGCTGTCCATATTTGTCGAAATTTGATTTATTTTTTGTAACATTTTGGATATTTACTATCTAGCGAATTTGCGTGGTTTAGAAATGGCATTAAGCAATTGTGGACTATTTAGACGGATTGCCATCAGCAAGGATGTATTGGGGATCAGAGGTTATGCAGCTGGGGGAGGAAAAGCAAAGAAGGGTTCAAAAGGAGCTGCTGCAGCCGATGCTCCTAAAGTTTCCATTCTCAGTAAAGAAATCAAGTCAACTACAGTAGTGGGTGCAAATATCTTGAAAGATGGCATAGACCCAAAAGTTCTAGCTGATTCCGAATATCCTGATTGGTTGTGGCACCTGTTGGACAAAAAACCTGCATTGAGTGAATTGAGAAGAAAGAATGTAGAAAGTCTTCCCTATGAAGATCTTAAACGCTTTGTGAAACTGGACAACCGTGCACGAATTAAAGAAAATAATTCTGTCAAGGCAAAGAACTGATCATAATTGCGAAGGAGAAAAATGTGTCCTAAGAGATGTTTTATTGGTTGTACTTATTTGGGCGATTGAACTCCTTGCTCGTAATGGAAGTTTGCTGTTTATCCTCTTTAGGAGGTTAATGTGAAATTTTGCAGACATTTTGATTTCCTTTGGACCTTAAATAGGTTTTTTATCCCAAAAGAAAAAAGAAATAGTTTGTCTTTCTATAGGTAGTGAGGTCTCAAATATAATTTCATTATTGTTCCTGCTGGCCGCTGTGTATCTTAGTTCATCCTCCTTGTATTTGGTTGCGGATAATAGTAAAGTGAAAAACTTCTTATAAAGATTTTTTTGCCACTACTTCTTTATAAGAATTAATGTATCACATGTGAGTAGCAGGTGGGGGAATTATGCTGGGCAATAAATGAACTTCTGATATGCTGCATTTTTTAGTTTTTGTTGAAGAATGGCCAGTGAAATTATTTCTGAATATTTTGACTGGCTGAATCAGTTGAGCGGGCGGTGATGCACTTACCCACGAACGACACTTTTGAAGTTGTGAAAGGAAACGTGTGGATTCATTCAATCCAAGTTGTGGATACTACTGTAAGAATATTGTCTAAACTTTTCTGTAAATTCGACAGGGTCTTGCACAAGCAAAAATGCTTATGCCTTGTTTAACGAAAGCACTCGAGAAGATAAGACTTTGGATTCTTGGAATTCCTGACCCATCTCCGAATGTATCTAACACTATGGTCTGAGATAAAGGGTGGTAATTGGCTTTGTGTTTTTTTTTTTTTTGCGGAGTGCCTTTTCCTATCTAACCACGTGATATGTCCCACGTGAACGATCTGAACTAAACTGGCATGAACATAGAAAGGGTCTACACAGGAAAAAATGGCAAAAGAGCAAAGCAAAAGCTGAAACAGGGCAAGTGGCGGTGTGGGCGTGACATGGCCTGATTCATATAGCAGGGCAGGGCAGGCCTTCTATCCATGAACATCACATGTCTCTACTGACTGCTGCTAGTCCTTCCTCGTCACAATACCAATACAAGCTTTTACTTTTCCTTTATACCAACACGAGCTTGATTGCTGAGCTAGTACTTTCAAAAAAAAAAAAGATTACGGCTTTTGATTAACACAGTAGATAGGACTTGTTGGCGTTCTTGTATGATGTATGCAGCCAACGTTTGATTTAGGAGAGGCCCTAACTAAAGAAGCGGAGGGAGGATGACGGATGTATCTTGGAAGAATTATTGTTTTGAGGTCCGGATCTCACTTTATTATAAGTCCAGTGCGACAAGGGTGGTAAATTCCAATGAAGTATGGAACCCGTGATCCAATGGTAGGTGCATGGTAGGAATAGGATGGGCTCACATGAGTTGGTATCTCAACTTCAGACAAACAAAAAGCATTTGTCCCCCTCGTCTACACTGTTCAATATTTTTAATCTTATCTATTTGTTCAGAGGACAGAAGTTAGTGCAACATCCACACCCATCAATGATGCATGATATGATGATACTGGATACAGACTATTCTACACCAGTGATGAATACTAAACAATTCTCTGGGGCGCAGAGGTTAGTTATTGGTTTAATGAGTTTATGAGTCCCATGCAATATAAGAAAGAATGGATTCAGCATTCTGCCGGGCACATGACATATTGGTGCTAGTCTTCTTTGCCTTTTTCACTCTGTAGCTCGGAAAGGCCACATAGAATCATGGTTGCAGGCGCCTTCATAAAACTTACACTCGAGGCAATATAGCAGTTGCCACTCACCAGCATATGGTGACAAGATTGAAGATAAAGCCAGTAAATGACCGTCCTTGTCGTTGTCACATGCTGCTTGCAAGATTGCCGGATTAAGAACAACCGTGTGAAAGGCATGGAATTTGGTTTTAGATCCTATTAATCACACCTTTTTTGGCTTGTTAGTGGTTAGTAACGATACTATTAGAGGCATCAGACGGGGTCTTTACTGGGTTTGGACTCTTGATGTTAACAAGGTGGTAAATAAGGAAAGTTTCAATTTTTCCTTTTTTTTTTCTTTGGCTTTTTAGTTCAATTGATTGACATTCATATGCAACAAGACAAAGATCATGCATATTCCGGATTTTCCAATGGCGCAACTATGTTGCCGATCTTGCATATCTTGCACCTTGAATATATAAAAGGAACAACCACATTATATGCTCCATCCATCCTACATTAATAGCCTGATTTGGTCTCTTGAAATGACCTGAAATTAGCTCATTCTGAGGAACCAAACCGGACAATTATAGTTGGGAAGGAGTAGTTTTGATTTGGCTTCTTTGGAATTTCTAGCTCCGAAGTTGCTTAGACCCTTCGTCCGACTTTAATAGAAACATCTAGTTTTTAAAAATGACCTAAGTTGGGAACCGTTGATCCACAATTGGGCGATCTCAGGATCGGCACACAGGAAAAAAAGATCAACGGCTCCTATTTATGGAGGATATCCTGGCAGACAACCCTCCGGGCAGACCACCATAAAATCTTCTAGATATATTTGATCTCTTTTTCTACACAACCTCTTCTCAAATCTAAACTGTAACTGTTTTAATTAACGCCTTCAAATAAAACTGACAGAAATTAATGCACAAGGACTAGCCAGTACCCACATAAGCGAGTTTTTTCCATATTATCTGGCGCCGCTTTTCATTTTTCCATATATATCTGATTTTTCCCATGAAATCCCATATGGCCTGGAATCGATACCTAAAGTACCGAAAATGCCCTTCTTTTACATTTTTCATGTATTTTGTATATGAAATACTTCATTTTTCTTAAAATTAACAATTTACGGGAACATCAAGTTGGGAAAGAAGACATTCCAGCAAAGCTCCGTCCATCATTGTAGTTTCAAATCACTGCCGCAATCTGATGTGAGTCTAGTGCTTCCAAACTTCCTTAACATGGTGAAAAATCAGTTTGGTGTCAAAATCAAGGGGTTTAGGTTTGACAATGCTAGAGACCATTTCAACCAAGTCTTAACTCTATACTTTAAGCAGGAAGGGATAATCCATGAGTCATGTGTAAACATCTCACAATAAAATGGAGTTGCTGAGAGGAAAAATGGCTAACTACTTCATACAACCAGAGGGTTCTTGTTTCAAAAAAATGTGCCTAAATCTGTGAAATATAGAGTAGATGGATCATTGGAGAGATACAAGGCAAGATTGGTGTATAAACGGTATACTCAAACATATGATGTGGATTATCTAGAGATGTTTAACCCGGTTGCCAAGATGAACACAGTCAAAATTCTGTTATCATTGGAAGATAATTATGACTGGGATTTACAATAGTTTGATGTTAAAAATGCATTTCTGTATGGAGACCTGCTGTTTTTATAATTTTTTGGCATGAAATTTCATTTTTCCCTGGTTCGACGACGCCATCGGTGATTTGAACCGCGATAATGGATGGAGTTTCGCCGGAATGTCTTCTTCCCCAACTGGATGTTCTATTAAATCGCTAATTTTGGGAAGAAGGAAGACTTGTATTAGATTTTGGGAAGGAGGATATTTTGGATATTTTTTAGGTCATATGGAAGAAACAAAGAGAAAACAAAAGTTTGCACCAAAGTAATATGTAAAAAGTTCCACGTAAGCCCAAGCATTAAAATGACAAAATTATTCTAAGGTGGAGGAAGCAAGAATGAAACGGAAAGATAGGCCATTTTATGGGTCTCTCTTCCTGGAGCCCACCTGAACAAATGGGTGGGCAAAACTTGTGTTAACAATTAACATCTCAACTTCAAGGCACAAACCAAACTGGACAAAATTCCTCATTTTGTCACCATTTTATAGAGTAGTAGTTGTACTATGTATGGAGTCTATGGACACCCTCGGGCGATGAGAATCTAGTAATATCTGAGCATTACTGTAGATTTGGATTCGCTTCAATGGCAGGTGTGAGCTCATCAATCACCCTCCCGAAGACAGATTTGTAACTGACAATTCTGGCCAACTGTTCATTGGCCCAACCTTGTTCATTCTTGAGCTGAAACGTAAATCACACCCAACACACAAAATCTCATCATTATCTGCTCGTATCTGCATTTGTATTTGCAGGGCAGACATCTCCATTTCTGTCTTGTTTATATACGCATTGTTTAGCACAAAAAAGGTGATTAAAAAGTCCACATATTGGCCTACTTCCATTCCCGTCTTCACCACTCCACAGCATCATATTCTAAGCTAAGGTGAGTTTTTCACATGGTTTCAACATTAGCTGTAATGGGTCATGTTTAGCCGGTTTGTAGTGGAGACTGCTTTGTACCCACCAAAATGGTGCTGATTTTCAAGATGATACTAGCTTTGAATTAATAGTTGTCAAGTTTGGCTCTTTTTTCTTGAGGAAAAATTTGGCTTTTGAAGCACTGAGATTTGCAAGCTTCAATCTTTTAGGATGTAAATTCTTTGCACAGTAAGACTTCTTTGTTGCTTGTTATCTGCTTTTTCTTCTGTGGTGCACTTTACCAAGTTTAGCCCAATTCCTCTTCTCATTGTAGAAATATCCTCTATTTTACCCCATTTGTCACTGTAAACTGAATCAGAATCTTCGTCTCCTTTCAAGTTGCCAATTGCCATTGCCCTCTGTTTCTACATCTCTGTTCTTGTCTCCGACTTTTGACTCTCTCTCCATGAACATTTGTAATAGTTACTCTAATTGGGTTTCCATATTTTGCACTTTGTGTTAGTTTACCGGAAGAATCAAAGCTTTGAGTCACTCCCACTTTCAAGCCTTGTAACTTGGTGTTGCCAAATGGATGCAAATTTTCCACTTAGGTGGGAAAGCACCGGAGACCAGTGGTGGTATGCTTCCCCCATAGACTGGGCCGCTGCCAATGGCTACTATGATCTAGTTCGAGAGCTTCTGCGCCACGATGCGAACCTCCTCATCAAGCTCACCTCCCTCCGCCGAATCCGCCGCCTCGAGATTGTATGGGATGATGACGCCCAATCTGATGCAGCAAACTGCCGATCAGTGGTGGCGCGGAACCTCCTCCTGGACTGTGAAATGAAAGATGGCAAGAATTCTCTCATTCGTGCAGGCTATGGCGGGTGGCTTCTCTACACTGCCGCCTGCGCCGGAGATATGAATTTTGTCTATGAATTGTTGCAGAGGGATCCTCTTCTTGTGTTTGGAGAGGGGGAATATGGCATCACAGATATCTTCTATGCTGCAGCAAGGAGCAAGAATTGTGAGGTGTTTAGGCTTTTGTACGATCATGCTGTCTCGCCGAGGTGTTTTAGGGGGATTGAAGGGCAACCGGAGGGGCAGTCGAATGGTGCTTCCTCTGTTTTCAGGTGGGAGATGATGAACAGAGCAGTTCATGCTGCTGCAAGAGGTGGGAACTTGAAGATTTTGAGGGAGCTACTTGAGGAGTGCTCAGATGTTTTGGCTTACAGAGATGTTCAAGGCTCAACTGTCCTACACACAGCCTCAGGCAGAGGACAGATTGAGGTACAATTTTTTCTGTCTATAATTTTGGTGTTCTAGTCGTTGAATCTTAAATTCAGTATATTCTGTGTGGAATTAAGCCAAATTCTTGATCACCCAAATGGCATAACGTGCTTAAGCTATGGACACTCATGAGAAATGCTATTGGATATGCAAAACAACAAAATGGGTGTTTCATATCTAAAATTGTACCTTTGGGCTGTAAAATTGAGATTTAACCCTGATAACATATTTTGGTTGGTTGATGACTGCTACACCTCTGACATGAATTCATCTGTATAAACGGTCATGTATTAATCTTCAAGTGGTGTACATTTACAATGACTGCAGTTTTGCTTATCTTTTTAAGCCATGATTTGTTTATTCTAAATCTTTCCCGAAATTAAATTATAACAGACGTATTCATATATATATATATATATGAGATCGCTCTCATATTGCTTATATGAGGCCACTTTGAATCGTAGCTGTTGGATTTTGATCTGACGGCTACAAATATCCATATATATATATATATATATATATATTTTTATACATCATATAAGTATCTCACTTGTTGTCTTCTTGACCCTTTTTAGCTAGCTTATTTAACAGCTGAACTAAAGGTCATCTCGTGTAATTGTTTGTCTTTCAAACAATTGACTAACTGAGGAACTATATCCTATATGACTGCAATTTGTATGCATCTAATGTACTCAATTCTTATATATAACTGCTAAACTATATCCTCTATGACTTTTTAGCTAGTTTAACATATAAGAGGCTTTAATCTTAACCAGTATGTGAACTCAATTTTTCTTAATGGACTCGTCAATGGAGTGTAGATGTTAATTCGTTTTTTTCATTAAGTCTACTGGAATTTGCATGCGTTCCTTCCACATTCCCATCTTTGAAGTTGCTGAAACCTCGTTGGTCGGATGTGATGTTCACATGTTCATTTATCCGTTTTAACCTGATAACTCTAATATGTACTCCAGGTGGTGGAGGACTTAGTCAGATCTTCTGATATTATTAACTCCAGAGACAATCAAGGAAATACCTCATTACATGTTGCGGCTTATCGCGGCCATTTATCTGTGGTTAAGGCTCTCATTCTTGCTGATCCCTCTTCCATATCTGAGACAAACAATCTAGGTGATGCCTTCCTCCACATGGCAGTAACCGGCTTCAGGTCCCCTGGTTTCCGGAGGTTGGACAAACAGATTGAGCTCATGAAAAACTTGGCAGATGGAAGCTTTGTTAATTTAGCACCAATCATCAATGGCAAGAATAATGAAGGCCGAACTGCACTTCATTTAGCTGTTTCTACTGGAAACATCCAATCTAATTTGGTGGAGCTTCTCATGTCGGTTCCTTCAATCAATTTAAATATACGTGATAACGATGGGATGACTCCACTTGATCTTCTAAATCTTCGGCCACGATCAGCATCATCCGAAATATTGATAAAGCAGCTTATATCTGCAGGTGGGATTTCGAACATGGACTACATGACTCGAAGTGCCATAGCTAGTCAACTTAAGATGCAAGGTATTGGAAATAGCCCTGGCACTTCTTTTAGAATATCTGATTCAGAGATATTCTTATACACTGGAATGGAGAGTGCATCGGAAATTAGTGGTGACAGAGAGAGTGCAAGACCAAGTTCGTGCTCAAGTTATAGCAGGAGTGAATTAAGTCATGCAGACAGCATTAGAGCTCACGAGAGTATGTCAGTTACCAAGAAATCCAGTCTTTCAATTAGTCATGCTGCAAGGCGTTTACAACTTTTGCTTGGATGGGCCGGTCAGAAAGAGAAGAAAACCAATCAGGCATCTGCCGAATCGCTCAAAATGATGGGTGATAGTGATTCTCTTGATTCATGCAAGAACTTCAGTTTTATGGAAGACATACCTGCCCCATTAAGAGAAAGATATTCAAAGACAACCTCACTTCGTAACAGTAAGCGAACCTTCGCAATAAGAACGTCGATGCCAAGTCCATCAACCAAGGAGAAATTCACTACTGGTCTTGTACATGGAGTCATTCAAGCTGTTCCAGATTCAACTTTTGCATCTCACTCCCCTTCGAGTCATTTATCTAGAACTCCATTGTCTTCCTCACCAACTAGGTTGAATAAGCAGGAGCAAGTCATGCCAGACGATGAATTAGGGGAATGCTCCCACTCAAAGTCATCTGTTGTTGAAGGGACTCCTAAAGGGACATCAGGTAAAGCAAGGTCCCTAAATAACAAGGTGATGAATCAATACTTCTGTTTTGGTGCACAAGGGCTTTCTGTGGAAGACCCTGCTATTGGGCAGCGATCAAACCCAGTCTTCAAGCAATCAGCTCTCTCGGTGGCATGATTTAACACGTATGATAGCTGGAAACCTTATAATATTAGCCTTTGGTTGAGAATTTACATTTTCTAGATTAACCATTGTTATGTGTATGTGCTGTGAAACTTCAGCTCGTGACTTGATTTTCTACCTCTAGAGCTATTATTAGTTGTAAAAGTGCTTGTAAATTTGGAAATGATAGATCATCAGGAATTCGCTTGACACATGAACTTACTAGTACACTAAATCTTTGTCATATTATCACTTCAACTCTTGGAAACGACGAAAAGAACATGTTCATTCGCCTTGTTGTATCGCCCAAACCTCAGAAACAGCATCAAGACCACGATGGTGAGCTTTTTCCCCTTGAAAATCATTATAGAGCTTTGGTGTAGAATCGTCATAAAAATTTTGGTGCTCCCTAAGCATCCTACTGGTTTTTCAAAATGAACCTTAGAAGTCAAATATTTTCGTTCTTTTGGAGTGTTGGATTCCTTTTAAGTTTTTATTATTTTTTTAATGTATTAAACTTGATATATGAGTTGACATGAATTTGCAAACCAAACCATGAACGACATAATGAAGAAAAGTTACCATGTTCTTTAACATTTAGCAATAAGAAATTAAATTATGTGAAACAAAGGCAACCTGGTCTACAAACAAATTATGGCGGAGACCATGGTGCAGCCTCGAAATTACTCTGCTCTTTTCATTTAGCATTGGGAAATAAGTTTATGTGAAACAAATGCAAATCTACAAGCATCGTATTTTCACAATAGTTTACCTGCACTTTCATGTGCATGGGCAACAAATCAACATTGAGTTATTGAATACTCTAGAATTCTACAAAGATAAATTGCATATATATTCGGTGCGCTCAAACAAAAGTTCCATCTCGTACATCTTAGCCACCCGCGAATGCAAAATTTTAGTTTTACAATCATTAGTGCGGGGTAGACCTAGCAAAATATTCCAAGCATTTGCATGCTATTGCTAATGTTCGCAAGAGGGCTCAATCCCCTCCAAACAAAACGGCTGCTCTGCCCATGATATTGGGGTCTTCCAATGAACTAGGTAGGAGGATGCATTGCAAACCAAGAAAAATTGAGCCATCTCCGTTGACGGAGAGATTACTTGCGCGCATCAAGCACGCTAATCATGAATACAAGAAATAGCCACAACGGACTTGCATCCATGCGAAAATATGCAAGGTCATACGTTAGGTCAAACTTTAAAAAGGAGATTATAATTGAGGTGTAATGGTAGCGAAGTCAAAATAAGTTATGACATGTAAGTTCTCCACCTGAAGCTCCCACTACATCACTAAAAAGTAGAGGCAGCCAGCTCATTCTCCTAACAGAACATTTGCATATCTGTGCTCAAGAATAATAAAAAACAAGTAATTAAAGAAGCAAAAAAAGAAACTGCAAAGCATCCAGGCCCATGCCATTTTTATTTGAGTACCAAAAGACCAAGACAATCTCCTAGTCTCAGCACTTCACTAAACAGAAGCGATGTGGCGGATCAAGTCAATCACGCGGGAGCTGCAAAAAAAGCAAACAAAATGATCTGCATAACTCCAAAGGACTGCAAACACATAAGAAACAAAGTTTACATAACAGAATCATAGCCCATTACCTGTAACCCCATTCGTTGTCGTACCATGAGACCACCTTGACGAAGTTGTCATTAAGAGCAATTCCAGCCTTCGCATCAAAGATGCTGGACCTGCATATCGCAGCCACCACATAAAACAGTGTGAATGGCCTCAAGAAATGCAACAAGACAGCCACACAAGCCAACCTTATGAGAAATTTCTACTCACACTATGTCTTAACCATGAAGCCTAATACAGACATCTCTTGGGTAAGTTTGATATCAAAGTTTCACATCAAGACCACAATCAATTTTTTGTGGAGGAATGAATTTACTGCTCATAAGAAAAGGAGGACAATCCATTTCCTCCCAAAAAGTGTGATGAAAACTTACCAAAAAATTTTAACATCAAAGCAAATTTGTCTACTTGTTTAATGCATATTTTTAAACCCAATATGAGAAAGCTGTCAATAACCAGTCCCTGAAACACAATATACTCGACTGATAAGAAGGGTCTTAGCCATATCATCCCTTCTATGCACCAAAAAAAAAGTAGATCCAAACTGACATTTATAAATGAGCAAATTGGCACTCATCAACAATGTACAAAGTAATTCTTTAATGCATATTGTTTTAAGCTAGTACACAGACTGCATCAATAAACATTAATTTGTACCTTTTGTCTCCAATGAAATCAGTAGAGACTACATCATCTTCTGTGTATCCAAGGATGCCTTTCATTTTACCTTCTGACTCCTCCCTGTACGCTCACCAAACAATAACTAAATACAACACCCAAAAACACTGGCCTAGACTATTAAACTGATCTATACTTTCATAACAAACTTATTTCTTACTTAATTGCAGCCTTGATCTGCTCATAGGAAGCCTTCTTTTCAAGTCTGACAGTGAGATCCACCACGGACACATCAACTGTAGGAACACGGAACGCCATTCCTGTAAGCTTCCCATTCAATTGTGGAAGGACCTTTCCAACAGCCTAGAAGACATACAAGTTATCAGTAGCATATCAAAGCAATTATTAATAAAATAATAACCAGTATTGAATAGATGTGCAAGCTTAGGTAAATAACTACTATAGTTGAATTAATCAAGCTGAAAATGAACTAACTATCCATTAACCACAACATATGTAATGGAGCTGCAGCAGAGCTTCCAGTGGTTTACTACAGATTACCTTGGCAGCTCCGGTGCTGCTTGGGATGATGTTGAAGCTTGCAGCTCTTCCACCTCTCCAGTCCTTCATTGAGGGTCCATCAACAGTTTTTTGAGTAGCTGGATCACCCAAACAAAAACTCAACCAATTGAAAAATAGTTTCTTTGATGAAGCACTGAAAAAGAGGAACAAATGTACAAACTATCTGCTATTGATAAGGAATAAGAATCAAACCAGTAATGGAGTGGACTGTGGTCATCAGTCCTTCAATAATGCCAAACCGATCATTGAGCACCTGCCAGTTTGAAAAGGAAAGACACAACACTTATTCGAGTTGCCTGATGTAGATAAAATTAAGAAACTGAGTGAAATTGTTAGACCGGACACTCACTTTAGCCAAAGGAGCAAGACAATTAGTGGTGCAACTGGCATTTGAAACAATGTTAATATCTGGCTTGTACTCCTTCTCATTGACACCCACGACGAACATGGGAGCATCCTTGCTTGGTGCTGAAATGACAACCTTCTTGGCACCACCCTGATCAATTCCACCTTATATCTTCAGTCACAATAAAAATCAATAAAAGAAAAAAGATTTTATATAAAATTATGATTAAAAAAACAAAACTCTTCGTGAAGCAACAATACAAAGGTAAATTATCCGTCATAATAGAACTGAATTTTTTCCTTCCTTACAGCTTCCAATTTTCTGAACTTAAACAAATTAAAATTCCAAGAATAAGATCGCAACCTATCTCTGCACATTGTACAAATATATTTCCAGTGTGAATGAACGGGAAAACACAGATCTAAGGCAAAACCAATCACATGGTAGAATGATAATTAGAAGTAGAGTTATACATAAATAGATTGCAATTAAGCAGTGCAATTTTCACAGGGGAGAAAAGAACAGAGAAACACATATTATTCAGCCTTCTAAGTCAAACAAGAGATAAGATGCACAATGAAAATTAACGAATGAAACACTTTCACAAAACCTTAAGATGAGCAGCGGCCTTGTCCTTGTCAGTGAACACTCCGGTTGATTCAACAACAAACTCTGCGCCGGTCTCACCCCAAGGGATTTCCTCCGGGTTCCTAACAGCCATCATAACATTACTTTGAGCAATTCATGGGAAATGCAAACAAAGAAAACACATAGACAATAGCATAAAGATCCCCAAACCTGACACCAAACACAGTGACTGGCTTCTCGCCGAAGAGAAGGGTCTTGGAGTCCTTCACCTTAAGCTCATGGTGCTTCCATTGCCCGTGCACGGAATCATACTTGAACATGTAGGTCTACATGCATAACCACAACAAATCGCATAAATAAAAAAGATAAAACAGGAAATAAATTATTCAAAATAACCTGATGAACCACTTTCTAATAAGATCAAACATCACAATGACGGATCAAACTAATCTCCAACAACACCAATTTGATCCAAAAATTACGTAGGTAGACTCCACCAAATCACGCGGATTAACGGATCCAAAATGTAGCAACACATTATCAGACAAGACGCGGTGATCTTAAAATTAAGCATCATCTCCCTAAGATTCAAATGGACAAATCGCATATGAGAAAAGGAGAGAAATGACGACGCACCATGTAGTCGGTGGTGATGAAGGGATCGTTGACGGCAACAAGCTCAACATCCTCGCTCTGGAGGGCGACTCTCGCGACCAATCGCCCGATCCTCCCAAAACCTGCAATTAAACAGTGCAACTTTCATATACCAAAAACAAACCGGTGAACACGATCAAAAAACCCAATCTTCTAATCAACATGAAAATCGGGAGTGAAAATGCACTAGGGGATTACCATTGATGCCGATCTTAATCTTCTTTCCGGAAGCTGCAACATTACAACATTAAAATCAATCAGAGAACATGAAAATGGTAACAAAGGCGATGACGAGAGATCAGTGCAACAGAAGGAGATGAAAGAGTCCGAGATCAGAAATGCATACCCATTGGGGATTGATGATGCAGAGAAGTGTGGCGATGATGGAATCGTGGGGGGGAAGGGGGAGTGATTAGGGTTATTTAATGGCGGGGGTTTAGGGGACCAAAGGATTGACGAGCGATGGTGGCGCGTGCGATGCGAGATTCGTGTGACGTGGCTTCTCGTGACCGTATTGGGACGTGTTGGGGCCGGGTTGCGCGCGTGCGAGGGAGAGGGGTCGTTGACCCTACCTATGCCGGCCTCCTGGTTTGTGGTTTTGAATTTTGATTAGGGGCGGGGCGTTAATTTCGTTAATTAGTGGTGGTGGTCTAGCCCTCCTAAAGACTCGGAAGTAGGAAGCACGTATACTCCAAAACAAAAGTGTACTCCTATCTGTAATGTATCTGTCTCCCAGCACATACGACTGCAATGCATGTTCTCCCTCTGTATCAAATATTAACTATAAATTACTTCATCAAATCCTTATTAAGTAATACATAGAATAAACTAATCCAATATTTTTATTACTATTAAACTTTTAATAAAGAAGAAACTATCTCTCCGTATTGTATCTTATTTTTAAAATTACCTTATCGATGCACCTGTATCATACAGTATCGGGGTCGGTTTGGTTAAAGCTTTTAGGAGTAGGAAATCTAGATTTTAAGGGTGAAGTTAGGTTTTCATTTTAAGGTGTTTGGTTGGGAAGAATTCACTTCTAGGAAAGAATTTAGGGTTCGGTGGTAGGATTTATAATTTTCAAAAAAAAGATAAGGGTATTTAATAACAAAAAATAACGTCTCATCATGAAACCGTATTTTTTTAAATAAATATTCTCATCTTTTTTTGACAATTACAGCATATACCATTAAAAGAAGTAGAGTTAGATTGTTTTGAAAAATCTCCTCCGGAGGGTAAACCACGGCCTGGATTCTTAAAGAATCCAACCCCTTAAAGGCGGCCAACTGGCCCTTGATATCCTGTATCTATCTATGTCCATATGGGTCAGGGAGGGTGGGTCCCACGCCTCAACGTCTGCGAAAACCGTCCTTGCGTTGGAGCGGCAGAAAAGCGACAATTCACCACAAAAGGACTGGCTGAGGTTCATGGTTAGGTAGGTACCGATAGAAAAATGTGACAATTGCACGGGTGAATGCTGATGTGTTGCTTTCTTTGTACGCACCCTCCCTCTGCCAGTACACCTTCAACTGTTAGGTAGGTTATTCAAATCAACAGACAACTGTTATGAGAACCATTGCGATTAGTAAAGTTAATGAAATGTTCATAAAAAAAATTTAATGTTAATTTTAGTAGTTCTGCATACGCGCGAGTTGGAGTGTAAAGTAATGTGTCTCCGGCGGGCTTTTTACATATTACCTGGCGCCAAGTATGGTTTTATCATATTACCTGGTTTTTCTTCTGACTTCTCATATGACCTGGAATCGGCACCTAAAGTACCGAAAATGCCCTTCTTTTACGTTTTTTATGCATTTTGTATCCGAAATGCTTCATTCTTCCCAAAATTAACGATTTATAGGATCATCAAGTTGGGGAAGAAGATATTCCGGCAAAGATCCATCCATAATCGCAGTTCAAACCATCGCCGGCGCCGTCCAACCCGGAAAAAAAAATTTCATGCCCAAAAACTGTAAAAACAGCGGGAAAGACGAAAAAAAATCTATGATGAATGGATTTTGATGTAAGAGCAGTGGGAAAGCCCTCCCAACTACAAAAATTAAGATCTACATGTAAAGAAACACATATAAAGATCACCCATTGGTGTTCGACTGCTCCTGGACATGAAATAAAAGGATAAAAATGGGCAAAAACGTGAAATACTCGTCGGCGGGCGACAAGTTCCATTTATATATCTTTCTGTGATACTAATGAGGTGGAAGATGAGGAAAAATAAGGAAGAACGAAAAAAAATGGGCAAAAACGGATAAAAAATGAGCAAGTTATGACATTTTGAAGATTGTCATTTATCGTGTTGTCGACGACACGACTTGATTCAAGTCGTGTACTATTCAACACGACTTGAATCCAAGTCGTGTTATATGCAATACGACTTGAATTTAAGTCGTGTTGAATAGTACACGACTTGAATCAAGTCGTGTCGTCGACAACACGATAAATGATAATCTTTAAAATGTCATAACTTGCTCATTTTTTATCCGTTTTTGACCATTTTTTTTTCGTTCTTCCTTATTTTTCCTCCTCTTCCACCTCATTAGTATCATAGAAAGATATAGGATGGAAAAAGAAGAAAAAATAATAAGAAAGAAGAAAGTGAAATGATAAAAATGGGCAAAAACGTGAAATACTCGTCGGCGGGCGATAAGTTCCATTTATATATCTTTCTGTGACACTAATGAGGTAGAAGAGGAGGAAAAATAAGGAAGAACGAAAAAAAAATGGGAAAAAACGGATAAAAAATGAGCAAGTTATGACATTTTGAAGATTGTCATTTATCGTGTTGTCGACGACACGACTTGATTCAAGTCGTGTACTATTCAACACGACTTGAATCCAAGTCGTGTTATATGCAACACGACTTGAATTTAAGTCGTGTTGAATAGTGCACGACTTGAATCAAGTCGTGTCGTCGACAACACGATAAATGACAATCTTCAAAATGTCATAACTTGCTCATTTTTTATCCGTTTTTGCCCTTTTTTTTTTGTTCTTCCTTATTTTTCCTCCTCTTCCACCTCATTAGTATCACAAAAAGATATATAAATGGAACTTGTCGCTCGCCGACAAGTATTTCACGTTTTTGCCCATTTTTATCATTTCACTTTCTTCTTTCTTATTATTTTTTCTTCTTTTTCCATCCTATATCTTTCTATGATACTAATGAGGTGGAAGAGGAGGAAAAATAAGGAAGAACGAAAAAAAAAGGGCAAAAATGGATAAAAAATGAGCAAGTTATGACATTTTGAAGATTGTCATTTATCGTGTTGTCGACGACACGACTTGATTCAAGTCGTGCACTATTCAACACGACTTAAATTCAAGTCGTGTTGCATATAACACGACTTGGATTCAAGTCGTGTTGAATAGTATACGACTTGAATCAAGTCGTGTCGTCGACAACACGATAAATGACAATCTTCAAAATGTCATAACTTGCTCATTTTTTATCCGTTTTTGCCCATTTTTTTTTTCGTTCTTCCTTATTTTTCCTCATCTTTCACCTCATTAGTGTCACAGAAAGATATATAAATGGAACTTGTCGCCCGCCGACGAGTATTTCACGTTTTTGCCCATTTTTATCATTTCACTTTCTTCTTTCTTATTATTTTTTCTTCTTTTTCCATCCTATATCTTTCTATGATACTAATGAGGTGGAAGAGGAGGAAAAATAAGGAAGAACGAAAAAAAATGGTCAAAAACGGATAAAAAATGAGCAAGTTATGACATTTTAAAGATTATCATTTATCGTGTTGTCGACGACACGACTTGATTCAAGTCGTGTACTATTCAACACGACTTAAATTCAAGTCGTGTTGCATATAACACGACTTGGATTCAAGTCGTGTTGAATAGTACACGACTTGAATCAAGTCGTGTCGTCGACAACATGATAAATGACAATCTTCAAAATGTCATAACTTGCTCATTTTTTATCCGTTTTTGCCCATTTTTTTTTCGTTCTTCCTTATTTTTCCTCCTCTTCCACCTCATTAGTATCACAGAAAGATATATAAATGGAACTTGTCGCCCGCCGACGAGTATTTCACGTTTTTGCCCATTTTTATCCTTTTATTTTATGTCCAGGAGCAGTCGAACACCAATGGGTGATCTTTATATGTGTTTCTTTACATGTATATCTTAATTTTTGTAGTTGGGAGGGCTTTCCCACTGCTCTTACATCAAAATCCATTCATCATAGATTTTTTTTCGTCTTTCCCGCTGTTTTTACAGTTTTTGGGCATGAAATTTTTTTTTTCCGGGTTGGACGGCGCCGGCGATGGTTTGAACTGCGATTATGGATAGATCTTTGCCGGAATATCTTCTTCCCCAACTTGATGATCCTGTAAATCGTTAATTTTGGGAAGAATGAAGCATTTCGGATACAAAATGCATAAAAAACGTAAAAGAATGGCATTTTCGGTACTTTAGGTGCCGATTCCAGGTCATATGAGAAGTCAGAAGAAAAACCAGGTAATATGATAAAACCATACTTGGCGCCAGGTAATATGTAAAAAGCAGGTCTCCGGCACAGGTGAAGTGAAGAGTTTTCAACACTTTCATCTTTACTATTGCCGAAAAAGTGAGCAAAATTGCTTTTTCTAACTAATACTCGAACTGACCTGTGTCGTTTTTGAACCTCTCCCGGTTGTGGGATGAGTTCCCGTGTTGGAATCAGGCCTGTAGCACTTTGAGGGGTAGAGAATACGCCTCTCATAAAAAAAGCTCAGTACACTTACAAAACAGTTGGTGGAAAAAACCCTCGCAAATCTTTGTTTGATTAATTATTTCCTGAGAAACAAATGGCTTCATCATAAATCCATAATGTTGGTTATTAGCGTTTTCTATTTTTTATTAAAATGGAGCTTAAAAGAGCCATCACAGAAGCGCAATACAATAATACCCAGCCATCAAGAAAACTAAATAAGTACAGGAAGAGAGAAAATCTAGAAAAAACAAACTTCTTCCAAATGCACCTAGTCTCGAACAATTGGTATTGAAGCATCCTAAAACTCTTGCTAGGATGAAATACACTCCCTCCGTTCAAAAAAGTAGGTACAGTACGCTTTTTCTCATCCAAAAAAGGTAAGTAAACCTTTTTTTTTAATAATAAAACGTAGGTCAATTTAGGCTTGGCATATTCCATGAGCTGATTATGTCAGCTCGAACAAGATTCTCAGCATATTCCCCCGTCACGCCCATGCCAAGAACTATCGGAACAAATGTCAAACAAAAATGATGGCAATAAATTACGTCTTCGTCTCTTAAAGTGTGGCTGCGTTCAATAAAATAGAGCCAAAAATAAAGCAAGTGGCGTCGCCCGGACTCGAACCGGAGACCTTCAGTGTGTTAGACTGACGTGATAACCAACTACACCACGACACCATTTGTTGACGTTGGTGCTTTCATTATATATAAGACCATTGAACAAGACACGGTACACTTGAAAGTATTGTCAATTCATGGAGAAAAGTAGCTAGCATTGTTTCTAAGCACCCAACGTGTTCGATAGCATGCTTTTAGTACAAGATGCATGTGAGTTTGACTGCCCCTTCTCACTCACGCAAGCTGTTCAATTTTGATATGAAGGCTTGTGAGAAGCCAGACACATGTTTTTGAAAATGCAAATTGGCTATTAACTATAGATACAAGTTCAGAGTAATAAATACTGTAACATCCGGAAAATTAGTAAGTATCTTAAAACTGAAATTTGACCCTCTTAATGATTGATTTGACCGTGTGATGCGTTGTTTAAATTAAAGCTGGTGAGAAGAGCTTTCCAACGACACCAATTTTGTGTGATTTGGAGTTCGGAGTAAAAAGATATGGGAAATTGAATAAACACGATCGATCGCGCTGAAAACGATCGATCGGCTTATGGAACACGATCGATCGGCTTCGATCGGTTACGATCGGCGCCATCGCGCAGTTTGTAAACAGCGCAGGACGATCGATCGCCGTATTGCACGATCGATCGCCAGTTGCGGTTTGGCGAATTCTAACCTAATTTTGAGGCGGATTTGTTTGGGAAAGATGTCATATCCTAACTAAACTTATATTGCACGTTCCTAGGGTGATTTAGGGACTCTCCCATTGGTGGAAAGTGCCCAAGATATGGTAGAATTGATTGGGCAAAGATCTTCTAAAAACTCTATATAAACCCATAGAGTCTAGGCTTGTGCTTTTGAAAACTAAACCCTAGAACGTCCAGAGGCTTTCCCCTCTCCTTCCCACGTTCATCCCTCTCTTAGAAGACCTCTTCTAGTGGGAATTGCTCAAGAGCTTGGATCGGGAAGCTTTGAAGGAAGCGGAGGAGACGAACATCGCGTAGAAAGGCGACGTCTTTTGGTGATAAAGAGTAGGATGGTTTTTCCCTCTCTTCTTATTCTTTTCTCACATTATATGATGAGTGTTCTTACTGACTTCCTTGGAGTCTTGCTTTGAATCTTGCGGGATTAATGATGAGTATTGCTTTGAATCTTGCGGGATTAATGATTTATGTCTTGTTTTCCATGTGTATTGCGATACATGCATATATGCCTTCATGCTTCATGTCTAGATGGTAAATCACATCAAAGATGGATGCTTTATTAATTTTACAGAAGATAAAAGTTCTGATATTGTTTTGATTATGATGTCTAATGATTGAGTCTTATACCTTAATGATCGTTTTGCTTAAATCAATTTAGTTGAAAGATATTATGGTCTAAGATTGTGTTATATGTGAAGAAACATGATAAAAAGGGAATCTTTTGGTAATTCTAGTTAATTCCTGGATCTGTAATTGATCTAGGAGGGGAGTATTATCATCTATCATGAGTATAATATCATCTATAAGTGGTACGGTATAAGTTAATTAAAGTTTAATCAAGTTTCTCACTTTCGGCCAGAACTGTTTTTGCACGGACAGTCGACAGTGAATAATTCATAACTAATTCATATGATATCAGAAAAATATAAAACCGGTGGTGTTAGAAACTAGACTCATAAGGGTACTCTCAGTAAAAATTCCAGAAGATAATATTAACTGTACAGAGACTGGGAGCCGCCGGAAGTGGACTGTTATGCAAAAGACAGTGAGCAGAATCCAAGTGAAAACACTAAGTACTTAAGTAAAACCACTTAATATGATGTGAAGATGGTAGGACGTGTCAGTAACTATTACTGGATTATGTCCTTATGATTATCACAGTAAGGTTGGGTTATGGTTAATATGATAGATGGGTAATACTTATGTCAAGAAAACCGTAATCGTGTATTTGAAGATAAAGCGCTTGTGTCGGTTTGAGGTTCCATTTGGAATCCAAATCATCTAGGACTCATTAACACCTTGTCTCTGATTTATATATATATTTCAATAAGACCTATATGAATTTCCATCTAGGGCTGAGCATGAACGTATATATGGATTGTGTTATTCTCTTTGTGTGTGACATTCCCACTTATACTCTGTATGTGAGTCTGTTCCGGTGATTGATACCTTATGTGGTTAGAGCGTTGCGGCCTCTATTTCTTTGAATTATTATTCATCATGATTATTTGATTGATTCCTCCACTAGAGGTCTTGCGGGACTTCTCCGGAAGTGGATTCATAGTATGCTCACATTATGCCATTGCTTGATCTTGCGGGGTCACTAATATTTGTGGTACTGCGGTTCCACACTGCCCAAAAAGAGGCAACATACGTACGTTAGATTGTTGACATTACGGAAGGTCTTCAATCTCCGCCCATCGTGTCCGTAAGCACTGGTGGGGCCAGCATCCTAGACGCATGGCAGGGTTCCAAAAAGAGGACCCCTAGGGTGGTTCTGGTATAGTCACTTGCGGGTGATCGGTTCAGCGAGCAGAAATTGTACTCCTTTCACTTTTAATGTCTGGAGCTTTTTAATATGATTATCATTCCCTCCTTACTCATATGTGTAGTAGGAGCCTTATTGTTGTTTTCCCTACTTGCGGGTTGGAATTATTATCGACTAACCTTTCAGGTGTATAAATCCTTGGTTTAGTCCGGATGTTGCGGCATCTTCATAAACCTTTGTTATTCTTATCCTATTCATATTGTTTGTCCTTATTCAGTGGGTTTTTACATCCTACTGAGTGTTTCTATGAAATACTCATGCATCCTCTGATGCAGGCGCAAATGGAAATTGAGATCGGGAAGTTGCAGTAGTGAAGCGGTCGCAGGAGCCGTGAAGACTTAGAGTTTATATTATTTGCTTTGCTTATTTGATGCTTATGACCTTTAATGGCAATTGTGTGCCATAGATTTATAGGTTTATTTGATTTGACTTTCTTAAGTGGATTATCATTTTTATCAGTATTATTAAGTAAATTTCCATTCCATAGTATTCATTAATGTTTGTATTTGTATTGCACTGATTATGGGCATGACCGATTACACATCCTTTTGAGATGATCGTAATTGGTGGTGAAATCGACTGTTCGGTCTCGCGCCCGGGATCTCTACCTCCAAATGTATATCATTGATTGGCTTCCGCACTCCGATCGAGGTATGGGATTTCGGGGCGTGACAAATACCATATCGGATATCGGTCGGCCTAAGAGACAAAATATCGGAGATATTTTTAAAAAAATATCGATGATCGAAAACTAATTTTTATCATATATTTTTATAATTTTATTTCTAAAATGAGTTATACTAATTTAGACAAAGCATAGATTTCAAAATATGCATAAAAATGCATATTAGGATGAGAAACTAATGGAAAAATTATTTTTTTCTTTTTTAAAAAAAAAAATTCCCAATTTTTTTCCAAAAATATTTTTTTTAAAGGTGATATATCGGTCTGAAGCCGATATATCGGCGATATTTGAAAAAATGATATTTACCCTTCTCGTTTTATCAGGTAGAGCCCGATATCAATATATAACCGATATGGAATTCCTTGGTTCAGAAGGGGGTTTTTATTTTTCGAAGAAACAAATCCGGCGTCCTCTCTAGGATAGTGGAAGAAAAAGCTCAGGCTAGAGTCACAGACTCACATGGTAGCCATCCACTGCATATGCAATATGTGATGCACAGGACGTTTCTTTAACTTGATAATATCTTTCTTCCATAGATAACTTCATAGGAGCAACATCCAAGGGATACTGTTTCATTAATGCATCTAAGTCTAATCCAGTTGGTCAGAGTCCTCATATTGTATCATATCAATTTGGGAAAATGATCTGCAAGCCTTCGCTAAGGAGATCAAATTCCTATAAATTTGCAAGAAGGATGTAACCATATGTACACACTGTACAAAAATTTGAAGTTACAGGAACAAAAGGTGCTAAGCACAATAAAATTCACCCTCTCTATGTAAACAAAAAAAAAATCTCTGCACATTTATATTAATCAAGCATGCTTGTCATGACTGCATGTTATAATTCATGTGTTGCATCCTAAGCATTCAACATTTGTTAGTTCTGCACTATAATTGTCGTCACTCATCATGTTATCATCTCCCTCGTTAAAACTCTTCTATGTTCTTCTAATTCTAATTGGAGTTAAATGCTGTGTTTAATCATCTTGCCTCGGATAAACAGTTTCAAGTCAAACGAGGGTGGTGTAGTTTGTCTCTATTTCTATTCCTGCTTAGCCCCCCTAGGATCTCCTCAAAAACTCCATTACCAACTTGGAGAATGCAGAAGATTTGTCCTTAATTAAGCAGCTGGCCTGTGGAATCATGCTCCAGTATTTTGCCTGAATCAACAAAAATACCACACCAACAGATTCAGAATTTTTCCAAATCATTGTATAAATATCGACTAATAAAAGATCATTAAATTTAATAATACTCCTGAGAATAGGCATCTATTTACCTTCATCAAGAACCAAAACCAGGTCATTATCGATAACTGAAGGTATTCTGTGCGCCACTGTGATCACAGTGCAGTCTCTTGCCTCTTCTCTTACGGTTTTTTGTATCAAGTTATCAGTTTCTGTGTCCATAGATGCTGTGGCTTCATCTAGCACAAGGATATCCTCCTTTTCTTCAACAACACCCTAGCTAAGCATACTAGTTGCCTTTGGCCCACGCTCCAATTCTCTCCATCCTCCGCAACTGAGAGGAAATAAAAACATAACTCTTTTTTTACTACAAAAAACATAAGCAACTTAGTTACAGGAGAATGTCCACCGTTTTAAAATTTATAGACAGTGAATTAGCAAGTATAGTTCACATAACAAGTACCCGGTGCATCCAATAGTCTTGGATCCTGTCAAACAATATTGCCGAGACGACACTTATTCAAAGCCTACATCACAAATCTTTCAGTCAATCCAAGGTCTAATTTAAAAGATACATGATTGTTTGTTGATAGTTGAGCATATTACCTCCCATAAGTCTGCATCATGAATTTGTTCCAATCTCAAATTAGTTCTCACACGAAACAACTATCATATATATTGTTATTCTATTGAGTATTTGAACTGTATCAATTTTCAAGTTTTACCGGTGCAAGGGGAAAACGTGTGGAAAGGTGCATCACTTAGTATAGTATAAAATTAACTTTCATCCTTTTAATGTAAGCTCGTGAGCGAGACTGTGTTTTTAAACTTATTATATAACTAAGAAAGGATTATATTATTGCACATTTTAAACGGATATGAGAATTTCTTATTTTGACTTGAATGAACACAAATATTATTATATATTCTCCAAATCCATTGTTCTACTCCTATGGAAAACAACAATAAATTTGTTACATCTCCGATATTCATCATGTTAAAATGATTTTGAAAATATAAGGGGTTACATCTCTCATAGGGTTAAATGTTCATCCTTTTGTACATTAGAGTCTTCTGCTATCAAATTAGATTGTGCAATACGTACATTAATTGAAGAGAAGAAAGCTCTCAAATAGAATGCCTATACACGATGCCATGTCATCCCAGCACATGTACCTGTAAACCGTTAAGTGCACGCAGTCTACCACTAATCTTTCCATCCTTCCGTTGTATCATACTGGTCTATTGGTCGTGAGCTCTGATAGACTGGTAGTGTATCTATCCACCCCATCGTAGCATTCAGTCTACCACTAATGTCGTCTGATCTACCGCATAAGCTTCTGTAAACTTCCGAAGTTATAAATCCAATTCCGTTAGACCACTAAGATGAGCCATCCACCATAGGGTCTTTTGTCCGCTCTTCAAATCCTCTTGAGCAATCTTCTATATACAACAAGGCCTCTATCGAGGTCCCAAGTTCAATCCGGGCATGTGGCACCATGGGGCGGGGTTAGGGGGCATAGGTGGCCAATTATGAGTGCGCTCAACATTTTCCTTCACACGTTGCTAGAAACATTTCATTATTTGGATTCATTATTGTATTACATTTTTGCAATTGACAACTGAATTTACTAAAAAGAAGGATGGTTAGTTATGTGTGGGCCTTTGAAGTGCCTTAGGGGGTTGTCGGCGGTATAAGATGCTCTAAGAGATGCCCTGCCTCTACTATTCGGTCCTAAGGACTTATTAGCCTATTAGGTGGCGCTAGTGAGAGAGAGTGTGAGACTAAGCCCACAAAAATTAATAGTGTTTTGTATTCTCGTGGGCTTCAGCCTAACATATATAATTTCTTTAAGCACATAAAAGAAACAAAATAATATCCCTCCGTTCAATCTTACCTGTCTGTATTAGAAAGCAAATATGATCTGATTTTAGTCCATTTTGGTTTTTTAATGGAGACAGATAATATTGGACGGAGGGACTATACACGTAATAACTTAACCAAGTTCTCTAGCCTTGGGCCGCGCTTGGGCCTAGCCGGCTGGGTATTACGATTCGTCGATTGGGTTTTCATCAGCCCTCCCGGTGACCACGGCCCAATATCTGTATCCTTTTCTAACTGGGCCGGGCCAGAGATTGAATTCAGAATGGTAAGAGTCACATAAGAGTCCACTACTGAGTGGGCCCGCCGAGTAGCCGTTGGATAACCATTCCAAGAAAAATAACCGTTGGGGCCTCTTAAGAAAACTAGCCGTTGCCCCTTCTTCAGTTCCTTCCTTTTCCTTTTTTCTCTTCAAATTCCTCCTCCAATTTCTCCATTTCGACTCTGCTTCGCCTCCCATTCTACGCCCAGAAAGCCGTTCGTCGCGTCTCTAGACGAGAAACACATCGCGCAACAGAATCATTTATAATCAGAGTTCCAAGTTTCCCGCTCAAGATTTCCAAATTCAGATGGCTTCAAGAACCATTGCGAAAGACATCATCACCATCCGGGGCTCTGCTGCAATCGTCAGCGAGTTCTTTGGTACGAAATGATTCCTTTTCCCCCCTTTTTATGGTCTTCTTTTATTTTCATTTTAATTCTTGCTTTGTATGCCCTTGTCTCACAATCTTCGAAAATATCGTCTTTTTCCCAGGTTATGCAGCAAACAGGTAAGTGTGATAGAATAAACAAGAAGAAGAAACAGAAAGATTGTATCAGTCTCGTTTTAATTTCCTGTATGGTCTATTTTTATTTTTGGACATTTAGAAGTAACGTATTTCGAATTCAGTATTCTGTATAATAGAGGCGTGTATCCAGAAGAGAGTTTCTCAAAAGTGAAGAAGTATGGCCTCCCAATGTTATTGACTCAAGATGAAGGTGTAAAGTCGTTTATTGCTGATTTGACCTCACAGCTTTCAGGCAAGTTTCCCAATTCATGTGATCAATTCAATGACAATTCATATTCTTGTTTTACTGAAATTGCATTCTGTGTGATGTTCTGACATCGACTATATGTGTTTTCATAAAAGAATGGTTGGAAGCTGGAAAGCTACAGAGGATTGTCCTAGTGATCATGAGCAAGGCCACTTCAGAGGTCTTGGAGAGATGGAATTTTAACATAGAGACTGATAAGGACGTCGTCGAAAAGGGGTAAATTTCAGTTCACTTCGTCAAGAAAGAACTGTTAAAGATTTTACTTCTGTTTCTTATGATCACTTGTCGAATTGCTTTTCAGGGTGTCAAGGGAAAAGAGTGATAAAGAGATCATGAGAGAGATTCAGGCGATTATGAGACAGATTGCATCCAGCATTACTTACCTGCCATGTTTGGACGAACCTTGTAAGTCTTATATATGTCGATTAGTTGTACGTTGATTTTCGTTTATGGGTTTACAAATCTATGTTTCTACACATGCCGTTTGAACTTTTGGATTTTGTTCCTTTTCAGGTATTTTTGACGTGCTGGCTTATACAGATACGGATGTAGCTGTCCCATTCAGTTGGATAGAAAGTGATGCAAAGTTGATCAGCAATCCCCAGATGGTGAAACTTCACTCCTATGATACAAAGGCAAGTCTCTCAGATTCTTAGATCACAGCTGTTTTTTAATCGAAGTTTGCATATGATGGTTAGGAAGGACTAACATACATATCTGTTTTCTGTTTGTTCTGTGCAGATACACAAAGTGGACACCTTAGTCTCGTACAAGAATGATGACTGGGACGAAGAATAGTAAAAGAGCCTTTACTGATGTTGAGTGGCGTTAGCTTTTCTGTATTTTGTGAATCATGATTCACAAATATGTGTGTGTAGTTGCTTTTGTCAAGCCGCAATTATACTCTCACATGAGTAGTGTTACTGTAGACAGTGAATTGTGAAGTAGGCACCGGAACTCTTGTTACTTGAATTTTAACAGGCTTTAGTTTGATATTATATTTGTAATACCATCAGTGCACAATTTGTTTTCAGTTTGAGAATGATTGACTTGAAAAATTCTTCTCATGCAGTGAATTACCGACAGGTTAATCCTCAAATAGTCTTACTTTTTTCAGAAGCCAGAACAGAGAAGCTCCGCAATGTCAATTACGAAAAAACTTAATTACTGGACAAGATGTGTAACTTTTGTTAGAAATAAATGTGAAAAGCCACGAAAAAATTCAGGCACCGATTAACCTTCGAATTTTAGTGAGTTGACATATATTTTGTGTGGTGAAGTTTGATAGAACTCCACAGACACAAGAACTATGATTACCTTACCTAGCTATGATTGGCTTAGGTTTGTAATACTTTATTAATGAGAATAATGAATTAAGGGTAAAATGTATTCCATGTGAGTCTAATCATCATGAACGGATACACCCCCATGTGTATAGTTTTTTAATATTATGGAATTGACAATATGAATCAGAAACAGCTTCTTGTGTGCTTAGGTTTGTAATACTTTATTAATGAGAATAATGAATTAAGGGTAAAATGTATTCCATGTGAGTCTAATCATCATGAACGGATACACCCCCATGTGTATAGTTTTTTAATATTATGGAATTGACAATATGAATCAGAAACAGCTTCTTGTGTGCAATTATGTTAGTGTCTCAAGAGCTTCTTTGTGTGGTGAAGTTTGATAGAATTTTCATCGTTCTTTTCAATACCTGCTTAGATTATATTATTACATGCCCTATATAATAAGCCACTTACTCGTGTCATTAAAGCACATGGAATTTTTGCCACTTAAACACATAAAAAGTATTCATCTTCGAAAAAGCATAGACTTTTTTTTTACTCCAAGAAAATTGTTCATGGGTAATAAGCAAGATAAACAGCTTTAATGTGGGCGTTGATGCGCAAAATTAGAGAGGTCTTCATATAAGAAGCCACTTACTCGTGTCATTTAAGAACATGGAATTTTCGCCACTTAAACACATAAAAAAAATTCATCTTCAAACAAGCATAAACTTTTTCGCTCGAAGAAAATTGTTCATGGGTAATAAAAGCAAGATAAACAGCTCTAATGTGGACGTTGATACACAAAATTAGAGAGGTCTTCATAAAAAACTGAATTTCTGACTTCTAATCATTTAAAAGAATTTCTCTACCACACTGATGACAAATTAAGATTTGAAATTGGTTCTCAGACTGCCAGCTTCTCCTCTCCTAGCATGGAATAGATTTGGGAAGTATAACACATAGGACAGAACTCCAGACTGTCTGCATGACTGTATTTGAAGACCAAAGATTCAAGAACTATAATTATCTAACTATGATTGGATTAGGTTTGTAATACTTTATTAATGAGAATAATGAATTAAGGGAAAAATGTATTCCATGTGAGTCTAATCCTCATGAACTGATACACCCCCATGTGTATAGTTTTTGGATCTTATGGAAGTGGCAATATGAATAAGAAACAGCTTCTTGTGTGCAATTATGTTAGTGTCTCAAGAGCTATGCAGTACTTTGTCCCTCTCTGCCCAACACTACATTTCCTGAGGAAGTGGACATATATATTGAGAATTATGGCCCCATGTCATCCGCCATATCCATTCATCGTGGCTTGTCCGTTTCCCAGCCTAAACACTCTCTTTGCAGGACCTTGGTCCTTCATGTCCCTGGGAGAATGCTCAACTTTTCTTCTTTTTCAATGAACAAAACTGAGAAAATATGACAGCATTATCATATCAGTACGTCCATCATCAAGTTACCAGGTGCAAAATCTGTGGGAAGTAATGCCATTTATCCATTATACTACAGAACATGCAAGTATTCACATGTCAAGAATAGGAGCAATAGCTCTGCTCAGGCTATGGCTACAATGCAAGAAGCAGACATTTCACATGTGCCGGGGGGTCCCATATGCCCATAATTTTGATTGCTTTCAAGCAGCCGTCCTCACTTTGGATATGTACATGATGTAGAATCATAGATACTATCTGAACTCATGGAGGAGGAGGAGGAGGAGGATGGGAGGGGAGAGACAGGTCAGCGTGGAAAACGAGGGGAAAGAGACTGGGTGAGACCGTGAGGACAGGACACATGCTCACCTGCTACTGCACATGAAGCTAGGCTCTCTTATAGGCTCCAAGTTTGTCCATGGCCTGCCAGTTTGCCTTATATATAGTGGGCTTTATCTGCTTGTTTCCATTATATAGAGTAACTTCACTTGCACAAGATTTTGGGCCAGATCAATAGCTTGGACAAAATGGTGTCTAAGGTGGATGAGTGTAATTGCAGTAGGAAGGTGGCGGAGCTGGCCATGAAGAAGAAGCAGCAACAACATGAAGCCAAGGCCAAAGAGGTGGTGTTGCAGTGCAATAAGGGAAAATCAAAGAGGTTCAAGAGGAGCAGTTTCAGTGGAGAAGAAGATCCTACCTCGGCAGCAATCCTCCTCCTAGCTTGCCTTGCTTGTACTCCTCCCTCCACATAGTATTACTGTGTTTGTATGTCCCTGTAGGTTAGTCTAGAGGTAGGAATTCACGCTTGTTTTCCTTTTTCTTCCCTGTCAGACGACCATATTCATGTAGTATATTTTGATTTGCGTTAAATCCAATAAATATGCGTATGTCAAGGTTTTTCATCCTGGCTGATGGATCATGGTGCCTAGGTAGTTAAGTCTCCTGTTCTATTATCTTCCACGTGAATGGACTAATGAAGTCCATAGTTCATGTTTGGTCCAATCGTATAAAGAGGCAACATTTGATTAAGTGCTTTAGATTGTTATTGGGTCAGGATGATGAAGGGTATTTAATTTCTAGTTGATAACAAAGCTCCTAGCCCCTCAAAGACGTTCATCTACTAATGGTGTATTGAATAGAAGACATAACAAAATAATCTAACTAACTAATTTCCAGTTCGGATAAAAAAAAAGTGGCATCCTAGTACTCTGAGTAAGGCAGAATATACAAAGTACGGGTTCGAAATTGTCCCCTAGCAGGATGAAAAATTGTTGCCACCACATAGCGTTTGGAAACAAAGATAACTTACTTCTTTTTGTAAAAGAAGAAAAGCAAAAGACACTCTTGGATCTTTTGCTCCAGTTGCATGTGCGATGAATACGAAGCAGCTGATGGTTAGGCCCAAGTATTCTAAAACAAGTCACATAATTGTTCTGTTCTTCTCTGTCGCACCAAAGCTCCTACCAGTTGAGAGTGTATTTATTGATATATATGATGGCTCATTGACAATGTTTTTCTTTTACAACGAGAGGTTCCGTAATTGACTATGTAGTAATTTCGATTATGCAAACTCTTCAAATGTAGACATATAATAACGTACAAAATTCATTTAAGCCGACTCTGCTTTTTCCAAATTCTTCTCATTATTTTTCTAGTAAAAGAAAGCACCATCATTTTCCATGCATTGTGCTCAACCTTTAAACCCAAATTGCCTGCGTAGAATTAAGTTAAGAAATACACTGATCACATCATTATTATAATTAAAAAGACTTAAGCAGACCAGTGTTGAGCACTGACATAACTTGTAGGTTTATGCCATCAGGCATCAAGGCTGTGGATTACAAAGAGCCTTTCCCCCCTTATTATGAATGATAATTAAGATCATTATTTTTGGCTGAAAACTACACAAATTATGATTAGTGAAATCGTAGGTAAAGTCTTGAGGCAAGGATCTTCAAGTTGCCAATAGCTAAGTATTCCAAGGTTCCGATTCCAAAATTGCTTAACATGGGTAGGTTCTCCCATATTCTTTTTTTTTTCTCATGCAACAAGCCATCACAAATTGCCTCACATTTACTCAATCCATTGCACACTCTAAATAATCATGCCCTCCTCCTTCATGAAGGCCGCCAACATGCGTAATCCCACAGCGCTCACAATGATGTCGTCCAATGCCCCGCAGCTGTCCGACGAGTGGTTCGCCCTCCGTAGAGACAGGCTAACCGCGAGCACCTTCAGCACCGCCCTCGGCTTCTGGAAGAGCGGTAACCACCGGGCAGACCTCTGGCGCAAAAAGGCCTTCACCTTCGACTCCGACCATGGTCGGGCCGACTCTGGCTCCAGGGCCGCCATGGACTGGGGGGTCTATAACGAGGCCACAGCCATTGAGAACTACAAGAGGATCACCGGTCTGGACGTGGGCTGCATGGGGCTAGCAACCCACGTAGATGAGGCACTAGGTTGGCTGGGGGCGTCGCCTGATGGGCTGCTGGGCCCCGGTCCAGGTTATGGCGATGGGATACTGGAGGTCAAGTGCCCTTACAACAAAGGGAGGCCGGAGCTGGGCCGGCCGTGGTGGACCATGCCGTACTACTACATGCCCCAGGTGCAGGGGCTGATGGAGATAATGGACCGGGACTGGGCGGACTTTTATTGTTGGACTTTGAATGGGAGCACATTGTTTAGAGTGGTCAGGGACAGGGACTACTGGCAGCTGATGCTGGAGGTTTTGCATGAGTTTTGGTGGGGATGCGTTGTCCCGGCAAGGGAGGCAGTGAGGATCGGAAGAACGGATATTGCGAATCTTTATGAGCCGCTGCCGAAACATCGCTTGACCGGGGTGATCGTGGCTAGGAGCATGAGGCTGGCGGCAGAGGCTCGTCTCATTTGCAGGGACGTTGAGGGTCATGTCGAGTGTTATGTGTAAAAGGTGGAAAATGTTGCCTGTATTTGGAGTTGGAAAAGGACTTTAATACATAAATATATAACTACTCTATGCATATACAAGAAATTGTGTTCACTAATTCGTTATCTATCATTGTAAATGTCCAAGTCTTCTTCATAATTCACCAATCTCAATTTGGACGATTGGAGTAAGTTGCAGTTTTTTCCCCTCTCGGTGTTGTTGGTGACTCGTTTGAGACATCAAGAGATGGACTTGTGAGGATTATTTTTTTTCTTTGGTAAATAGTTGTGAGCATCTTTTTATGACGATGATGACATCCGAAACTCTCCATCCACAGTTTGAGCAATGCTCGAACCTGGGACCTCTCTCGACAGAGAAAGGCCCTACCACCACGCTATTTGGTGGTCCGGCATTTTGAGCATTTTTTTTAAGTCAGCACTAAGCAATAAATTTTAAGCTACAGTTATTTGTCATCACAAGAAACTCCATTCTCTACACATCCTGATTTCCGTATACTGTAATGTAAAAACACAACCAAGCCAACCATACCCTGTGGCATATAAGGTGTGTGTCGTGGGTGCATGAGTTGAAACAATTAAGAAAAAAAGTGACATACATAATGTTTTCTCCATAACAAATGCTTAAGGGACGTTGCTATAAGCCCAAATGTAGCCTCTCATCCCAAAAGCATGTGGCCAGAGCTAACGCTTCCTGTCATCAGTCGTGCTATAAATTCCATTGATAACGGTAGCTTTAGAACAAGCTGCCTTAAACACATCTAAAGCCAGTCCGTTAAATAACCAAAGCTTTGTTGCATTAAATTGTGTCGCGCGTTACAAATCTAATTTAATCATCATAACAAGAAGCACGTTGGTGTGACGTCCTAAAAATTTATTACATCAGAACTGTATTGGAGCTTAACCTAAAACCACCTATAAAAGCAGTTAGCCTAAGAAATGTAGGGATATAAAGCATTCAAAGTCGGTCAAGTCATCATCAGTCTTACCTGCTCATAAGAATGGCAATCTTAGTAGGGAAAATCCTGAGGAATTCTTGACGTAGGAATGCCAAGACAGGAAAAAAAAAAGGAACAAATGAAGACGATAGATTCTTCAAAAAGAAACGTATATAACATCATTTTATAGATAGATCCCAAATTCTATCACAAATTATTATGCATAAAAGCTGAGAACACCAGTTCATTGTTGATTCTCTGCAATTTGTGTTGCGTCATACATAAAAATGGAGGGGAATTTAGTAATATAGCTCAATCCGGCGTCAACATAAATTGAAAACGTAAGATGAGTCAACAGTTTAGCAGCACATGAAAAATCAGAGTCAGCTACTGCACGTCGGTGTTTCAGTTACCATAGCAGGTGGCCCAAGCTAAAGAGAAAATAATCTTCTCCTTCTTCGGCTTGAGTGATGGATTAACAATTTATTACTCTTGCATTCCACCCGTGTCAAAGAAAGCAATCTACAATATGAACAAAAAAAATGTCTGTTAGCAGTGTCGATACTATACATGATTATTGCTAGAAACAACCATTCTAAGGATCAAAGGACAATACCAAGTCCTCTACCTTGATTGTCGTATGAATCAACTTCCAGACAAATGAGGAAAGAGCATCTATCCTTCAGATATCCACTGGTAACTTTAGTAAAGCCAAGAGGATGCAAATCTATCCCCACACATGGATAGAGTCTAGCCACTCAAAGTTCACAATGACATCAAACCATACTACTTCATATTATCCCAAACTCTCTCTCTCTTTTTTTTTCCATTTTTCAAAATATTTTTGGGCTTTTTTTCCCTGTTTCCTTCAAGAGCAGAGGTACCTTATGAGCAAAGAAACCTTGGCAGTAGTTCACCTCAGCCGCAAAAATACTTCTAAAAGAGCTCAATAGCCTACCAATGCGAAACCAACTTCAGCAACCCAATAATGCTGGCATGTCTCCAGCAACAATTTAAGTATCATCATTCTCTCGCCCACAGGGAAGCTGTGTATGTGTGATAAGAAATCACCATCTTTTGTTTTTTTTCCCTCAACTATTTACTGAAAATCAGTAGCTCTACCGTCAAGATATGGCATGTCTGTCATCTCCAACAAAGGTCTTCTCCTTCCAACAGCCACTACAAATCCACTCTAGGCTGAAGGTTTCCTCATACTCACTGTCGTCGTTTATGCATATTCCACACCAACAACATCTTTTGATACAAAATGTGCAAGCACGACAACCTTGCGCAGTAGGAGGCTTTCCTTGACAGCCTTCCACTATGCAGTCATAAAGAATTTTAGGGTTATGGCAGCTTGAACAGATTTCAACATCAAGAGCACCATATCCATCATCAATATAATGGAAAGAATGTCGGAAAGGATACAGCCTTCGCTTCCGAGGAATAGGCTGCAGTTCAGCTTTATCTGTTCCTAATAAAACTTTTATCTCTTCAAAGTGTTTGTGTGTCACACCATACAGCTCACCTATACGTAAAAGTTTTATCTTGGACATGCTTGTAGAATTGAAGGCCTTCAAGCTGTTGATTATACCTTCAATGCTCAATTTTGTACATCCTGGCACACTCAGCTGCAGAAAAAAAAACAATGCACACAATTAAGTTATAGTAGAAAAGGTTCGGAACTTGGAATACTGAAAACCCTTAAATGTTGTGATAACAGATAGAAATATAACATTTACTTTCATCACAATCAACAATCACGTAAGTGTAGCAAAAAAACATTAACAATAACATAAGTAAATTATTATACAATCAACTAAACTTCTTAAAGCATAGTCAAATCGTTTTACATCATATAAACAATACAGTTCTATTTAATATGGTGAACAACCAGCTGTTTTGAGGCATGTTTCAAGGCATCCAGGTTTACCCCTAATGCAACAAGTTTTAGCCAGCTTTCAATACTTACAATTATCATTCACAAAGCTAGTGTATGTTAGAGCATGCATGTCATCTTAGTGCCTTGCATAATCTCAAATACAGTATATTTGCTCCAGGTCAGTGTTAATGCTGCTAACGCTCTAGTAAGCCAAATAGCAATTTGTGATACCCAACCGACTAGGATATGACCTTGATGCTAACCAACCCGTATAGATAAACAGCATGAAAATATACTCCCTACGTCCCATTTTTATTGAACAATTAAAGTGGAACAGAGGGAGTATACGAATTAACATATGAAACTTCACTGAAAGAGTGAAGTCCAAATTAGTGTTGCCATAAACAAAATGCATTTTAGACACGAAGAAAAAAGAATTAAAATTTACAACGGCAATATTAAAATAAATCATCGAATGATCAGGAAAAAAATCAAGGCAACTACTATTGCAGAGGCCTGAACAGAATTTATCAGTTAGGATAGTTATGACTGGCTCATGCGATAAACTACATTAAAAAACAACTTTCACTAACACAACTAAACCTAAAAGGTAAGAATATAATATCTATACACAGGACTCAGACGCAAGCATCCACCACTTCCATAAGAACAACCAGTAAAAACACTTGGATCACAAACCTTTGTAAGTGTCAAATTAGATAGCATCACTTTTTTCAGCCCATCATCCGTGATCCTTGGACACTCCACCAAACTCAAGCAATTTAAACCGCCCTCAGCTCTTCCTGCCAGATTCGTCAGAGCATCATCGCTAATCTTCTCATTCAGTGGCTGCTCTATATTGATACTCTTCCAAAGATAAGGATCCCTCCGAATCCAATACTGCGTAGTCTTGCAAACCCTTTCCATTGATAGAAGATTCACCAAATCCAGATACTTGATCACATACTCCAAAGCATCATGTGGAGTTTTCCCATCGCCGTCAGCACAACTCGCCACTCGTTCTTCCCAACCAGAGTCTGTTCCGCAATGAAAAGGCCCACTGCCTGATCCCCTTTCCGTCAATTGCTCATCCAATTTTCCATCATAATGATGCAGCTCAGAATTCCAAGAGAAATTGGAATCAGCTACGAATTGACATTTTCCTTTCACCCAACCATTTCTAAAGCTAGAAGAATCCTTCCCATTGGACTCCATTCGGAAATCCCCAAGCCAACCGGCCAGTGTGGTGAATGTGGCACCAAGATTCATGCCAAAGGGATCTGATGGCAGACGGTCAAGAACGTCATTGTGAATAGGCTCAAAAGAACTTCCTTTTTCACCCAAATCTCGATCATATAAACTGCCCATCTCCCAATTGAACCTCCGGGACTTCGAGAAATAGTCCCCCGACTTCTCTCCTCCGTTCAACAAAATTGACGACATCAGGTCAACTCTAAAAACTTACACCTAATATCCACAAGAATACGCGCTTCGCTATCTACGCGAAGAAGAAGAGAAACAACTCAGAGCACGAATTTTGAAGCAAGTGGCAAGAAAATCAGCTTTTCGGGACGAAGAAATACGAAATCTATTTTGCAATAAGATATCTTCCAGAGAACAAAAAGGGCACCACAGATCCGCAATAAACACCGTCTCCAAAACAGGCTAGAATGGAGGCGTGGCGGACCTCAAATTGCCGGGAAAAGGGGCTTACTTGATTACGAATTGCGATCACATAAAAAGAATGATCAAATCTTGTAACAAGATAGCTAATAACTCAATTTCCTCAACACGAATCGCGCCGAGCTTCCGATAAAAAAACTCACTTTTTCTCAACAGTAACCGAATTGACAAGGAAACTAACAGCACAGAGCAAACGATAAGATCAAAGCAGAAAAAACCCAATATAATTCAGCCGAAGAAGATAGGAATGGACGAAGAATTGATCTTCAAAACAGAAAGGGGATAAAAATAGGTAAGGTGGATCACACGTGGTAAGGGGGAGGGAGAGGGGATGTGGCTCGCTCTCCTTGTCGGGCGGGCGGGGAGACCTCAAGAAGAGCGGAGCTGCGACGCCCAACGAAACCCTAATTATCTGGTTGCCGAGCCGACTGCCGCGAGATGGCAGAGGCGGAGCTTCCCTCCCCTCCCGCGCTCGTCGTCGTCTGCCTCTTCGTGGCGCACGCACAAACCGCTCTCTACCTGTCACCACTCACCAGATTTTCAAAACTAGGGTTTAGAATCTCAACACGTACACGTATGTTTTTCTTTTTGTGGAAAAAACACACTTACATCATCCTTCCTAATTTTTGTCGAAATTAATTAGACCTTATCACTTTCGGGAAAAAGTAATTACACACTTTGAATTCTACAAAAATTAGATATGGACCCCTTAGGTTTAGAATGTTTAGCTATACACCTTTTTGCCGAAGCTATGCATGCATAGGTCCTCCTCACTTTTCTGACAGACTATAAGGTTCCTAGTGTTTCTACCTCTCCTTGGTGCAGAATCGCCCCGGCACCGAGACAGGCCTCCTCGGCTCCTGCTCCACTGGAGACAAGGTTTTAAATAGGGATGGAACTCGACCCGGCCTTATTAGGCCGGTTCTCTAGGAATCCTTATACAGTGCCCGGTTCCGGTTTCAGGTTTGCAAGAGGAACCGACCCACCAGGTGGGGGAGAGTTCGGGTATTACATAAAAAACCGACCCGACCCGGTATATATATATATATATATATTTCTCTTTCACTGAGTCGTTGTTCTCATGCCCTCTCTCGATCAATCGCTCTCCTCCTCCTAAATTCTCCCCTCCGCCCTTCAGTGTCGCCGCCCTCCAGCGTCGCCGCCCCGCGCACACGTAGTAGTTTGCCAGTTCCTTCTCTGTCTCTTCCTCTTCCCTCTCACAAGTCCGTTCCCCTTTTCTATAAATTTTCGTCCTTTGTAATGTTCCTCTTAACTATCATTTTTGTGTACCAGATTTCTGATCTTCTTAGTTCAAAAGAGTTAGAGATAATGATGGTGAGGAGGTTCTAGTTGATAATCACAATCGTGAAAACATTATGCTCTATACTTCCTTCTCTTTGTGAAGGTCATATCATAGGTGAAAAAATGATTTTCTTGCTATTGTAGATTGTGTAATTTTCGTTATCAATGAGTTTAGATCAGGATATCTTCACTGTATTGGTGTACTTGTCATGACAGGTCCGAGCAGATTCCTGCCTAAGGGGAGTAACTTTAAATCCAGCAGCCAGTAATCCTAGCTTTAGCAAACCATCGACTCTAACTGTAGTTGAATTTGTCCATGTTCCAGCAAGCAAATACTGCTGCTATTTTTCTCTGCCTCGTGTGGAAGTATAGGTTGTATACTGCATCGGTCCAACAATGGACATCATTAAGTATTCCATGATCATTTGTATGGATTATGTTCATTTAAACACCCTTTTAGATGTTGGAAAATAGCGACTGCAAGAGTTTTCACTGTATGATATAGAAGGGCGTTATTGCCATTTTTTAAAAAAAATTAAATTGCCAATTGAAGCTTCCTGAACGGTTTTCTTTAAATTTTTGGCTCGCCCTTCTCTCATGTGCTATCACTTCTGCAGAAATCCAATGGGAAATCTGCTCAATAAAGAGTGGCACAAAGTGCAGCCTATGTCCTAGATCAAAATCAACCTCATGGGTGGCTGGGATGTTCATAGACAGTAATTAAGTAGTGCTTGACCTTTTTGTTTTACAAGTCTGGTGTTTTAAAGCAATTTTCTTATTCATCAAGAAAAATGTTGAGGGATGGTAAGTTAGCTTCGGATGAGTAATAATCAACTGGGGTATGAATTCTGAATCTTGGTGAGATCTCAGGATTTTGTCTCGCCACCTTGCAAAAGCTAGATCCAAACAATATGCAATTCTTTGAGTATATAGCATATGCATGGTAGGCTTACATTTTTTCTTTTCTTTTTGGGACCTCAAAAAAATAGTCTTGCATAATCTTCTCTCTTTTCACTGTTGCCAATAGTTGCATGATATGTTTGTTTATCTGGAAACATATTCCAATCTGAACACCCTAATTTTAGGAAATGCCACGATCTGATTGAATATTGATCAATAGTGGAACATAAACTTTTGATAACTAAACACTGCAATTTGGTTATACACCAGCTTGATTTATATGAGTTTTTTGCTTGGTAGAGAAGAACATTTTCTAGTTATAATTATGAGCATTTCTTTGATGGCAGGTCCAGGGGAATTGATTGATAGACTTCTCGCAGCTGCTGTAAGTAGAGAAGTTTCAAATTCGTGACATGGAGTTAGGAGATACATCTGAACTGCTGATGCAATCTATATTTGTTTCTGTATTTAATTCTTAAATTGCTTGGAATGTGTCGATGTACAAACCCGATATGAACACTAGTAATCTATATCCATATTACTGTATTTGTTGTTTATTTCTTCGTTATTCCTTGTTTGGATTTAATTTATCCACTTCAACACTTTTTAGGGACTAAAGAGGTTTTCGTGTAAGAGGGTGCATTAGAGCCACATTTTAAAAGGAGTTATTATTCATATATAGAAATATAGAAATTTCTGGTACCGGGGCAGGTTCGGGTTTTAAGTTCTGGTACCGGGGCGGTTCCGAGTCTTTGAAACTGGACCTGTGGTGGGTTTGGGACGGTTCTGGGTTTGAAGAATTACAATATTTATGGGGCTGGGTTTGTCAATACACGACCCGATTCCATCCCTAGTTTTAAAAACTGGACCAGTGACCGACCTGAAATTCTTGCCAGGCAGGTCCAACCAGGGGTCAACCCTGGGTTGACCCAGTGATGACATCATTAAAAAAAAGGGGCGGCTCCCTCTAGCCGCTGACGGGATGGGGGGGGGGGGGGGCGCTTAAGGGGGCCGCTGAAGCAGAGCCCCCGCAGGCTCTGGTTTGACGCAATGCTGCTGCCAGACGTCAAGCCAGAGTCCCCCCCCTTTTGTTGAGCCCCGCCCCCCTCTGGCTCAACGGCAGGGCGCCGGAAAGGGGGGGGTTTAAAACCCAGATCTTGCGGTCAGCCGGGTCACCGGTTCAACCGATGATCGTTTAAAATTAAAACCCTTGCAAGTGCACAAGGCAATTGTACTACAGCGAGTATTAATAAGGGTTGTCGAACTTCAGGGACGGTGAATACTTTACCAAATTCAAGAGAAGAAAGTTGAAGTTTTTATTTAATCTAAATAAAGCTATGAACTTTAACTAAACTAAGCGAGATTTAATCAATATGGAGAAGACCAAGGCTTCGAATCCACCACAATAAACTAGTGTATCGTTTCTCTCTCTCTCTTTTGAATAAAGATTTCCAATTGGCTAGCATATTCCTTTCGGACATACACTTGTCAACTCAAAATATAGTGCTCTCCTCTCGGATGTAACACATAAAACAATTAAAACATGGAATTGTGATCTATCTCTCTCGAGTATAAACCAATGAAATTTTATTGATATATAACACCTCAGTCTACTCACGTTCCTCTCGGATACGCAAGTATTCTTCGGATTGAAACTCACAAGAATTCACTCTTGTCTCTCTCTAGTACAAAGAACAAATCTTTATTGAATTAACGGTGATTACACAATAAAATCCATACACCAACTAGAGTAAAAACATAAGATGAGAGAAAAAAAACTACATAACCAGATTATTGGGCTTCATCTACGCCTTGAAAAGGTATTTAGCCTCGCCTCGGAAGAGAAATCACCATTAGTTCTTCATATTCTTCTCTCCTTTGCTCTAGCCTCCAATAAAGCTCTAAAGTCTCCGAGGGTTTCTCCCCGATTGAATATGTGGTACCCAAAACGTTCTCCCATAAGGCCTATTTATAAGAGTGAAGAGAAACCACGAAGTCCCCTTTCAAATCCAAGTCGAAATAGGTCTTAGTTCGGTTTTCCGCAGACGGCGATCGATCGTTCCGTATTGACGATCGTTCGCTGGCCGATCGATCGCAATTCCTTCGTTATTTTACCCGATCGATCGCTTTGCCGATCGACGCCGCATGATACCGATCGATCGTAGTTACTCTCTTGCGCGATTGAAAAATTCCAGTAGATACGATCGATCGTTTTGATGTCCGATCGATCGTTTCCTTTAATACACTGCTTTTACGGCTCTGGCGATCGATCGCATTGATAGCCGATCGATCGTAGTTACTATTTAGAAATTTCAAATGGCTATAACTTTCTGTCCCGAACTCCGAATTGCACGTGGTTGGTGGCGTTGTAAAGCTGACTTCTTGAACTTTATCATGAGACTTGAATCAGTCCAATCCGACATTTGTAGACGAAGTTATGATGATTTAATCATTTGAGTTACTTTTCTCCTCATTTCTGTGTATTACTCTTCTTTCTTATAAAAACCAAAAACTATATTAAAGTAGTAGTTATTCTAATCAAACACTAGCGTAATTATAAATTTAAGAGATAATAAAATGCATATTTCATGAGTAGATCAACCGACCGGGTTGCACCGGGTCGGATCGGCCGGTCCGGTCCAGTTATTAAAACCATGACGGGAGATGCTATCGTGGGACCGTGTGGTGGGGGTGTTAGTAGGCAGGCCAAGGCCAATCCTGGTATGGGTGCTATAATGGGGGCAGCGGCGGTGAGGCGGGATGGTCCCAACAGCCAAGTTGGCGCATGAGGCAGTTGGCGTAGTCAGTATTTTCGTCTTTTCAGTCAAGGGTGTAAGTGTCATCTGCCCCTTTATATTTTCAGAAACCAGTCCTCCAAGGAAGCTTAGCTCTAAAGCATACGATTTGTTAGGTTAGGTCTAGGTGGTATCACCAATATGGTTGATTGCCTCATATCAAAACAAAAAAAATGGTTAATTGCCTATGTTGACTTAAAATGCCCTCCATGTTCAATTTGATTAAGAAGTTTGGGTTTTAATCACTCGTGATTTCATTCCTTACACATCCCCTTCAGAAATATCCAGGCGATGCATATACACACTGATCAACCCTCTTCTTGAGCTGATTAATTGGACATACTACATGGACAACTACCCAAATATAATGTGAAGATTGGATGCAATGGGAAAATGCTTCTTCTCCCGCTTTTTTTTTTTTCACAACCACCTCACGTCCCCTTATGGCAATGCCGTGGGCCCCATTTTCCATTTCCTTTCACCACACTAGGATGTGAGGTGGCCGTGATAAAAAAAAGCGGGAGAAATAGCATTCCTCGATGCAATGTGGGACCCCTACTTACTTGACTTGGTCGGCCCGATGCAAATACGATAGCAGATTTGCCACCCCTCATTTCAGAAATGCCTCTCCGTCCCCGAAAAAGTTTATTTCATTTTAAGTTTCTTAGCCCCCTCCTCTACCTCTAGCCACGACCTAGATCTCCTTATTTCATCTTCCCAAGCCAACCCCCACTGGTGGCCTCTCCTCTCAGCCAGCCCAGCAGTACCCCTCCAAGCATGTGAGCTCCAACGCACTGAGGGTACATTCTTGTTAACATACTTCAACGGAAATAACAAGAATTCCTTCATTCAAATCCGACAATGAGAACCAAGTTTGAACATCTATACCAATTTCATAAACAATATTCTTCAGTTTTTCCCTCTATTGCTTCTACCGGGGCGCCTATCGTTGTTTCTGGAAGAATCGAAAGAGGCATCAGCAACTGAGGCTACTTTAATTTCTGTGGCGTTGGGTTGTTCTGATGTCTTTTGACCTTCTAATTGCAACATAAGATCTTGCAGCTGCAACCACATAACAGCCTGGTGTCAATAATTGGCAGCCAGAGTGTACTATCAACTTCAACTTTAAAAACACGAGAAAAAGAATAAATTACTTGTTCTTCCAGATCATGTATTTTCTTGTCTCGTAAAGAGAAAGCCTCTTTCTCCCTGAGTAAAAAAGACGAAACATGAATTTGACATAGAAGAGACAAACTTGCATGAGCTCGTATTCCCAAGGTTGATCTAAAAAAATTATAATTTCAGGACAATGGATTAAAAGAAAGACTTAACCCTGCAATGCATCATATTGTCTACTGTAGAGTAAAATATAGTTCGACATTTGCAAAATGCTTTACAATTTCAAGTTAATTGATAACTATTCACACAATACACGTGGCAAACTTATAAAAAACAATCGTACAAAGTTATCCATATTTCTCTGATAGGTAATTTATCTTTTTATCGTATGAAGGAATCAACTCAACATCACATAAAAACAATATTTAATGACCTTAAGGGATTGATTTCTTGTGCCACACAAATGTTATTTAACATACTAGAGAAGAACAGGGGAATATAAACCTTCTCTTATATTTTAAAACTTCTCCAAACAATTATGAAAGCATTCAAGCAAAGGTTACAACACCTGACGACCTGTATAACCATTCTGTGGAAAGACTTTAAACCAATTCGAGAAATTATTTTGTTGACCTCAAAAGAGCTCACTTAGTCGAATAGATTAGGTAAAAGAACAGCCATTTAGGAACAGGGTCCCATAGGAACCTTTCAATGTGATTTAAAAAGCTCATTTTGCCTCAATACAAAGCAACACACCTCTTTTCAGTTTCCTGGATCCTTGTTCTCCATATCTCTTGGTTCTTCAGTAGATTTTCATTGATCTGCTTTAGAAAAAAAAATAGTCATCTACATTTCCGAAGTTTCATAACCTAATATGTAAAAGCATAATATCAGTATGTTTAAACCTTAACAACTCATAACGTAAAATCTTATCTCACAATTTTGCAAGCATAACTTACATCATCAAGAAATTGTTTCTCTTGAATGCATTTCTCAAGTTTAGTTTGTAGCTTCTGCAGCTTATAGCTTGCAGCCTTCTCAACAGCTTCAGAAATTTCTTTATCGGTTTCTTCCTTCAACTCTTGAAGTTGTGATTCGTAGTACTGGGTTCAAAATAATTTGTGACAAATACATAAAGGACAAGAGCAACATTCAGAAGCCCCCCAAACAGTTAACAGGACAAGGAATCAACATTACAAGTCTCATCATGCCATTTAAATTGTCTTATATCAAGTTAAATTTTTCTGCAGCAGTATCTGAGTATTATCACAACCAAGTTTTCTGATCCTACAACTTAAATACCTTATGCAGTACGAAATTGAATAAGGGCAAACGAGGTATGTACCTTCCTTTGGTTTTCAAGTTGCGAAGTAAGGCAATCATTGTACTCTTCAAGAGTCTAGAAAACAAATTTGTCTAGTCAAAAATAGATAAAAGGTAACAACAGAAATAGTAAACAGCAATCTCACAAAAAACTCTGGAGCTGAAATGGAACTGTAAGGGAATTAATTACTTACAGCTTCAACTTTACTATTGAAAAGGGCCTCACTGACTCCAGAATCTGCACCACATTCACAAATTCCACATTCACCATCAACATGTGAGCAATGGTGGTTCAGCTCTACCAGCTTTCCATCAGCTTTAGACTGGATTAACCGGTGAACATAGTTGTCACCAACATAGTCCCATACTCGCTGAGTTTCCAATTCAAGAGAGTAGCAATGTTGGGTTTCTTTCCAGTGCTTTATAGCATGACTTTCATTGAACCTGCTTATTTAAGCATCCACTATAAAGAACTTCAATGAAGACATATATCTCTTCACCATATAAGGTGCACGAAGAAAACAAACATGCAATTTACCTTCCACACCCGACAAAACCACAAATAACACATATCCAGAGATTTTCAGATGTTCCACATACAAAACATGTTGATTTTTCTGGCTGTTGCTGGCAATACCGGCACACCTATCATTAGCATTTACAATCCGGTTAAATTGCAGAGTTTATAACATAGTTACTTGAGAATGTTCATGTGTGTCATCCCTTTCCTAAGAGACTAAGCTTTGAAGATAAGCGTTTAACCAATATGGTGTAGACCACAGGCCGCAGGTTCAAGTCTCAGGAAACATAGTTTTCCTTCTCGTGTGTCAGCCCCCATAAGTTTGTTCACGTGCAATGCTTAATGTGATGCTTGCTTGTGAAAGGGAATGTAAGGTATACATACAAGATTATCCTTTCTTTAACTGCTTAAGCTTTTAGGACAAGAAATAGTTTGTTGGTATAAAAAGTTCTCTCTTCCCTGACAGCTTAAATTTGAGAAAGTTGTTTAACTACCAGAGAATTAAGATGCAAATAGGAGGAGCTAAAAATTGTAAGTATCCAGCCATTACGTGTAAAAGCGCTTAAGGGAATACATAAGTAAACTGTACCTACAAGACAGAGATAACGATATTATAGGAAGAACTTCTTCCCTCAAAAAGAATCAAGATATGCACATTTCACATAAATACTTACTGGACAAGAAGAATCTGTCCATCTTGAGATACATGAACAATGGAAAGAATGGTTGCAAATGGTTGTGAGAATTCCACTTATATCTTGGTCCAACCTTTCTACAGGAAGCACAAACAAGTAGAAGTGAGGAATTGGTTCAAAGACTTGTTGTGCACAGGTCCATATTTAAGTCATCTCTTCATGGAATTAGTGCTTCACATGCATTAAGCATTTAATTTAAAAAGTTGGCTTCTTAAGTGAAATAGCGTGCTTTGCAATCTAAAGCCAGAAAAAGATAGCCAATAGATAATAAAAATATGAGAATCTAACATGAGGTAATCTAGGACAATTTCCTGGACAGAAGAACCTAAATTATCAACAATGGAAACTGAAAATTAGTTTAATGCATTCAACACTCTCACTATATATTTGTGTCGCTAAATTTTGACTCAACTAGAGATTTCTGACAGAGACATATATGATTTCATAGCACCATGACAGCATCATAACATATAATGATACGAACCTCCTTCTATACACGTGAAAGAAGAAGCAGGAGATGCGTAAACTAGAACAAATAAGATGGTTTGCTTCGAGGAAAAGTAGACCTCCAATTGTTTATTCGAGGAAAATGGGACCACCCACCACTGGCATCCAAAATACATAATCTGCCTACCTTTTCCCCTCAGAGCAATGCTTAAATACATAAACCTGTAACTGCTCACTATATGATAACTACATAGATACCACTTCTTTATCAAGCCACTGCTTATTATGGATAGCTACACAACAAACAGTTACAACAACTTCAAAGGCTAACACCTAAACAGCTCCTTAAAGAAGCTAACATGGAGTCAAATTCCTTTTCAAATTTGAAGCATATAAATATTCAAAACTGAATCAGAGAGGAGAAACCAATATCAAAACATAAAGAAGAACAAACAAGTAAGTACCCTAACAGAAAGTAAATGCAAGGAGCTCAGCTTGCTCCAAAACTTTGGAAGATCACTTAGCAAACAAGTCCTTTGAAATTGCCGTACAGCTTCACTATTTCATTTATTTTGTTCCACTTACATACCTTACCATCTCAATGTCATAAACACACAACTGACCAGGTACTTCTTTTTACTAATTGAAATAAACTTGATTCAATCATCATCATCATCATAAACTTGATTCAATATGAAAGATTAATTAGTAACAGAAGGTGCAATGGCTTAAAGTAAGGTTCACATGAGATTTATACAATACTTACTAACCTTAGTGTCTAGCAGTTTTCTTAAGTTAGGTGATACTTTAAAGTTGGGACACAACATCATCAACGTGATTTATGCAGACTCATAGACATAACTCTTCCTTCTTTCCACTAAAAGAGCTTACCTAAGCAAACTGCACAAGTAGGCTGTTCTGTTGAGCTTGCAATAGACGTTTGTGCGTGCTCTATTGAACCTGTATACTGAACATCTACTGTGAACAAGACACAGCAGACATCTACCTGTATTACAGTTTGAAGTTCGAAAGCAGGTATTAAAAACCTTCTTTGCATGACTAAAAACGAAACTAATCCCGTGGGGTTTTCCCTTTCAAAAAACTAAGGTTACAAGATTCTACACGTGACAGTTATCGCATAGGCATAGCTAGCCCGCCTCTTACTAGCAGTAGCACTTCCGCGAATAGGTATACATACAATCAGTTATACCCAACAGTGAGCAGAAATCTAGATACTCAACCCCAAGTGGCCAATCCTTATAAGTTGTTTACAATCAGTTATACCCAACAGTGAGCAGAAATCTAGATACTCAACCCCAAGTGGCCAATCCTTATAAGTTGTTGATCTAGCTCAATTGGAAGCATGAACAGGCATCTTTAGAGAACACACCTCTAGTGATGAAAATCGCCTCCCATTGAAATGCTGGAAGAAACTATCAGTAGATTGCTGGCTATCAAACCTCATCAGAATACTATATCGATCCTCCACTCCGTCATTCCTGCGGTTCCAATCCGAAATGTTATTACTCAATCAGACAAAGATGAATTCAAGAAGCCAGAAAACGAAGCTAATAACAAGACAAATTACGAAAACGCATAACCAATTCGACCTGACTATTCTCATTTCCAGGATATGCTGGATGAAAGAACCACAAAACTGGCAGAAATCCGCATAGGTCATGTGGTTTGGAACCCCTAGCACGCACACCAGCGGCTGCCTTCCTACCTAATTTTCCGCAACAAAATCAACCAAGAACTCAAAATCAATGCAATCGGAATACTACATGGACAGAAAATCTGAATACGAGCTGGAAGTAGAAGCTTGAACAGTTTCGAGAAGAAGGCGAGCGAGATTACCGGGAGGTCAGCGACGGAGGGGTCGTTGGAGTAGAGGTGCATGATACCGCGGGTCTCTTCGATCCTAGGGTTTCCGGAGGAGAAGGCGAGCGCCTGGGTGAGTCCGGAACTAGAAGGCTCGATGAAACCATCGGAAATCGCCGGAGTGGGCGACCGGAAAGCGTCGGCTGCGCCGCTGGTGGAGGTGGCGGACATGGCGGCTTCTGAGCCCAACGTTTTCGCGCGCGGCTTTCAAGTGGCGCAGTGTACCATTTTGTGTCCCCCGTTTATTCTGTCCACGTGTGAAAAGTCGCCGCGGGCGTATTGCGAGCGTTTCCGTGTGCAAGCGCACTTAGTGTTCTATTGGATCGTTAGCTCGCTTTGTTTTGGGACAACCTTAGCGCACTTAGCATCGCTTGAATGATAAATAGTTTTTAGTGATTGAATTAATTAATATGATTAAGGAGAAATTAATAGGTGGGAGTAAGCTCAAGGAAAATTTTGAAAAAGGAAAGTGGAGAACAGAAATCACTGAATGAAACATGGGCCTAAGTGCTTGTGGAAGCTCAACCATTCGTGTACTGCACTATATCTATGTGTGGGCTTCAGCCCGTCTAATTATTTCATACTACTCCATTACTTAGTTAAAACATAGAAGTCTTAGTTTGAGGAATAAATGCACTACTGATTTAATTAGCAATTATTTTTGTTGGCTTTTGTAGATGAGATATATACAAATTTGATTGTTTGGCTAAGCAAAATTGATTTATAGTTGTTTACTGAAACATTATTATCTCTATTTTCTGTTTTTTGTTTGTACCTTTTTTTTCCTTGTTAAAGAAACAATAATGTAAAAACTGTTTGACACTTCTTGAAAGCCAATGTGCGTCAGATAAACTCAGGCTAACCGCACAAATTTAGTGGTGATTATGAATCCCAATCCTATGGTTACCATCAGTATTAATCTCTAAATTGTGTCAAATATATTACATAAAAATGAATAGATCGATCATATCTACCATCAGCATTCAATGATCTTTTCACCATTACAAGTATTATTACCTTTAATTGTTTTAATTACCTTTAATTTGCTTTAGATATATTCCGTGTTGATCGAGCGAATCTAAAACCCTGTTTGCGGGCTCATTATCTGGCTCTCGGTCGTCAGACTCGTCACTCAAGTGACACTGACGAAGTTCATGATTCGGCAGTGTGGATCATACATACGTATCCTAGAAAAGAAACGATGAAGGACAATCTGTTTTTATTTTTTTATTTTTAAGAATAGCTGATGAAAGTGCTTAATAGCATCACCAATATTTGCCTAGAACCGCCGGGGGGAAAGAGGCAACGCCCACTGCTCACAGGTTATGCAGGTCCTCACTCCTCATTGACATGCGCAGTTCAGCCCTTTTTTTTTCAATCTAATGCCCCGGAAATGTGCCATGCTCCCATGTAAAAGGAAATTAGTTTTCATTGTTACCAGCTTTGTGATGGAAGATGACTATCCATAATGTCTTTAAACCAATTCATATATTTAGAAAGATGTATGATAAATATAATGATATTGAATATTTTTATCATCTCGCTACGTTTCTTGTTGGGTTTTTGTGTGGAATGATGGGCCGACATATGTTAGATTGGCCCATCTAAGGCCCACATTTGATTGATTGAAATAGGATTAGTAGTAATTTAATATTAATTTTGTGCTAAGTTAGTTCTGTTAAGTTAATTGGAAATTTCCTTTAGTCCCACATAGGAAGCACACTTGAGTGTGATAGGATATATATGAGAAATGAATATTTCTCTATGCGTATCTTATGGTTGTGGAGACTCTCCCCAATTAATAGTGTAGACATTCATTGGTGTACCTAAAGGTACACACATGCACGCGCGTGGCGTGGGCGCATTGTGGCGCTTTGGTGGCGCACTTTGCACTCGCACCTCACTTCTAGAGCCTTTGATTTTTTATCAAAAGGCTATTTAATTTTAAAGATTACGAGCCGATCGATTGCATAGATGAACGCGATCAATCGCGTAGAGACTGCGATCGATCAACCTTACAAGCGATCGATTGTATCTAGTTAAAATTTCGTGAAACGCTTGAGTGATCGATCTGCTTGATTTACGTGAACAAAAGTGATCGATCGGACACAAAAGTGATCGATCATATCTACCGTAAAAAACGATTATACTGAGAAACGCCCGAGGCGATCGATCGCTTCCGACAGTTACTATGCGATTTCTTGCGTTTTTCTTCTAAAAGTTGCGTCATTTCTTTACATAAAGAACCCAATTGAGTCTTCTATATAATATGAACGAGAAAAACACAAAAACAACAGATATAACACAAAATACTCTTGTTTTTACGCTTTCTTCTTCATCGGTGATTCCTTTTTTCAAAAAAGGCAATATATTCTTTTCTCTGAGTTCGAGTTTTGACGAGAAGAATTACACCGCTTGTCAAACTGGTCCATTGTATATTGGAAATAGATTGTTAGAGAAAGCCCATGCATAAGAGGGTGACAATATCTATTTCGAAGTCAACAGTATAATCGCTGTGCCTCGGATGTGTGGATTTTAATTTCTATTTTAGGTTTTATTTGAATTCAATTCAACACTAACGGGTAATGTGCAATCCCTCTTGAGTACTTTCATACATATTTTTCAATATTTCTTTGTATGGATTTCATACTACTTTGATCCCGATAAGAGTCAAATCCGGTATATAATTCATGCCATTATGCCATACGGTGTACGACGATGAAAAGCTCAGGAACGTTTATCTAGAACCAATCCCCTGTTACCGTGTAGGAAAGAAATCTCTCATCCGTTGCAAACTGAGTTGAACCAGTTGGATCATCTTGCGATGGATATGCTAGTCAGGAGTTGAGAGTTTTTATTGCTCAGTCTCCCATGATGACCACTGCTCTTGTTTTGCATGTGAGTGCAAACCGGCGGGCCGTGCAATCATTTACAATACTAAGGCCCACATTCGTCGAAGCCCATCGCTTTGCATTACTGAACAAGGACAGCCATCATTTCTCAGAAAGGCAAGAAGCCACGTTCGTCTCAAGAGTCTCAACTGTTATCCATGTGACATTTTTGTGGCTTTGTGTTACTGGTTCAAAGCCACTTGTGACGAGAAAGATATGTTTGCTTGTTTGGATGAAAACAATCTTGGTGAAAAGCTAGCCTGCCGTGTTGCGTGTTTTTTCAACTGGGATTGATAGCTTGCCATTGTTTTTAGCATTTGTCGGGGAGCCAAGCTTTCCCGATCTCTCTAGTCAATGCATGTAATGTTAGTGAGAAAAAGAACAAATGCAAACTGGCAAGGAGCCGAGTTAGATTGGAAAGGGACGAATCCTTTAAAGCAATAGGTGGAAAAAAACTCCCATGACCTTTAAGAACAAATGAGCAATCATTTGTCTACAAACAGTATACAACTGCAACGGACAATAGTCACAGATATTCAAAACTGAGTGACAAAAACTCAAACTCCTCAACAACTACGCATAAAAAGCAATCCAAGATTTAAAAAAGACGGGGGAATAGCATTTGGATCAAAAGGAGAAAATCATATCATCTGAATCTCTAATCAACGACCAACATGCCTTTCCTCCAGCAAGGAAATCGTATCCCAGCTACCCAAAAGCCGGCATTTAACAAAGCATCGTATAATATTCAATCTATAGCACGGCCATTTCAATGTCGCGTATATTTTATACACTAGTGCCCCCCCATCTAAAGTCAATTGAGCAATTCCAAATGGACTAAACAACCATATAATCCTAACTCCACCTATGTATTCACCAGTAACGAAAAAACAAACGCCCGTTCACAAGTCTCCAGTAGGTGCGATTCTGCATTTTTTAAGCAGCCACACGTTCCTTGCGAGAGTCCCAAGTCCCAAGTCCCAACTCCCAACTCCCATTTCTAGCCCGTGACACCGAGGGAGGCCCAAACTCCTCCTTAGCAATTAAACTAAGTGCACCCCAGCCCCCAATGCAAAAGCTGTAAAGTAAACTTCAAGATACAAAGCGACGGTCGGTAAGTCACATCAGCCCCAGCTTGGGAAATTTGGCCTCCCAGGTTTCGTGCCGTCTCTTGCACGGAACCACCAAGTAAAAACACCAGTTCCCCCCCACCTCGTTTTCCATCTTTTTTTATGCCAAAATGTGATTAAAATGGCTTCTTACACGTGAAGCACAAGCCTTGGTAACGGTAATTACTAATTTCTGGGTGCAATTTACACAACAAATACCCTGACATCCTTTTCCTTTGCTCACTTCCTAGTCGTCTAGAACATCTAGATGATTACAAGGCAGAAATGAAATCCATTATCATTTTGGGACTTCTTCGGTGATTCTTTTGCTGCCGTGGGTGCTGCGGGAGATGGCTGAGTTGCAATCCTTCTTGAAAGGTGACCGCTTGGGCTTTCTTGGTATGCACTTGGCAGTGGCCCCGCCTCCCTCCCCAACTTCCTTCTCCATCAAATCCGACTTTGAACTCCTGCACGTATTATCATAATTGAAAAAGAAGGGTCAGGTTCATTCTTTCATTATATATGCGTTTTTAGCTGGAGGAGATTCTTCTATTAGCTCACAAGGAATATAAAATGAGGACGATTTATATGAGATTGCTCTTGTGGTCAATCTTTTAGACCATTATATTCTAATCCAAAGGCAAATATTAGGTAAGTGAGTGTATCACAAAGGGTAAATAAATTTTATATAACTGTTTGTAGCCATCAGATTAAGATCCAACGGCTACAAATAGAGTTGACCTCATATAAGCCATATAAGAACGATCCCATTTAAACTTTTACTGTATAAAATTAGAAACACATGATAGTAAAGAACGGCAAAAAAAAAAAAAAAGGTGATATCGAAGGAGAGACAAATATGCGTACCACGTACCAACAAAAAGAAAGGTTGGAGACAAATATAGTGTCAAATCACCACACTAGTGAGCAGTGACAACGATCTCATCAGAAAAGATATGAGACTCGACGCCACCTATTATCCGGACTCACCCTATTGAAGATCTTTTCGGTACTGGGAGAGTCTGCCAAGAGGTGAGGTGGGATTGGTTCGTCCTGGAAGCGCGGATATGGCAAATTGGCCGATATTGAAAATCTTTTCGGTCCAGTACTACATTGGGAGAGCCTGCCAAGAGGTGGTGTGGGATTGGTTCGTCCGATGCACGGTTCCATGTGCTACATGTGTATCTTATGTGTATCCACAATTTTAAAAAAATACGAATAAATATATGTTAAATACGCCAGGACACGGGGCGGCCCATAGAGGAGGTATCCCTGCTTCCACGCGCGGCCGGTCTTCTGGTAGAAGGCCTCCCCATCGGCGAAGGCTCGGAGATCGGCCATGATCTCGTCCTTCCGGGTAGGGTCCATGGTGAGGGTGTCGAAGGTGTTGGGGTGCTTGAAGAGGACGGACTCCCATGGGTGGCCGCAGGAGTCGAGGGATCCGCCGCGGGAGTTGGTGTTTGATTTGAGGAGGATAGAGAAGAAAGGTGCTTGCTTTGTACTGATGGATTGAGTGAAAAAACTTAAATGGGTGAAAGACTTCTCATTTTCTTACGAAAGAAGGAGATGGAAGAAGAGGACTATTTGCCTTACGATTGAGACAGGCTTCTGGAGAAGAAAGCAGAGGAAGAAAGCTCTGGGTTTTTGTCCTGTTTAATAATCTCATATTTTGGAGAGAATATGTAACACTTACAAGGTTTAAATGGAAAAATGTATTGTTATAATATTAAAATATATATTTAGAAATTATATAAATAATTTTTTATTAGCTATGTATATCTTATTTTTTGGGTGATATCCCTGTATCCATATTGTATTATATCGTATCGCCTTAATTATATCCGTACTTCTTAGGTTCGTCCACATCCCATGGCCTTTTCAGTTTCCAAGGTCAAATAAATTAACGAATAAAAATTGGTTATATAAACAGCTTAATTTGTGCAAAAAGCGCCAAAATATCCCTACTCACCCACCCTTTTTGAACCACATCTCAAAGCTAAAATCATTCTAGACTTCTACCACACTCATCAATCCTCTAAAAAGTATAAAATGGAATAAAGCTCAATCATATGAATATTTACCATATTAGTTTAAACTATTGATCATTAGCATGATAATCATATAATTTAGTTCATACCTGTCAGCATTATATGAAGATGATCTCTTCAAGCCATGAAACTCCCCAATCCCCTTGTTGGTCTCAATCAGGCTCCCACTGAAGTACTCCTTGTCCTCCATTCGGATCCCACCAAAGCCCCCCGCCGGAGTGTCCGGCACACTCTCCGTCTCCTTTGCCCCATTCTCCGCCGCCGACCCTCCGCCGCGCGGCATCCTTCCCTTGTAGTGTGACACCAGCGAAAACCCATGGTCCTTGACAGAGATAGACCCGCAGGAGATGAGCTGCATCAGCACTGTTGAGGCTCTCATTCTCCCGCTTGGATGATCCCTCGCCGTCCGATCCCGTATGTCGGCCCCGTCGATCACGCTCAGTGTCACACGGCCGTCGGCCTTGATCAGGGACTCGAGCGTCTCCGGGCTGGAGGACGACGGCGGCGGGGAGATCTCCTCCCTTGTCAGCTCCGTCTCTTCCACGGCCAGAATTGCTTCTTCCTCTAAGCTATCCTCCTTCGGGTCGGGCCTGACTACGGGTTTCCTGCGGCGCCGAGCCTTGTCGTCGGTCTGGGTCGACGCGTCGGCGGCCTTCAGGCCGGCCTGGGCCATCATCGACTCGGCCTTGTAGACCTTGTACTCATTGAGATCGAGGTGGCTCCAGGACTGGTTGCGCCTCCTGACGATGGGGTGCCCGTGATCTTCACCGGACTTGTCGATCTCAGGCGGCTTTTCGAGGCCAGAGGAGATGGAGTCCTGGGACGCAGAGGAGGCGGGGGTTGACGGGAGGAGGAGCTCCGACCCCTTGAGCACGTATTCCTGGCCTTGTGCTGGGTAGATGAAATCATTCTCGGAAAGATCATGCCACACGAATCCGTTCTTGTAGCTCCTGCACAAATGGCAAAGCAGAAATTGATTGGAAATTAGAGCTGTGATCGTCCCAGTAAAGAAAAGCATACAAAAATAGGCTGATAAGCTAGAACAAAGATGCAACTCACCTCTTTGAGGACCAAGAATACATGCTTGCCATCCCTTTGCCTCTTAGGGAATTCAACCGATTGATTACATCTGAAGAACAGGAAAGATAAAAGTTTGATCATCACAGACTAATTAATTGAATGATAGGTGGATTGCGGTAATGGTACCTCTCAGATAGAGGCCTTCGGAAGAGGAGAGGGGGACCTCCATGAAATGGGGGTGTTCGAGCTGGCCATTGTTCCTGGAGAGGTAGTAAACGACGGGGACTTTCCTCTCCCCCTTGGGCTTGGGCTCCACCCAGACTTTGGTCCTCTCCGGGCTCGTTTCCCTGTCCTGGTACCTCTTCACCGTCACTGCCAGATCCCCTCTTCCTCTAGAAGACGCCACAGCCATTTCTCTGTCCTGGAAGAAGCAAAAAAAGGAGCAGAGAGGATTGGTAAATCGCTTACGTTCTGAGAAAGGAGAAGAAAGGCGAGCTCTCAGAGAGGATTGGTAAATCGCTTACCCTTTTTGAGAACGATGAAGAAGACAACAAAAACCACACAAAACTCGATGTAGCAGCTACTGATTTGCAGTGGAAGGCGGAAGCCTTACACCGTCATCTCTATCTACGGTTGACGGAATGGTGAGAAAGGGAGACCTCTCTGGTCAGAGCCCAGAGGGGGAAGACTGGGAGACGATTGACATTTATAGCTGCAAAACACTGCTTTAAAAAAATGATGAAGACGATATAGAACTAAAATAAAGAAAGAAAGGGGTGCAGAGGAGCCTCTGGAGAGGGACTGACCTCAAGGGCATGGCTAAGGTATAAGTCACAACATTTCTACAGTGGAAAAGATAGGCGGGATGGATTCGAAACCGATGCGGACGACAAGAGCGTGCCAACAAAGGACTTCGGTGGTGGACTTTAGGAGAGCCTTTTTAAAACTATATGTAAAGAAAGATCGTCATGCTGTGGAATCTCTGTTACTAGCCTGTTTTAGCTCATCTCTTGTTCCAAATTATGATTCTTGCACAAGGGTAGCTTGGTCCTAAGGAGTGGGCCTGTGGGGGACCTGGGGGTTGTACAAGAGGGAGGAAAGGAGGGTGGGACTTGGGAGATTCGGGAATCCTGACCAGGGTAACAGTGCTACAGTGGTAGCAGATGGAATTGCTTGCGTAAAAGGACTGGGGAAATCCAATCTGTAAAGACAGGGATACGTGGAGAGGTACCGGGCCCGGCAGGGATGTTGTAATTAGCCCGTAACTGATTCTGGAACCTACAAAATGGGGTGGGATATTTGCAATTTGCAATGAGCCGTCAATCTCATTAGCTCCATAGGAGAACTCCTCGGGGCCTTGTTTCCATCAAACTGCTGTTGAATTGAAGCATTCAATTACTTTGTTGGACTAGATTTTTCCATATTACCTGGTCAATGAGTCTGGAACAAGGAATTCCGTATCGAATTTCGATAAAATATCGGTCGACCTAAGAGTCAAAATTTCGGATATATATCAGAGATATTTGTAAAAAAATATAGGTAGTTGAAAACTAATTTTTACCATATATTTTCACAATTTAACTTCTAAAAATGAGTTATACTAATTTAGACAAAGCATAGATTTCAAAATATGCATATTACAATGGAAACAATGGGAAAATTGTGTTTTTTTCCTTTTTTTTTTTTTTTTTTAAATTCCCATTTTTTAAAAACGTTTTTTTTAAATAGCAAAATTTTGCCGTATTGTAAAATTTTTAAAAAAATGATATTTGGTGATTATGATGTATCGGGTGGGCCCAAAATTGATATATCGGCAAAATTTTGCCAATATGGAATTCCTTGGTCTGGAATGCCATATTACTTAATTGATTTTAGGACATGATCTTCCCATTTTGCCCTCCTATTCAACCCTAAACCCTTCATATTTTAGCCGTCCTAGGCAACATCCCATTTCACACAATTTCACACAAGCTTCTCCTGTAGTGTTATTGTATACTTGATTATATAATTACAGTGGTATTGTATCCTAAGGGATATGATAGCAATGCTACAGTGGTTTTGTATCATAAAATATACGATTTAATGGTAACATTTAATCTTGTCATATCTCCGTTATTTTTTATTTATTTTTACATATATTTTTGCATTCTTTTATATTCTTTTCTCCTTTTTCTCTTTACGAAGATATCTTAAATTCTTTGAGATACTTTTTTGTAGGGATGACTAATTTGTAAAAAGTAGTTCGCCACTTGGGCAGAAGTATTTATTGGAGCAAAATTTTAACTTTCTTTGTTCTCATAATTTGTGAAAAAATATATATATAATTATGAGCTGTTGAACTACTTCCATGATAGAATAAAGAGGTTCTAAAAATGCTTATTAAGGTCGCAATGCGTGAGCTTCTTCTACCTTTTCGCAGGTAAAAGAGGTCATATGACACGAGAAAACTACTGAAAATGTTTATGCCCGCTACACAATATCGTCTATTTACTGGCAAACCTTTGCCTCTAACATAGAACTTTCTCACCATATGATCAGTGTAGGATAGCTTGTGCAAAATGGAGCGCGGCTCAGGGAGGGTAAACCATAAAAGGGTTTAGGGTTTAGGGTTGGGTAAGAGGGTAAAATGAGAAGATTAAATCTTAAAATCAGGTCATATAGCATGAGCCCCAACAAATCAGATAATATGGCATTCCGAGATCATTGCCCAAGTAACATGGAAAAATCAAGGGATGTTTCGCGATTTACGAAAAAAAAGGAGAATTGAATTCATTTCTAGACGCTAGCCCAGTGTGGATATTGACTCACATCCATTGTTTTTTTGCCGACAAAATATAGTCCATCACCATGTGAGTACACGTAAATCAATTTCACCAGCCTGTAAATCTTGGTGTTAATGACACCACGTTCGGATATACGGAGGGAACTTTGTTTGAGATTTTTCATCATTTGACTTCTGTCAAGAGTCACTCCGACTAGTCGGTGAGTTGCGAAGTGTGAACGTGTGTGTGAATGTGAACCAAGAAATGCACGGCATTTGCGCTGATCCACTTGTACAAAATATTGGAAATGCTGAATTTGTGGACTTTCTGCATTTGTTTGAGGTTGTGAACCAATGAATCGAAAGGCGGGGAGGACAGAGGACTGAGAAGAGAGCTTGGGTTGAGTGGTATGGGCTTTGTTTTAGGACCTGTTTGGCAGTGTAGTCCTTGTCTTCGCCAGTCTCGTCACTTACCTTACAACTGGAGGAGGAAATGTATGGGTTGAAGCTTGGAGAAAGGAAAATGAAATTGAATAGTACCCAGCTCATCACAGCAGAACGGATATACTGAGTAGGTGGTGTGAGACTGGGATATAAGATAGAAGACGGGCAGATGCGGGCATTATGGCCGAGGAGGGAGGTGAGTTAGAAATGTAGTCCTTTAATGTCAAATTGTCAATTGTCGTAGCAGTGATACCGTAAGGGGCGTGAAAAAATCAAAATATTGACAGTAGATTTTTCATGTCTACTGTAGCATTTCGGTTTTTTTTTTGCTATCTAACGTGAAACACAACTTGAGGTGTTTCAGCTTACAGGGAAAAAACATGAATGCTACACTATAATGGATGTTTTATTTTTACACCTACGGGGCGTGAAAAATCAAAAACATCCACTCGGGATTTCCAAACGGCTCGGTACTGAAAGTCAATTTTATCGGCAAATGAATAAGAGAAACTTTTTTTTTGTACCAGAAATAAAAGAATAAGAGAATTTTTAAGTCGTCTTCAATCTTCATGTGGAATGAGAAGACCTGTCTCTCTATCACTGCTTGGTTGTAGTCTTGTAGAAGGTATTAAACCATGGTATCATTGACCACCGTCTAAACACGTGCATTGACCGCCGTCTAAAGACTGGCCCATCTCTTTCTACGCCCATGTGGCCACACTGAGTAGACCATACTTATACCCTTCAAATAAAAAAAAAGGTGGACTACTTGCAGACCCATACATTTTGTTAATGAGTTTCAAGTTAATTGGTTGAGCTATCAAATTCACGAGAAAGACAATTGAGCTATCTAGCATTATTTAAGTTGTAATATCAAAAACAGTCATTTGGTCCAATCAGAAAAGAAAAATAAGTGAGTTGCAAATTCGAATAGTCCATATATATAAAGCACATATAATTCCGAATGTGCTTGTCCACTCATTGACATGTTTCACCAGTTGATACATTGCCACTCATGAGGGGCCTTCTTCCTTCCTTCTCGGTCCCTTCCTTTCGTCTGTTCTAAGGGACAATTGAAACAACAGCATCATCAGGAATCCGACTTCCTATCCTTCTCTTGGGGTCTGTTTGGTTAGAGAGAAAAATAAAGAAAAAGAAAAAAGTAAAATAAAAAAAAAGAAACGAGGGGGAGTTGGACTTTTCTGTTATTTTTTGTATTCGAGAAAGAAAAAGTTATAATTGAATTTTTTGTGTTGTCCCGAGAGAGAGAAAAACAGTTTTCAGCCGTCACATTTTTTCGGTCCATCCAAACACTCAAAAAACAAAAGACTTTGATTTTTTTTTCTCATTTTTTTTTCCTTTCTTGCTAACCAAACACGCCCGGTAACAAATGCCCTTTTGGTATGCATGATAGATTAATGTTACTAATGTCTTAGAGGTTCCCAATTTTGGGAACTGCGGTATCAATTACCCCCTCAGTTTGTGGTCAGTCGGCTAGATTTTTCCAATGTCATCTTTCTATAACATCCACAAAATGAAATGAACTTTTTCGTTAATCCGTTAATGAAAAGGATTCAATGTACCCACATCAAATGTATATCACAAATAAGTGAAATAACAAATGCTCTCAACGTATTATTGTCGATTATAACTCATTCACATATATCGAAATGATACAAAACAGAGGATGAGAAATAGAAAGAAACCTATAGACATTAATACCCAATAGAGACGAGACACCAATTTGAATAATTTCACAGACCACTAATCTATAGGATGAACAAGTCGTACGGTTTGAATATCCGACCCCCTGAATGGTGGAAAATTAAACACAAGAACATATCCTATCCTTTTCAAATTCGGTGAGCGTTAATGGATATTGTATTTAAAAAGTAACAAGGCGCTTCTGAAAGCTCGCATTGAATATGCATAGCACATGACAGGCAGGCAAACAGCAGGTGTTGAGACTTCTATTTAGAACCATATATTTTTGAATCTCAAAAACTACGAAAAGAGGAAGTAATGGTCAAAAGTGGAACACAGTTCCACAGTTTCACTTGCATATTGTAACACGGTCTTTTACGAGTATAGGTATGCATATCGATAGTAAACCAAATTTTAATGGAAAAAGACTAAGTTGGTGCAGTTAATTATTCTTTCTTATTATATTTCGAACTATCAACAATAGATTAATATGAGAGCTCACAAGGATGTTAAGCAACTCATTATAAGGATTTTTTCGAGGAATAAAAATATTATGAATTTTGTATCATATATCGAGCTTATACTAAAAAATGTACTCCCTACTGCCACTTTTAATAGATACCATTTTTCCAAATGTACTAATTTATTAGTTCATATAACAAAACGGTACCTATTAAAAGTGACTGGAGTGAGTAGTTAACTATTAGATTGTGACTAAACTAAGATATGTGGCTGCTTGGTGCAAATTTCACTGTGACTATGCTTACATTGGGTGATCGATGCAAATTTCATGTAATTTTTTTTCTCTAACTCTACTTTTTTCAAAGGCAAAAATGTGGCAGCTTTTTTGTAACTTGCTTTGTAATTTTTATCTCCATTTCTTCTTTCCTTACGAGCATGGAAGACAGGCTTCATTGGTCAGAGGGAGTATAACTTATGAGCAATGAAAAGGTTATGGGTGGATAAAAAAATAGAAGGTTATGGGTAACAATTGGAAATGGTTATTTTAAAAATTGAATAAACCTTAGCTGAATTATAACCATTCAGTTGGCAGCCCTAAAAGTTGAGTGGAGTGAATTTTCCCTAGACATGGAGCGCAATGGAGACTGATGGACAAAGGCATATCATAGGCCAAATTATACTGTGCAAATGGGTTGTAGCGTCGCTCTGAGATGGGCGAAAAGGCCCAAAACCCAACAATTTTTTCCTAGAAGCCCAGAACCAAAAAACAAGAGTCGATGGGCTACTCGCTCCGCTCATGGGCTGGGTTCGAGCTCACATTTGTAGATATTTGTTGAACTCCTATGGTTTGAGTAGTAACAAAAAAGGCAAGGGCAAAAAAAAAGGCAAACCTTTCCCATTTCAGGCCCAGGCAGCCTAGGACAAAACATCCCTACTTATAAAAGTCACGTTGTTCAGTTAGTTCTTGACATATTGATCAGCAGACAGACTGCTCTGATTGACGGCCGGCCAACCAAGGAGAACAAGCAACTGTGCAATGATAATGGATCTCTCAATGATGCTCAGTATAAAAAAAATTACTACTATATATGGAAGCTATCTTTTTAAAAAATGAATGGATGTATCATAGTAGATCAATTCCGTGGATCAAAAGAGTCCACTTGGGACAACAAAAGCAAAAGGTTTCCTTCACATTTCCAAGTTGATTGTGGCCCGGCCAATGTCATCCCCAAAAATAAACTATTGATCACTTGAAAAGAATAGGTTGTTTGTAACATGAACTGGCATAACCCGGTCTTCCTCGCATGCAATTGCTAATAGATAGAAGTATAAAAAGGAATTTGGTGCCGAGGATTGAAGGAGAGAAGAGATTAATCACAGAGGAAAGCACTAGAAAGCAAGCAAAAGGAACAAGGAATGAGTGGAGTGGCCACAACACATTAATGGTGTCCACGTCATTTTGCTCCTCCTTTTTGGCTACCCCGCTCCGCACTTCTCTCCCTATCCTACTGTTGCGACACTATACTTCTCCTTTCTCCCTTCCATTTAGATATTCTTTCTGTTGGATTTCATTATCAACTCAATTCCATGAGATGTTGATATGTTAAGCTCAACTACATACCAGCTTTTACTTCTCTATACCATCCCTTGCTGCAAACTGAACGGCTGACCAGATGCTATATGCATATCTCCATACCAGTTCGTGCATGGCATCCTACCAGTTTGAGGAAGAGTGTTATTGTCGTCCATTGAAGCTCCTTCACGAGTACTGAGACAAACAAGGGGTTTCAGGAAGTGGATGCTGGATGGTTGGCTAACAATGGCCCTCAATGTCGTTTTGTTTGCGGTAGACTGACGACATCTCCCCACTGATCATGTTCTGTACTGACTACTGATAGCGGTAGACTGACGACATCTCCCACTGATCATGTTGTGTACTGACTACTGAGAGGTTATCACCCATATTAACTTAATTAATTTATTGATCAGTAGTAAATCAGTATACGTGTACTTCATTTGGTGGAGGTGAACCCGGGCAATAACTGATGATCTGTGCCCTTTCCCTGCATTCGTCTCCGTCAAGAGGTCTCTTTCAGGGCATATTTTGCTTTGGAAGTGTGCAACTATGCAAGTGATAACTATCCAAAAAAAAAACTAAGCAAGTGACTCTCCATTTAGAATAAGGACATCTGTAAAAGTTGAACCTCATATGATAAGTTGATCCATTTTGTAATTTAAAGGATGCAATAGTCCATATGTCCAATCAATATAATTGGATTTGTTTCGCTTCTTCAAATTAGCCATAAAAATATGGATATAAATTTTCGAGGGAGTGATTTTGGCTCTGTCGCTTTAGTGCTCCAGATAGGGGAGTTGATGAATAGGATTTTCTTCTACCAGTTCATTTGTCTTCTAGTTCTTTTTACGCCCTTTTCTCTTCGCATCCTTTTATGCTTTCTATTTTCACTTTCTTGCCTGTTCCTAAAGTCAAGAGGCACTACCATCATTTCTAATGCCAGTTCTTTCTACGTTGCAATACATTTTTAGTTTGTACTTTTCTATAAGACTAAAGTTAGATCAGTTCAAGCTAGATGATCAGCTATCGCCTAGCTTGGCTTTATTTTCTTCTAGCACAAAAAATGGTATATATATTTGCAAACACGTAGATATAATGCATCCCATACATGTAGAACACTTCGTTAGTGGCTGTCACACTAAGGACAGGGACAAGTTACAATCGAGTAATATACCACGTATCATCAATCTTAAGTTAAGCTATACATGTATTCTCTTAGTATATTCTCATAGCTGATTTCATAAATGACAGTGAATTAGCGGAATGTATGGACGACATTACGTATACATGCAACTTGCCGTGTTTATAAATAGGAGATGTAGAGACAAACGCTCCACACTAAGAGGCAAAAAGGCTAAAGCTCCCTCCATCTCCATTAAAAGAGAAGCAGAAGCAGAGGAAGCACCAAAGGAGAGTAGTGAGGATGGCCGGGGAAGAAACTCGAAAGGGTCCATGGACGGAGCAAGAGGACGTCCAACTGGCTTGCTTCGTGGGATTGTTCGGAGAGAGGGCGATGGGATTTCATTGCCAAGGTTACAGGTTCGAGGGAAGGCGGGGCATGCTTCACGTACATTACAAATGTACATATAAGAAATCTAGGTAGAATTATTTGGACTAAGTCGAGCGTGACCACAGCTTTAACCATGCTTGCTTTTGTTATAGGTTTGAACAGAACAGGAAAGAGTTGCAGGTTTGCGCTGGGTCAATTACTTGCACCCCCGGCCTCAAGCGTGGGAAGCTCACCCCTCAAGAGGAGAAACTCGTCCTTGAACTTCATTCCCGCTGGGGAAACAGGTTTGCAAGAATTTTCTATACTATTTGATGCTTTGATAATAGTGGTCTCCTTCTAGGTTTACAAGAATCTTCTTACAATTATTAGATGGTCGAGGATAGCTCGAAGATTGCCTGGTAGGACAGACAACGAGATCAAGAATTACTGGAGGACCCATATGAGGAAAGAGGCTCAAGAAAGGAAGATAAATCTTTCGGCCTCATCTTCTTCATCTTCTCTTTGTGACTCAACTCCACCGGCCACTCCATCAATGGATTCAATAGTTGATGCCATGGCTGAGAAGGACAAAGTTGCTGATACTGGTGCTTTTGGCATTGAGGAAACAGGAGGAGTTCCTACAGCATATTCCATGGACCAAATTTGGAAGGAAATCGCTTTGGCCGACATAATAGGTGGACCACATACTGGCACTTGTGAGCCTCCTATGGCACCTCCAATATGGGGTGATCGATATGACTCGCTGTGAAGAATGGAAGAAGAGGAGGTTAGGTTTTGGCATCCAATGGGAGTCGACATGTGTGTTTCAAACTATCAACATGATTACTGATCATTAGGGAGTCCTGAGGTTCATATCATGCATGACCAACTAACCAACATAGTTTGGTTCTTGTAATTCCATGTAAATTTATAACCAGGTCAGCATCTACATGCTGATTTATTTCTGTGTTGTAAACTTGTCTTGTTGTATGAGTCTATGAAATGGTACTTAAGCCCAACTTCAGTCATGTAACTTGGCACATGCTATCTTCAGTTGCCATGTAGAGTTTGGCTTTTGCTTTTGCTCATTGAGCCACATGATTTTCTGCTAGTAATATATCATTCATGGAAAGTAATGAGCTTTTCGCCTGATGATCATTGATATAAAAAAAGCTATGTTATCCATCATACCGAGAGGAGTCAACAAAAGACGTCTACCATGCATTACAACGTATTTCTCACTGTTCTTCCTCTTGAGGTTTAGGAAATATTATTTTTTTTTTTGAATCTTTTTCTTCAATTGACAGTTCCATTAAAAGATTGTGACCAAGTTCTCTGCACCATGCATTGATCACATGTCCATCCATGCAAACATGTCATCATAAACGGACGCTTAACTTTGTGTTCAGATATAGATTAGGCTTTCAGGTATAGATTGGGAAGTTGTTATCAGCCAATTGCCCATGAATGAGATTAGTGATTGTGATAGGGAAGCTTGGTGATAAGCACATGATATGCCCATCCTTCTTTTTAAGAGAAGTATATTGGTCTTTTTTCTCTCCATCAAGTATGGGATTTTAGCCGTAATTAGGTTTGGCTGATCGTGCGCTGTCCCTATAAGTTTCAAACTTGACTAGCTTAGTGCTATACCTCCCATATTATATCAATCAACTAGCAACAACTGAAATCATTTTTTATCGCATTTGTGAATGTATGCAAAATAAGTCCATCAGAAAAGCTCGATGGATGGACAATGGGCCTCTAGTTTTGTCGGGTTGATCCCAAGTCTGAAAAACATATGGGCTCACCTTGTCTCTGGACACTGTTGAATATGCTTCTTGTATCTTTCCTAAAATCCAGATGGAGGTCTGTATGCGCATTAGTTAGTAGTTAACATTATCTCCATCTTGTCGTCAAGAGCACAATAATATGAAATTACGATTGTATGGTGGCAACACAGCTTCCAATCAGTGTCTATTAAGAACATTATCTTGGCGTTTAATAGTACATGTCATTAGGAGTTTTGGCTTTTGGTCGCAATGTACGCCATAAAAGGATCCCAAATTCCCAATAAAATGTCATTAGTTACTACACTTCGAATAGTGTTCATGAAGATAATCCCGACATCGGCTCCATATGATAAACAACAGTAACATACACCACAAGTCGCAAAACAAAACAGAAAACTAGTTTCATTTACAGGAAGGACAAGCACACTCGCTGAAGTGCATCATACAGTAGATGACCCTTCCAGGTTCATGAAATGTGAACTTCTTTTTGGCAATGACCACGGATTCTTAGCGCTAAAGACTGGACAAGAAGCGTTGAACATTCTTGCCTCTCAGTGAACATAAGAAAGATGATGGCCAACGAAGTCTTAATGAGTGAAAATATGAACACCAAACCATAAATAAGTCATAAAATTCCAAAAAGAATCACAATCGTTGAAGAAGACAAACCGAAAGCTCTCATGTTGAGAGATGAAACTTTATTATGAAGAAAACTTTATTCCAATCTACTAATCTAAATTCAAACAAGGCGACTATCCTGAGAGACTTTTCCTTGGGGTTGCCTCAAACACGCCTCACACTACCCTAAAATCTGGGCCGCCGAAAACCGAAGCCTGGAGGTTCCAAAGTCCAAAATCGCCAGTTACAGCAGCCCGCAAATGAACTGCCTTCACTAAATGGGCTGGGATTCATGGGCTTCAACGAACGGTTGCTAGCATGTTCTCTGGGTGAGGGTGAGGCCAACTTGTCCTGAATCAGCTTAACAGTAAAATATCACTCTTCCAGGTTAACAGCTCATGAAATGCAGCACTTGGGCTTAGCCTTAGCCAATTGCCTCATGAGGCCCAAATCACACGAATGTGCTCACACGATTTTGAGGAGGAACAAAAACAATGGCCGCCACATAGCTTCACCGCCAAGCCTACCCAAGATTTGATGAGCTGAGGAGCAGGGTGGACAGCAGGATGCCTCAGCTCTCACCACTGTCGTTCTATCTGCTCTGCTACAATTCTCTCCAAGCCTTCGGATGGTCTCTCTCCAGTTCGTCCTTCTTTCTTGCTTCGTTTCAATGCTCTCTGCCCATTTTCACGCTTTTCTCTTTGTGGGGGTTCCTCCTTCTCTGTAGGTCTATTTCTCTCTACAGGATCATTTCCAGCTTAGTTATCACAAAGTCCCTGGGCCAAGCATACGCTTCTACCGGCAATCTCATCTGTAAGTTCATTACGAGGAAATGCTTCTTGTACTAGTCTTTATATGCATTGAATTGCATCTCGGGCTTATGAATTTTTTGGGGGGTTTTATTTATTCACATTTGATTGCTACTCTGGAAGGCCTCTTGCAGACAGCTTCATTTCTGGAAGTTCTACATGGGGCTATAGGTGGGCACTTGTTAACAGTTCTGTTTTCTCTTCCAAAATATCAACAAAAACAGTTCTTTTTTAATCTGTTGTGCTTACATGTGGTTGATTGAATTTTGATTTTCTTTTGGTTCTTAAAAATAAGGTATTGTTCCTAGTGGGATGCTGCTGCCTCTGATGCAGTGGGGAGGAAGGACTCATTTTCTGTTGGCCATTGTTTGTTCAGTGGAACAGGTTGGCCCTGTCTTTTGCTTCACTCTTATAGGTTTTGTTCACTATCAACATTGGTGCTAATTGGTGCATTTCCTAAAGGGAGCTTAAAGCACATTCTAGCCTTTTTTTGTGACATAAGTTAGTGGTATTGTTGGGCCGCGAGTAGGAAATATAATTACTCTAGATATGGGGTTGTAAAGGCAGTGAGACCAAAAGCATATATTTGATTTCCTATCAGAGTTTGTATAGAAATCAAGAATGCTTTATATCTTGGAGATTGAGTATGTCTTAGTAGGATCAAGTAAAATAAGTTCGAACATATTAATTCTGATCAGCCGTGTATTATATTGCAACCAAACTTGGAAGAAACTATGGCGACACAACTCAAATGTTGACAATCGGATCTGCTTATACAATTTGACATACTTTTAGTTCTCATCACCTAATTATGTGGCCTGCCTAAGGTCTTGTTATCCTTTTCCCTGGATATGTTAGATTTATAGGATGGACATCGACGCATCCTTTAGATATTTTCATAGCTGCATATGGTCCCTTATGCGTATATCCTTCATCTAAAGTCTAAGCGCAACTAGATCTGGGAGTATCCTCTTTATGTCATGATTAGTCCTTTGATGTTTTTCGATTTTAATGTTACTGAAAATTTTCTCCCAGCATGATTTATGTTGCTTGCACTTTTTACAGTTACTCATCGGTTTTGCTTGTATGTGTAGGTTCAAATGCTTCCATCAGTTTTCATAACTTTTGCTGCATGGAGTATAAGCGAGGTGTGCTTTTTCTTTCATATATGCAACTATCCGACTCTACATTCACAAGAGATTGTATTCTTTAAATACCTCTAGATTTCCATCTATCTTTATTTAGATTATTGCTTTCATCAAAACCAATTTTATAGCTTGCAAAAGAACTTTTGAGAATTACAGCCATGCTAGAATTTAAAGGATTTCTTATGCTGATGTTTGTGTTTCAGCATTTCCATGGTAAGAAAATGTATATTTTTTTTTGTAATGAAGAAGATATGTATTTTTGGAGAAAAATAAAAGCGACCTTGCCTAAACTGGCTCGCTAAATGATAAAAGTGCATCATAAACATTACCCGTCAAAACATGAAGGCCACGCCTGTAATGAACCTAGTGAGTTACCTGTGGGCTGCTTGGTTACTTTTATTTCAGTCATTTTCTTGCTATTAATGACTGTATTCTATTAATGTGATTCCACTTGGGTTTCTCTAAGCAAGATAAAACACCATTTTCTATTATGTAGGTAATTAGGTATTCCCAGTATGGCTGTAGTTGCATCAGAATCTGTCCATATTGGCTAACTTACCTCAGGTTGGATCTATTTAATTTTTCTCGATAAGTGATCACTTCCATGCGACACAAACATATGGATGTGTTACATATTGTCTGCTAATATCATCAGGCTTCTTTGTCTTTGATCAGGTACACTGCTTTCATCATCTTGTACCCTATTGGTGTGGGTCCTGGAGAAAGTGAGCCTAACTGCCTAAGTGTTGCATATTTTGATATATCTTCAATATATGTATTTTTTCCTGAAATAGTTTTTCTGTTTGTTTATCCTGACGTGTAGTTGCTCAAATATGTGCAGTGTGGCTTATGTATAGTGCTCTTCCGTACATAAAGTTGAAAAATCTTTATGCAGACTTCTTCAATGAGCTTCACTTTAGCTACCATTCATTTGTAGCGGTACGTAAAAGCCTGTATTCTTGGTTGATCCTTCTGTTCATCCATTGAGGTGATTCTCATGAGAAGTTTTTGAAGCAGGTTTTGCTTGTGCTTTACCCACTATTGTGGCTAAAGCTGTATGTTCATATGATCAAGCAACGGCAATCCAAGCTGAAGAAACTGAGGAAGAAAGATTAAATTTTTCTAACATTTAACCTGACAATTCAAGTAATAAATTAGTTGCAGATAGGCCTTAGGTGTAATTAGTCTATATGAATTTTTAGCGTCAATTTTAGTATTTCAATTCTTGCGAATGTGAATCTTATTGTATGTGAAGACAGAGGAAAGAGTCAAGAAGCTTCCACTTATCTGCCTCTGCTATTAAGGGGCTCGGGTTATCTTGTGTAAGAGGCTCAGGTTATCTTGTGTACACATCTGAAAAAATAATGATGAACTCGTAAGAGTATATCAAGCAAGCATAAAAACCTACTTTCAAATTTCATTCACTACTCCGGAAAATTCCTGGAGATTTTTAGTGAGACTTCATGGTGATGTAAACTTAAGATGATTCCATTCACGTCCCCAGTCAAATGCCTCCATGTAGTAAAAAATACTGTGTAAGATTGTACATAATGGTCATACGAATTATTACGAAATGATTTTAATCCTACTTTTTGATAAATATAATAAGATATATGAAGCTAATAAAATGAATGTGTGTCAAGATTGCAGATTAGTCAGCTTTTAAAAATCTTGTTAAGATGAATCTCCCTTTAATATCTTTATCAAAAGAAATTGTGATTTTTTTGTTGGATTTCATACTCAATGTGCCCTTTAATGGTGCAGATCCACTATCGATGAGACTGAATCTGTTGTTGAATTTTGTACCATAGTGGTTGATTATTATGAACTCGCAGGTCTGATATCACACAAATCTCCTCCAATCAATCTAAGATGGCTAATTTGGCATTGGGGGAGAGAATGGTGTGAATCTCTCGTGCCTTAATGCATCTTTTCACAGCCACAGATTAGGGCTTTCACCTTGCTGTGATTTGCGTGATTTCAATTTGCCGGAGCTTAGCTTCAGCTGTTTTTTCTTCAATTATTATCAAAGCTTAGCCTGAGCTTCTGTCAGCTTGGTTTTGTTATTCTTTTTTAAAAATAGTAAGATTTAACATTCTCCACATCTCCCAGACTTAGTGAGTAAAGTTAATTAACTTCATGACAAACACTTTCTGCAATCTTGATACAAGCATATCTGCCTCATGATAAACACTTCATGGTAGGCATTACGTGTTTTTAATCTATATGAATTTTTAGCATCAATTTTAATATTTAACTCGTGCGAATGTGAATCTTATTGTATGTGAAAACACATGAGAAAGTCAAGAAGCTTCCATCTGCCTCTGCTATTAAGGAGCTCAGGTTATCTTGTGTACACATCTGAAAAAATAATGATGAAACTCATAAGAGTGTCAAGCAAGCATAAGAACGTACTTTCAAAATTCCATTCATGACTCCGGAAAACTCCTGGAGATTTTTAGTGAGAGTGTGAGACTTCATAGTGATACAAACTTAAGATGATTCCATTCACTTCCCTGGTCAATTGACTCCCATGTAGTAAAAAAGACTCTGTAGTATTATACAATATAGTCATACTAATTACTACGAAATGATTTTAATCCTAGTTTTAGATAAATATAATATGATTTGTGAAGCTAATATGATTCCATTCACTTCCCCAGTTAAATGACTTCATGTAGTAAAAATACTGTATAAGATGAAGGGAATGTGTGTCAAGATTGCAGTAAGTCGGCTTTTCAAAATCTTGTTAAGATGAAACTCCCTTTTACTTCTTTAACAAAAGAAATTGTGAGTTTGTTGTTGGATTTTACATTCAAATGTGCACTCTATTATCGGGAAGCATTTATTATCCGCCTCCAAGCTGTTCGCCAGCATATCCTCCTTCAATACCAGCCGTGAATCGCACACGCATTAACTGTAGCACAACAGTTAATGCATGTGTGCCGTCGATTGGGCTCCCATTTGTTGGTAGAAAACATGGATGCGGATAAAAAATGGTTCCCTATTATAGATGAAACTGTGAATCTGTTGCTGTTTTTTTTTAATCTGTTGCTGAATTGTGTACCACAGTGGTCGATTATTATAAACTTGCAGGTTGACATCACACAAATCTTTTCCAGTCAATCTAAGATGGCTAATTTGGAACTGGGGGATGATGGAGTGAATCTCCCATGCCTTAATGCATTTGCTCACAGCCACGGAATCGAGCTTCCACCTTGCTCTAATTTGCGTGATTTCAATTTGATGGAGCTTAGCTTCAGCTGTTTCTTTTAAATTGTGATTCGAGCTTAGCTTGAGCATCACTCAGCTGGGTTTTGTTAGTCTTTTTTAAGTAAGTTTTAATAGTTTCCACATCCTCCACACTTAATGATTAATCAACTTCATGGTAAACACTTCTGTGATCTTGATTTTGTTTAAGAAAGTCATCGAGGGCCCAGGTTTTTTCATGGGGCCGATTTTTGTTGGCAAAATATCACTTTTATTGCTAGTGGCCTTCTTCAATAATTGCAAGTGGTTGAAGGAACCACCACCACTGAACCAAATACGTTCATTATGTCACCCTCAAATGACAGAGCCAAAGGAAAGGATGATTAGTTCGTATTTTACTCATTGAACTGCAGTGACTGCATGCCAAATTGCCAATAATGTCAACTTCTCTCCCTTTACTCTCACATAAACAAATTTGCCCAGTACAATGACACTTAACTTGGGGGTTTGTTGATAAGAATGCCAACCAACCAGCCTATCCGACCTTAATCCAGTTGCACATTTACTCCAAATATTTACCAAAAAAGGCCACGGTTTGGGGTCAGCCAGCCGATTAATTTAACCCTTTGTTCTTTTGATAAAGAGGGTTGCTTAAGTCCTTAGGATACAGCTAGAAGGGGAAGGGCAAATAGCCACTTAGAGCACCTTAACCCACCGTCAATCCTCTCAGCCACATAGAAAGCCCACTTATCATGCACACTGGGTAAATCGTGATATAATTCCATATAGTGATATAGGTGGCCAACGGAGTAGGGTAGAAACTGAAGAGCTCCGCTTTAGGAAGCTAGTCCTGGTCATCCCACCAGGCACCAACACCTCGTTGGTTCCGAACTATTTATCCTCAGTCACTCAATATTCTTGAACCTAACAAGAAGATGATTGAAAAAGAGAACCACACCTCGAACCTAAAGCTGGTACTAAGCGGCTTATCTACTTTGTTACTATATTCTGATTAAGCATCTTTAAATGACCACATCGATGGTTTGGTTCCTGTCCTCACATGAATTAGTAGGCTCCATGGGGCCGGACACTGGCAGCTGCTAATCACAATACTCAACCACTCTCCATTAAGAACTGTAAATATGCACTTAAGTGACAAAGCCAATCTTCCACACCCACTTGCTTTAATCAACAAGAGTCAAGGACAACTTAAATTCAAAAGATAAAAGGGCCAAATCCAATCATAAAGAAGAACCCGCCAACCTACGTGCACAACCAAACTTTCATTGACAAAAGGCCAAATACAAATTAACGTTGTGGCAACATTGGATCGATGGAAGTAAAAGCGAACACCAATGACGATGATCAAAGTTTGGAAGCAGATAGAAGAAGCTCGACTACATGTTTAAAAGTCCGCGGAGGGGAGGGGCTCATGGCTGTTCTGACCGATGAAGAAGGTGTCGTAAATAATGGCCGCGAGGCCGCCGCCGATGAGCGGGCCGAGCCAGTACACCCAGTGGTTAGTCCAGGTCCAGCTGACGACCGCCGGGCCGAACGACACTGCCGGGTTCATCGATGCACCGTCAAAAGCCCCTCCGGCCAAGATGTTGGCTCCTACGATGAAGCCGATGGCGATCGGTGCAATGACGCCGAGGTTACCCTTCTTGGGGTCTACGGCGGTGGCGTAGACCGTATAAACGAGGCCGAAGGTCATCACGATCTCAAACACCAGAGCATTCCAAACGCTCACACCCGATGACAAAGAGAAGGCTGCTGTTTCCTGCATTAATCGCAAATTAACTGAATCAATAATCCGTTAGCCATGTCAAGTTACAATGCTAAGCTTTATTCATGTATACTTGCTTACCAAGCCGCCGGTGGCGAATTTGAGAAGGGCACAGGCGACGACGGAGCCGAGAAGCTGGGCAATCCAATAGAGGATGCCCCTCAGCAGGGTTATGTTGCCTCCCAGGAATGCACCGAATGTGACCGCCGGGTTGACGTGCCCACCGGAGATGTTGGCACCTACAGAGACCGCCACGAAGAGCGCAAAGGCGTGGGCCAATGCGGCGGCAACGAGGCCGGCCGGGGTGGAGGCACCATCACTCGTTAACTTGTCTGCCAACAATCAAACACAAATTAAAACAAAACACGACCATGTTACCAATTAATACTATAGTAGATGCCAATTGATTTTCTACATTCTAGGATAAAGTGAACTTATTTTTTGATGTCTCTTCGGAGACATCCGATAAAAACTTATCTTTAGATACCTTTCGGGCTAAGTAAAAAAACAGCTCCTAATAAAGCCATTATCATATGGTAAATTAACGAAGAAAACTAATGCATGGGTTTTTATGTCCTTACTGAAAGCCATGCCGGAGCCTTCACCAGCGAAGACGAAGATGACCATGCAGAAGAACTCGGCCAAGGCGGCCTTGAGGGCGTCGGGGTGGCTGGCCTCGCCCGGAGCTCCAATGGCAATCCTGCTGATCGGCATTATCTTGGATCTCCGATCACAAGTTCTTGTTTTCTGGCTTAGAACTTTTCTTTGTTGCACCTCTACACTCTCTGTGGCACTCCCCCTTTCTTGCGCCAGCTTATATATAGTTCACAACGCTAGAGTGACCGGCTATAGCCCATCCCCTACTGGGCCCTACGATTCTAATTTAGGAGCAAAGGGGTCGGTCTTTTCCCTCAAATTCCACTTGCACTGTCTACACTCTAAAAGGGGCGGGCCTCCGATTGGCCATATGCTTGCCAAGTGTATGGCCAGATGGGGATGACAGTGCAATCAATGTCCGAAGTCGCATAATGATAAAATTTGATCGCTGACCAATATGCAGCAGATCTACTTTAATGGAATTTGGGCCATGCATTAGGAGGAAGGAAAATAACTAATTGCCATTAGCTCAATGATATCCACTGCTTTCTTTTGCTCTTTGGTAGAGCATTTCAAATTGTATTTGGTAATATTAAAGAAAATGGTATTTGGCAAGAACTAAGAGATGTCGGGCTTCACTAGAGATCTAATTAATGAAAAAAATCGAAGGGTTATAAGCTTTTTATTTTTATGATCAAGGTCTATAAGCTTATTAAAAGATAATAATGGGCAGATTATCTACAACTCTCACTACTAAACCATTGCCCTATTCTACCGTTGGTGTCTGGCTGTGGACCCCGGCCAGCCGACCAGACCGGCCTGAAAATCAGATAATCGGCTATTAAGTCGGCAGCTTAATTACCTCCACAAGACTCATTCAAATTTCAAAGAGGCTTTTTTTTTGCTAAAAGAAATTTCAAAGAGGCTAAGTTGGTGTTTTTCTTGCTGCGTTTGTAATTGGCAAATTTTGAGTGACCAATCACGACACCAAAAACCACGTGAGAGGCGGGGAGCTAGTCAATTACATGACACAAACATCGCACTAGTGGCTGAAAGCTGGCATCAACTAATTCGCTCTGTAGATGTGGTCTCAGATGAACCAGAAGTTCAGTAAAACTATTGGCTAGTCTCCTTTTGTTAATTGTTAAGAATACCTAATCCAGAATCCATTACTAATTGTTTGTAATTAGATAGTAAGCTAGTATTATTAAACTGGTATAGGGTTAAGTGTGAGGAGTGGCTGAGATAAGATGAGAAAGCTAATCTAATTATTAATTGCCACCGACCATGATGCCTTCGTACGATCGCTTTGTTTTGTGATGTTTCTACCCTCTTTGTTTAGTTGAATTAATTATGGTTTAATTTGTTATTTCTCTTGTCCGGGAATTTATAAGGCTAAACGTGCATCACCCACTCTATAATGTATGGATTTCTCCAATTCATGGACTTCAATCCCCATGGCATGGTGTATAATTAATATTTACTTGGCATAGAACTTGTTCAAAGGGAGAGAATAGAACACTCCCTCTGCCAATGATTCCGTCTGAGAAATATGTATCCACCCTAAGCCTTAGAATTCATGTCGGAAGCTCGCAACACTGCGTGAGCTCCATGAATAAAGCCAAGCATGAGAATTAGATACATATATGTTCTAATTAGCAGTTTCGATTTATAGAAGTCAAAAAGTGGTTCCTATTTCTCATTAGACATTACCTAATTCCTCTAGTTAAAAGACTGAGGCAACACCTTGGCTAGCTAGAAGGGCTAAGTGGTATGGTCAGCCGAAGATTTAGGTGAAAGACTCACCGTATTTTTTAGCAGTGCTGCTCTTGTATGATAATCCCAGTTGGGATTCCCCTCTGATTGAGGGTTTCTTATCTAAAAAAAATACTGAGGTAGTGGCACCTGAATATACTTCCCCTATCCTATATTACACCTCCTATTTGGGTTTTCAAAATTGGGGTTTCAGAGTTACTTTACTTTGACAAAAATAGCACACTTGTTTTGGGACTGAGGGAGCATATATGACGGAAGGAGTTGAAACTTGATAGAATGAAATCCATTTATAAAGTGTAACATATTCATGTATATATTTGAAATTATAATATACTCCCTCTGTTTCAAAATACTGTGTATATTTGAGAAAATTTTTATTTTTATTAGACCATAAAACCCACAAGGAAATCACATGACTTCCTCTCCCTTATATCCCATCCAACTCGTATGATCGTTTATGAACAAGCTTTTAGTCAATCCTTCCAAATCTCCTCTAATTTTAGAAAGAGGAAGTTGCGTGATTTGGCAAAATGTACACAACATTTTGGAATAATAATATTTCCAAACGTACATAGTATTTTGAAATGGAGGGAGTATATTGCAAGCTTTTCTCGTGCTTCAAGCCGAGCCGAGGCGAACATACAGGTATGATAGAGCTTGGCTTGACCAAGGTTGAACATTAGCCGAGTCAAGCTTTCGAGCTTCTTTTAGCAGTGCTAATGAACGCAAGTAACAATTTTGCTCAAGTAATAAGATCGTTAGGTGCCTTAACGACACGATATCATGATACTAGATTACCTTCAAATTTCTAATCGGCTTACTTATACAGATGCTTAGTTGTAATTGTCATTCTCAAAACTTAATTTCTTGTTCTCTTTTATTTTTTGGCTACTTGATCAATTTCTTTTAGTAATCGCCAATTCATGTTTTTATGGGTTTAAACATCAAATGTCAAACCATGGGGGCTATCTTTTTCAGCTATCTTTTTCCTTTACAATGAGCAAAGGAAGTGTGCATCATGTGAAAGGCGGTTCCAGTGGGCCATCTCCTGCATGTTAAAAGAGCTGCTCCAAATTATAGTATATATCTTCCTCGTTCAACACTTTAGAAGGAATATTATCTATTTTCTTTCTTGCAAGTGTTAGGTGACACGTATGTTCGGTAGGGGTGTTTTTTTAGAGGATTTGGTGAAAATAGACCGAAAGATGCCAAAATAGCAGTTTTTAAGGGGATGCATGTTTGGTTCATGAATTTGACACCAAATTCAGCCTAAATTTGGAGATAACAAATTCAATCTTGTTTAGTTTATAAATTTAGGCTGAATTTAAAATTCAACCCGAAAGAAAAATCTCACTTAATTCAGGCTTAATTTGTGAATCTCACCGGGAGGAGATTCATGAATTGTGGATTTTCACCCCAATTTACACCAATTTAATATAAATAAAATTTCTCTTAATTAAACTTTAAATTCATTAAAATTCAATAACCAAAGAGCCTCCAACACTGTTCACATAAATATCAAAACTAGACCCTACACACATGCGAAGGCCCCGTAAAATGCCTAGTTTGCCCCTCATAAGCCCATAACTTACTGGCTTATGGCTCAATGGGCTTATTGGAGAGGTATTCGCTGGCAGCTGGCAGCTGACAGGCAAAAGCTTCCTTTCCCTATTAGGAGAAGGAACGATAGGCCCATAATAAAGATCGTAATGAACCATAAACCCAGACAAAGAAGACTAATGACAGCGGGTAAAATGACATAAATACCCCAACATACTCTCTACCCATCGGTTCTTGATCCCGATGGCTTTCAAGCCGGTCGAAAACTTGATCCGTTTCCCTCTGTTCCTTCTACTCCACCCTCTCCAAGCTCTCGTGCAAAGCATGTTGTCTCGTCTATGGACTGCACCGGATCCAAGCTTGACAACCTCCTGGCCATGGCACTCTTCGACGATTGAGGGACCACTTCGATGTTCCCAGCAGCCACTTGACGACACTTCTGACCCTCCGCTTTATTGGATAGTTCCTTCACACCTTCTTCTACTCCGGCGGCAGCGTCGAACTTTTCCCGTCATCACCTGTGCTCCCCTCCTTCCACGCTACAATATCAAGACTGAACCGCAGAGTGTAAATATTCATACTCCTCACATAACAATGAGTGTGAATATTTACACCCAAAGAACGAATAATGTAAATGTTTACATTTTGTACATAAGAATGAGTGTAAATATTTATGTAAGTATATATGGGTTTTTGTGTCCCATATTACTTGCCTTATTGAGAGCGGTCTTGTGGAGATTGCAAGGCCTCACACCATATTGGAAGAAACGCCTTTAATGGAACCGTTTTGATTTGGGCCATAATTTAGTGAGATTTAATTAAATTAAGAGAGAGAGAAATAGGGAAGTTACTCTAATTAAGGATGGCAATTAAGGGAGGTGCAACTCCCTAATTGTAGTAAATGATTTGCAATTAAGGGGAGATTTACTCCCTAAAAATATGTAACCGAAATAGATTGATTCCCATTAATTTGGGTAACCAAAAATGCTATAAAAAAGGAAGAGAACAGGATGCTCATGCTCATCCCATGTTTTGGCATTTTTGGCTTTGATCCTCTCCTCCTAAGTTCTCTCTTTCTTCCATTGGCAATAGTCTTTTCTCCCTTAGTTGATCTTGGTTATTTTTGGGATTCATGTTGAAGATCGGATCGAAGCAAAGATTAAGGAGAAAAATGCTTATTTGATATTGCTATCTCTGGGAGAATAGCAAATCAAAGGAGTCAGACACGAACGGTTCTAGAAAGGTGATATTTGACGTATTATTCTTATTTTATACGAAGAACGGAGTAACTTGGGCACAAAGGCCGCAGGTTAGTAGTATGTGTTTTTGAATTATTATTGATTGCTCATGATATAAATATCTGTTTGTCTATATTACTAAAGATCTTGTACTCTATTATGTATTTGTGTTTGTGAGTGCAAGGTTATTCCTTGTACAAACAGAATTTGGGAGAATTTGACACATACATGATGATAGATCCGCTTCCGCTACGGCTCGATTACCCTTCTGTGGTATCAGAGCCTCGATTCGTGTATAGAGTAAGAATTTCTAAAAATCTGTGAGGAATTCTGAGCAATAAAAAATTAAAAAATTGCATTTTTCGATTTGGTGATCGATCGGCTAACAAGACGCGATCGATCGCTAAAGGGTTGTTTAACGAAGAAGACGACTGGTAACGATCGATCGGCACCGTTCGCGATCGATCATAGTTACTGGAAGCATCGTTTCAAAGAGAGAAACGATTGATCGGCAATATTTGCGATCGATCGTATCTACTGTTAAAAACCAAAATCGAAATTGTGTTAGAAACGATCAATCGGCAATATTAGCGATCGATCGTATCTACTGAAAAAATTTGCATTTGTGCAGCGATCGATCAGCTTGTAAACGCGATCGATTGGGCATACGATTGAACATATCATTACAAGTTGAGCGATCGATCGGTAGAGTACACGATCAATCGTATCTACTGTAAGTTGTGCAAAGTCTGCAGTGTCTGTTGCGATCGATCGGCTAAACTGACGTGATCGATCGGCTAAATTGACGCGATCGGTCGGCAGGAAAAGATTTGAAAAATCAATTAATTTTGAAGTAGTATTTTGTGCCACTTGATTATCTGTTTAATGATAGTTAATTAGTGATTCAAACTATGCTGTTTAACATTAATTGTCCACACCACTTGCTTATTTTTTACCAAAGTTGTAATGACATCACGAATGGTCTCCAGCGAGTTGGCAAAGATTGAAAAGTTGAATGCCACGAACTTTGTTACCTAGAAGAGGCGCATCCATCACATTTTGTTCCTTGATGATTTGGGTCATGTGCTAGACCAAGTTGTTGAACCTATGGGTGAACATAGTACTGCTGCTCAAAAGAGAGTACAAGAAGTTCCGGATGGAGGATGCACGAGCAAGGACCACTATGTTAACCTTTATAGAGCCCACTATTGAGTTGCTTTTTGAGAAGCACAGAACGGCCAAAGGAAATTTATGAGGCCATTGAGAGGAAGTATGGAGAGCATACTGAGGCACACATCAGGTTGTTCCACACTTGCTATACCAACATGAGGATGGAGGAGGGCAAGAATGTGCTTGAGCACATAAATGCCATGTCCATTATTGCTAGTGAACTGGAGATGCTTGGAGATCCAATTTCATTGGGAGTCCAAGTGTCTACGATACTCACTAGCCTCCCTCCATAATGGGAAGCAGTTGTGGTGGCATTAAACCTGAGTGATAAGAAATTGGCTCTCGATGACCTTATTGCCAAGCTGGGCTTGGAGCAAGAAAGGAGAGAGCATTTGAAGGCATCTACCAACCTTGTTCACCATGTTGGCTCCAAGAAAGGTGGGTCCTATGCTGGCACCTCAAGGAAGAACTTCAAGAGGAAGGGAAAGAAGCCTCGGTTCCAGGGTGGAGACAAGGCCAAGAACAAAAAGAAGGGAGCCTGCTTTACTTATGGCCAGATGGGTCACTATAGTAGGAATTGTCCTAATGGCTCCCAGGGCAACGAGAAAAGAAAACAACAGGGTGGTGTAAAGGACATAGTGTGCATGATTTCTGAGGCACTGAATGTGAACACTAACACTAGAGGTTGGTGGCTTGACTCAGCTGCAACCTGTCATGTGGTAATGGCAAAGGAGTCTTTTGCTGAGATGAAAGAGATTAGTCCCGGAGAGCACAAGATCTACATGGGGAATAACACCTATTGTGACGTGCTGGGGATAGGCTCTATTCATGTTCCTCTATTAGGAAGAAACACTTTGGTTCTCAAAGATGTCTTGTTTGCACGTACTATTCATAGGAATCTGATTTCAATTCCTTTGTTGACTCAAAAGGGATTTGAAGTCAGATTCAAGGATGGCAAAGGAACTGTGGGACAGAAAAATAATATTTTATTTACTGCTTCTTTTGTGGATGGTTTATTCAAACTTGATGTTTCCAATGAGTTTGCTATGGTTAATGAAATAGTTGATTCTGAGTATATTGTTGCTTGTTATGTGGATAATGAATTGTTGTGGCATTTGTGCCTTTGTCATGTGAATGCGACAAAATTACACCGAATGTCGGGTAGTGGGTTACTACCTAGAATAGGTGATGATTTGCGCGTGTGTGAGGATTGCCTATCTGGCAAAATGACTAAGTTACCCTTTCCCAAAGGGCAACGAGCAATAGACTTTTTAGAGGTCATTCACTCAGATATTTGTGGGCCTATAAACGTCAAGACTCAAAGGGGTATGACATATTTTATTACGTTTATAGATGACTATTCGAGATATGGTTATGTGTACTTATTATCGAGAAAGTCCGATGCCTTAGAAAAATTCAAGGCAGATGTTGAGAACCAATTAGGATGGAAGATTAAAGTTCTGAGAATAGATAGAGGTGGTGAGTACACATCTGATTTATTCAAGGACTATTGCACAAACCAAGGAATAGTGCATCAGTATGCTTTACCGTATATCCCTTAGCAGAATGGAGTCACTAAAAGACGTAATAGGACTTTGTTGGACATGGTAAGGTTCATGTTAAACCACTATGAACTAGGAATGCAGTTTTGGGGTGAAGCACTAGACACTGCTGTTTATGTACTAAATCAGATACCTTCTAAGTCGATCAAATTGACCCCATATGAGTTATAAATGGGAAGACGTCCAAACATTTCGAACTTGAGAGTGTGGGGGTCAAAGGCCCATGTGAGGGTGCCCGATCAACTAAGAAGTAAGTTAGATCCCAAGACCATAAAATGTAATTTTATTGGTTATTGTGACCATTCGAAAAGATATCGATTTGTAGTACACCATGATGATGGGACAGTGGGGGTTATAGAGTCTAGAGATGCTTATTTTCTTGAGGAAGATATAGACCTTAAAACTCCTAGTCAGAGAGTAGAATTCTTTGAAATTATCAAAGAGAAAGGTTATTGTCACTAGTAATGAACAAGTGGCAGGTAACACATCCAATGAGGATGTTGAAACTCGAGTATCAAGAGAGCGTAGACCTTCAGTGTTGTTGAAGGATTACTATGCCATGCTTGGTGAAGATGAGATATCGGTAGATGAACATGTACTTAGTGATCCAGTCACATTTGAGCAGGTATGACTAGTCCAGATTACAAGGAATGGCGGAAGGCTGTTCAAGAGGAAATGAATTCGATCTTGAAGAACAAAGTCTGGGAGATTGTTGACTTACCGGACGAACAGAAACCCATTGGGTGTAAGTGGATCTTTAAGAAGAAGCTCAAAGTTCATGGATCAATAGAGAAGTACAAAGATAGACTTGTGGCGAAAGGTTTCACACAAGTAGAGGGCATAGACTATAAGGAGACGTATTCTCCTATGTCAAGGTTCATCTCGATCCGATGTTTGTTGGCAATTGTGTCATACTTAGATTTAGAGTTGCACCAGATGGATGTAAAGACTGCCTTCCTAAATGGTGATTTAGAGGAGGAGACTTACATGGAACAACCCAAGGGGTTTGTTGTTTCCGGGGAGGAAACAAAGGTGTGCAAGCTTATTAAATCATTGTATGGACTGAAACAATCGCCGAGACAATGATATTTCATTTTTCACAAGGTGATAAGTGAATATGGCTTTGTGGCCAATGGCTATGACCATTGTGTATACTCCTTTAGAGATGGGAGTAGATTTATGACATTTGTGATGGGGAATGACACTAGTATGATTCTCAGTCTTAAAGAATGACTCAAGACCCAATTTGAAATGAAAGATATTGATGAAGCATCTTACATCATTGGGATGAAGATTGAGAGAGATAGAAAAGCAAGGAGGCTGAGTATATCTCAGGAATCGTACATTGAGAGTGTATTGAAACGTTTTGGCATGATTGGTTGGAAGACCATAGATTCGCCCATCTATAAAGGGACAGTTTTGTCCGAGAGAATGGCACCTGCATCAGACGTGGAACGTCTGAAGATGCAATCTGTGCTATATGCGCAGGCTATTGGTAGCTTGATGTATGCCATGAACTGCACTCGACTTGATTTGGCTTTTGTGGTAAGCCTTGTGAGTCGATATCAGGCAAACCCAGGTATGCAACACTGGCAGGCTATTAAGCGGGTGTTTAGATACTTGTTGGGTACTAAGGATATGAAACTCACATATCAGGCCGAGAACCTGTCATTAGAAGGCTATAGTGATTCAGACTATGCCGGGTGTAAGGATGACAGGAAATTCACTGCCGGTTATGTATTTATGCTTGGTGGCGCCGCCGTAGCATGGGCTAGTAAGAAGCAGAAATGCGTTACTAAGTCCACAATGGAAGCTGAGTTTGTTGCATGCAGTTTGGCAGCTTCCAAGGCAGTATGGATTAAAGAGTTTCTAGCTGGGTTACAGCTAGAACAGTGGACTGATGCTCCTGTCCAAATTTATTGTGATAATTTGGCAACTGTGTCGATACTTCGTAATGGGGAGATCAGTTCAAGAGTAAAGCACATTGAGGTGCATTATTTTTATGTATTTGACATGCTACAATGGGGAAAGTTGACGGTGAGTCATCTTCCTGCGGTTGAGATGTTAGTTGATCCGTTAACGAAGGCCTTAACGACGGATCTATTTGTGAAACACGTTCATAGTTTTGGATTACAATAGGACTAGTGCACGAGTCACTGTTGGATCGTAAATACGAACACAACCCATAGTGGGGGATGTAAGTATATATGGGTTTTGTGTCCCATATTACTTGCCTTATTGAGAGGGGTTGGCCCTCCCAAGAGTGTGTGATCTTGTGGAGATTGCAAGGCCTCCGTGGGCCCATGTGGGGCCCACACCCTATTGGAAGAGACGCCTTTAATGGAACCATTTTGATTTGGGCCATGATTTAGTGAGATTTGATTAAATCAAGAGAGAGAGAAATAGGGAATTTACTCCAATTAAGGACGGCAATTAAGGGAGGTGCAACTCCCTAATTGTAGTAACTGATTTGTAATTAAAGGGAGATTTACTCCCTAAAAATATGTAACCGAAATAGATTGATTCCCATGAATTTGGGTAACCAAAAATGCTATAAAAAGGGAAGAGATGGGGACGCCCATGCTCATCCCATGTTTTGGCATTTTTTGCTTTGATCCTCTCCTCCTACGTTCTCTCTTTCCTCCATTGGCAATAGTCTTTTCTCCCTTGGTTGATCTTGGTTATTTTTGGGATTCGTGTTGAAGATCGGATCGAAGCAAAGATTAAGGAGAAAAAGGCTTGTTTGATATTGCTATCTCTGGGAGAATAATAAATCAAAGGAGTCACACACGAATGGTTATAGAAAGGTGATATCTGCAATACTATTCTTATTTTATACGAAGAACGGAGTAACTTGGTCACAAAGGCCGCAGGTTAGTAGTATGTGTTTTTGAATTATTATTGATTGCTCATGATATGAATATCTGTTCTTCTATATTGCTAAAGATCTTGTACTCTATTGTGTATTTATGTTTGTGAGTGCAAGGTTATTCCTCGTACAAACAGAATTTGGGAGAATTTGACACATACATGACGATAGATCCCCTTCCGTTGCGGCTCGATTACCCTTCAATTTACACCCTTAACGCTACGGCATCGGTGTCATCTTTGTCGTCATGTCCATGCCAACAAGGTCTAATTTTCGATTCACCCAAGTCCATGGTAGGATCAGGAAGTGTCAAGGAGACATGAAGGTCGGCTAGAGTTAAGCGGAGCTGTGGAGGTGGTAGCGAAGACAAAGGTAGGGAATGGCGTAAAGTTCCTCTGTTTTGGTGGGCAATGGAAGCTGTGAAGGGAGAGGAGGCAGCGAAGGAAGGGTCTCAGAGCTACTTGGAGAGGGGGAGAGGGAGCAATCGTGAGGAGTGAGGAGGGAGGAGTCAAGGATGTAAGAGATCGAGGTGGGTGGAGTGGGAGTGGTCGCGTGGAACTTCTTACGGAGGCGACAGAGCTTCCTGGAGAACGAGAGACTCAACTGAGATCTCGACATGCAGCATCAAAGAGAAAGGGTGGCAAAGAAGAGGTGTATTTTGGAAGTTGGAAATAACTAATGTTAAAATAGCAATTTTCATGGGTTTTGAAAGTAGTAGGAGGAGTCGTTTTGGGTGTAATGGGCGACTAGAATTTGTGTTTGGGTGTAGAGGTTACTAAGGTTGTTGATTCTTCGTTTCCAATTCTAACCTAGCTAGAAAAGTTAGATTTTATGCTGCACCCTCTCCTTCGTTGTCTTCTCCGCCTTCCGGCTCTTCGGAGGTAACTTCCGATTCGGATCAAGTTTGCTCTTGTTATTAATAATTTTACTACTATTGTATTAAGGATGATCTGTGTGTACCTTTTGCAAAGATGATAATAAAGTAGAAGAGTTTATGATCGAATCAAGCGAAACACTTTGTCCTTAAGACAGAATTTGCCCTCCCTACGGTGCTTAGGACTCTTGGGCGTCTGCCTCCCAGGATAAGACAATCAACCACGCACTGTAGGAGCACTCCAAACAGCACGCGCAGCGAACCACAGATGTGTTATGCTTTCACAGAAGAGTGGAGAAAGGAAGAAGATGAAGTGCAGGAAAAATCCGTACAGAAAACCCGTTTTCTCAAGCTTTATAGAAATCCCGTTAAAGCCCGTTGAAAACACACTGTTTCCCATTAAAGCCCATTGAAACCCTTTCCCGTTAAACGGACGCGTTCGTACGTTAACGGTCATAAAAAACTAAACCGGACCCGTTTTGGTTGAACCAAAATAAATTTAGAAAACCAAACCAATTGAATTTGTCCCAAAATAATATTATCTTGTTGACCCAACCTAACCCAACCCGACCCGACCCGGCCCGGCCGGCCGCGCGTGTGAACTGAACCGAACCAAACCGAGCCGAGCTGGCTGGACGGACGGCGGCGGAGGTGGCGCGCGCGTGTGTGTGGGTTAGCCCACCTAGGTGCATGGGTCCAACATCTCTCTCCCCCACAAAAGTGGGGTGGCCCTTGGGCCCAACTTCTAAGGCCAACCTTGGACCTTATATACCATCCACAACACCTCTTTGGTGTGGATGTGGGACTATTCATCCTTCACCCAATTCACTCATTCATATCAAAAGTGGGTTTTAATATGGGTTATTATACCAACTTCTAACAATCCCCCACATGAATGAGAATTGGCTGGATAACTATGAAAAAAAAAGCTATGCAGAAAACTTGTGAAAGCAAATATTGAGAAGATAATGCATGGGGGAAAGGTAGCTTTCGGCTTTGAACCTTCCCTTGTGAAGACTATCGGGTTTACTGGCTAATCAGTGAACGTGATGTCTTGAACTGTTCAGCCGTTTGTGTAAACCAAGACAATAGAAGTCACACAATCACTTCTCAGACACATTGTGGTTCTCATGACTTTGTTCATTTTGACCCCGAACAAACCTGGTTTTCATGAGTGCTCTAGAGGATTTAGCCTTAAAATCCTCATAGAAGTGGCCCCTTCACACTCATATAGGTGATTCTCATTAAGAGCATCCTGCAATACCCCACTCGAACTAAGTCAAGCTATGAGAACCATTAAAAGCAAAGATTATACTAATTCATTCAGCAGGCATCACTATCTCATCATAGGAATGGGAACGAGATTTTATCTCCATAGTGATTCCCCTTGAATCCCCTACAATTTGGTTATCCCTTTGAACCTAGATCTTGAAATCTCCAGTCAACTAGGTTGGGTTGCCATTATGGTGATTCTTAATGTATAGGCTTCAAGCCTATTCCCCTCGATGAATTGCTCACTTGTTCTTTGGTCAAACCCTTTGTAAGCGGATCCGCAATATTTTCTTTTGACCGAACATACTCAATGGAAATTATTCCACTAGAGAGCAATTGTTTTATGGTATTATGCCTCCGACGTATATGTCGAGACTTACCATTATACAAGTTACTTTGTGCTATTCCTATAGCAGATTGACTATCATAATAGATACATATAGGTGGCACAGGTTTCCCCCACATTGGAATATCTTCTAAAAAATGACGAAGCCACTCAGCCTCTTCGCCTGCTTTATCAAGTGCAATGAATTCTGATTCCATTGTGGATCTTGCAATGCACGTTTGTTTAGAAGATTTCCAAGACACCGCTGCACCTCCAAGAGTAAAGACATATCCACTTGTGGATTTTGAATCTCTTGTATCAGATATCCAATTTACATCACAGTACCCCTCTAGTACTGCTGGATACCTTGTATAGTGCAGCCCATAGTCCAAGGTATATCTTAGATATCTAAGAACCCTGACTAGAGCCTTCCAGTGGTCTTCCCCTGGATTGCTATTATATCTACTCAGTTTACTTACTGAGTATGCTATGTCCGGTCTCGTACAATTCATGAAGTACATGAGACTTCCAATAATTTGAGAATATTGGAGTTGTGATATGCTCTCACCCGTGTTTTTGCTTAAATGCAATGTCACATCTACAGGTGTTCTCGCTGGAAGATTATCATTCTCATTAAATTTGTCTAGGATTTTTGTAATATAATGAGATTGAGATAATGCATATCCATTAGATGTTCTAGTGATTTTCATCCCTAGTATAACATCTGCAACACCCATATCCTTCATGTCAAACTGTTTGTTTAACATCCTCTTAATAGCTTTAATGATATTATCATTGCTACCAATAATGTAGCGACCGAAATTTTTATATATTATTAAGGTAAAATTGTCTTGTTAATTGGGAGTAATTTTGAATTCTAGAATTTTCATTAAAAGTCAAAATTTGAAGTTTTTCCGTCAGACCGATCGATCGCCTTCAAACGGCATCGATCGGGAGACGATCGATCGTTTTTGTAAGGCATCAATCGCAAGACGATCGATCGCGTATACGGACCGATCGATCGCCGGTGGTTATGCGTTTCCCGAGGCAATTCCGTTGGGAAACGTCTTGGGCTGATTTTGGGGGATTTCTTTGGGACGTGTCATGCCTGATTTGCCTAGTTTAGGGGTTCTAAACGTGGTAATTGAGTTGGAGTCAAAACCCTAATTGATACTCAATTGGGAATCAAGATAATGAGGGATTTAATTTGGCTAATTAAAGCATAATTGAGATATGAGTTGGACGCCCATTTGGGCTGACTGAAGTGGCCTTTCCTTGCTGGTATTTGGCGCCAAGAGTAGTCCTCAAAGGATTACTTTTTACTTGGTAAGTTACATTAGTAATTTGGAAAGTTTTTGAGAGAAGATAAAATCCTACTTTAATGCAATTTAAACAGAAAATCTTGGGGTTAGAGGAGATCGTGCTGGTGGTTTTGGGAAGGGCTGGGATGATCCTTGGCCCTTGGATGAGGTGGTGATGAATGGTGGAGATCCTGAAGCTTGGATTATTTAAACTCAAAGTGAGAGGGCCGGCCATCCCTTTTGGGAACCGGCAGCCCTCTCCCCCAATTTCGTGGTGACTTTCCTCTCATTTTCCACTTCCTCCCCCTTCCCTCTCAACGACCAGTAGGCCTCTCCTCGTGGTGTGTGCCAAAGGTGTGCGTTGGTTCGTGTGGAGATCGCAAGGAAGCGAGTTTGAATCCGAGCCGGTTGACGTGCAATTAGTACCGGTTCATCGGTAAGATGTTCTTTTTCTCACAGCATGTTCTCATTAAATTTTCAATCTTCATATGTGTGAGCGTCCTTATTGTCCTGGATTAATGGTTCTATTTGCTGAAATTTATGCAATTATTGATATACCGATTGATTTCTTGATGTGAATCTCTCATGCACAATTCGATCAAGTCGTCCCTGATAGTGTGAGTTTATTTCGATTCATGTGAGTCATGTATCTGATGTCTAACATTGAGTATTGTTCTCTGATTTGTGTAGATGAGAGTCTGTTTATGAAAAGTTGTCTCTTTCTTGTTGCTAGTCACCCGATCTCATTTTTTTTTCTATGTATCGACCTAATTGATTTATTATTCGGTATACCTCTTGTGTTTCTCATCCAAAAGCAGCAAGCTTTCAGAGGTAATTCTACTGGTTTGGTACGTTCTTATGTGTCTCAAGTCGTGCCTTGTGGTTTTGTTTTGTGTCCGGATAAAGTCGTCTACTTTATGTAGTGTTTACCCTAATTGATGTGGTATATAGGTAATAAGACTATCTAAAAGAGATTAATGGATATACTAACAAGATGAAAGCGATAATACTTAAGAGTCATTGTTCGTGGACCTTAAGATCTCTGTCAATAAGTCTGACCTGAAGCCTAAGTGTCCGGGAAAGGTTGTCTAGTTTGCCGGTTAATGGAACCTTAAGGCTATGATGTAAAACAGTTTTAAAAAAGGGTTACTAGGTGAGTTAATACATAATTAATGGTCTGACCAGAAGTTAATAATGGCCTAATGTAAGAGGGTTTGAGTATAAAAGACCCTAGTTGTAATTAAGATTAAGGATAACAAGTGAAAATCGAGTTATTACTTAGGGTAGTGCTCTCGGCTAGGATGTATCCTGCACTGACAGACTGCATTCAAAAATTCATAACTAATTGTAGAAAATTCGTAAAATTATTCCGTAAATTGGGAAATGATCTACAGACACAAGGCTGTCTGCTATAAAAATTTCAGGGACTGATAGGTTCTGTGTTGACTGGAAGAACTCCGGGAATGGAGCTGTTGTGTCCATAACAGTGTCCTCTCATGGTATTAAAATAAAACGCTATGCGAAAACTACATGTATATAAATATGTATATATGTATTATTATATAACATAAGGAGGGTACTATGGTGTAAGAATTACAGAGGGTACTTATGATAATAATATGTGTAGAGTTTTGTCTCTATTCCAAATGTAGTGGTCATCTCTGTTTTGCTCGCGGTGCCTAACATCGCGCATCTTCGACCTCTTGAAACCCTGATATTAAATTAGGGTTATTCATCTCAATCCTACCATTAAATTTTTTGGAACGTCGATTCAGAAGTCTTGTGATCCAGGGATGATCTTGATTGTAATAGTGCATGGTGATGATGATGACAGAGTCTACACCGAAGAGTTCGGTTCGAGTCAGCTCGTGCATAGGCACAAACCGACTGTTAGTTAAATCTCTTGAGAGTCAGTCACTGTTGAATGCTGAGAATTCCATTATACTCCTTCGAGAGTCTAATTTATGAAATTATTAATTCACAAGAATACCCTTGTTTGTGGTTAGACAAACCCAGTTCCATGTAAACTGTTTCTCCACTAAGAGCTTTGTTGAACACTCTTAGGTTGGATCATAGTATGCTCACGAGCCATAGCTAGACCCAGAGTGGTCTCCGATGATTATGAACCTCTGTAGTTCAGCCGAGTACGGCAACGCGTGCGCTTTAGATTGTTAGACATTACAGAAGGTCTGCAATCTCTGCCCATTGTGCCCGTAAGCACCGATGGGGCCAGCATCCCTAGACGCGTGGCCGGGTTCCTACGTAGAACCTCTAGGATGTTCTGGTATTGAAGTTCATAGAGGAAGTGGACTGATCAGAGAGCAGAAATTGACATCTTCGACACATTGGTTGTCCAGATCAGATAAACCGCTTATCTCCTTACTCGTTGGAAGTCTGGAGTCATATTGATTATTGTGTTTTATTTCACCTGACCAACTAGATATTTTTGGTGTTGTACCTTTTCCGGGTAAGTATCATTTACGTCATGATTCCTGAGTTATCGAACCTGCTTGTTGTTGGTTCCCTTTGTGTCTGTTCTTCTGTGGGTTTTTCTAGCATCCTACTGAGTATTTCTTTTGGAATACTCACGCATCTTCCGATGCAGGGCATAAGGCTGAAGAGGTGTGATCAGCATACTCGTGACTTGGAGGTTGGTGCTCGTGGAAGTCGTGAAGACTAGTTAGCGTAGAACTTATTTTATTGATGTTAGTGGATATTTTTGATTTTTGGTTAATTTGTGGCTTGCGTGTCACTTGCTTTATTTATTTGCTTTCGTGGAATTATTTGAATTGGTTAAGTTGGTTGTTTTTTTTTAGGTAATGGAACAATTGTTTACGTCATGTTGATCCGGCTATTCCCGCATGTGTATGGGATTTATGTTGAGGAATCGAGTATTCGGTCCGTCCCAGATTTGTGACCCTGTTACCTTCAATGGCTTATCGCTTCCGCGTATTTTGGGGTTGGAAATTTGGGGCGTGATAAATAATGAGCATATCATCCACATAGAGGCATACAATAACATAGCCTTTAGGTCTAGCTTTGACATAAACACATTTGTCACATTCATTGATTTTGAATCCATTTGACATCATCATTTTGTCAAATTTTTCATGCCATTGCTTAGGTGCTTGTTTAAGCCCATAGAGAGACTTAACAAGTTTGCACACTTTATTTTCTTGACCTGTTACAACAAACCCTTCAGGTTGTTGCATATATATTTCCTCATTCAAGTCAACATTCAAGAATGTTGTTTTTACATCCATTTGATGTATTTCAAGATTATACAAAACAGCCATAGCGATTAACATCCTAATGGAAGTTATTCTTATGACTGGTGAATATGTATCAAAATAATCTTGACCTTCCTTTTGCTTGTATCCTTTGATAACAAGTCTTACTTTATATTTGTCAATTGATCCATCAGCCTTCATCTTCCTCTTGAATATCCACTTGTATCCGAGAGGTTTACTCCCTGGTGGTAGATCTACCAACTCCCAAGTGTGATTTTGCATAATGGATTCAATTTCACTATTTACAGCCTCCTTCCAATATTGTACTTCAGGAGAGGACATGGCTTCCTTAAAGCTTTTAGGCTCATTTTCTAACAAATAAGTTAGAAAATCTTGACCAAATGATTTTGATATTCTAGCACGTTTACTACGTCTAGGTCCATCATCTTCTCCCTCTTGGTCATCACTAGTGTCTTTTGCAACATCCAAAGTTTTTTTAAGAGAACTTTCATTTTGTGTAGAATTCCAAGGAAAAATATGTTAAAAAAATGAAGCATTCTTTGATTCAATCACTGTATTGACATTTACATCAGGAATATCCAATTTATGAACAAGAAAACGATATGCACTGCTATTATTGGCATAACCAATGAATACGCAATCAATGGTCTTTGGTCCAATTTTAATCCTCTTGGGATTAGGGACCGCCACTTTTGCTAGACACCCCCACACTTTTAAGAAGTTGTAGGAAGGCTTTTGACATTTCCATAACTCATATGGTGTCTGCAAAGTTTTTTTATGAGGTATTTTGTTGAGAATATAATTGGCTGAAAGCAAAGCTTCCCCCCACATGTTCTGAGGTAACATAGAACTGATTAACATGGCATTCATCATTTCTTTTAAATTTCTATTTTTCCATTCAGCAACTCCATTTTGCTGTGGTGAATAAGGTATCGTGGTTTGGTGTATAATACCATGTTGTGAACAGAATTCACCCAAAGGTGATTCATATTCCCCACCTCTATCACTTCTTAGAACTTTTATTTTCTTGCAAATCTGATTCTCAAACTCTATTTTATATAATATAAACATGTTTATAGCCTCATCTTTACTTCTCAGCACGTACACATAATAATAACGAGTGCAATCGTCAATAAATGTAATAAAGTACTTTTCACCTCCTCTTGTTTGAACAAGTTTTAAGTCACAGACATTGCTGTGAATTAACTTAAGAGGTTCAGTACATCTTTCCATACTTTGAAATGATTTCCTTGTTAATTTAAATTCCACACAAGTTTGACACTTATGATTAAAGTCAATATTAAATTTAGGCAGATATTCCATATTAATCAGTCTTCGAAAAGCATCATAATTAACATGTCCTAATCTACTATGCCACACATCACATGACTCAATCATATAAGAGGAAGAAGCCTTCTCATTCATAACATTAGCAACAGATACAATAGATAAAACATTGAGCTTAAAAAGCCCTTCATTCAGGTACCCTTTTCCCACATACATCCCACCCTTAGTCAAAACAAATTTGTCCGACTCAAACACCAACTTGAAGCCATTCTTACTCAGCAATGATCCAGACACTAAATTCTTTCGAATTTCTGGCACATGCATCACATTGTTGAGCGTGAGTTCCTTGCCCGAAGTCATCTTGAGCACCACCTTTCCAATTCCTTCAACCTTGGCAGTAGAAGAGTTGCCCATAAATAGTTGTTCACAATTTTCCACAGAGTGATAAGTGGAGAACATTCTCCTGTTTGAGCACACATGACGGGTAGCCCCAGTATCCACCCACCATTCTCTATCGTTAGAGACCATATTCACTTCCAAAATCACAGCAGAAAGGTTGATGTCATGCACATTTGTGGAGAGATTCTCCACTTCGGTCATGTGGGCTTGTGCCTTCTTCTTCTTGAAACCATCTTGTTTCTTCTGTTTGTAACAATCCTTAGCCTTATGGCCCATCTTGTCACACACATAGCACTTGCCCTTGAACTTGTTGTTGTTGGAGTCATTGTTTGACTGACCTCCAGGATGCTTCCTCTTTTTGTTGGTAAAGCCATTGTTTTTATACCCTTGTTCCACAACATTGACTTTGGCCTCCATGCCATGACCCCCAATTTTCTTTCAGAAGAACGGTTGTCCTCTTCAATCCTTAAGCTCACAATCAGATCTTCCAAGTTCATCTCCTTCCTCTTATGTCTTAAGTAGTTCTTGAAATCCTTCCAGGATGGTGGTAGTTTTTCAATTATTGCTGCCACCTAGAAAGACTCACTTAAAGTCATGTCTTCTGCATGAATTTCATGAAGGATAACTTGTAGATCTTGAACTTGATTGATCACAGTCTTAGAGTCCACCATTTTGAAGTCCAAAAATTTGTCGACCACGAATTTCTTCGTTCCAGCATCTTCAGTTTTGTACTTCTTGTCTAATGACTCCCACAGTGACTTAGCACTTGTCATCGAACTGTACACATTATATAATGTGTTGTCCAATCCGTTAAGGATATAATTTCGGCATAAAAAATCTGCATGTTTCCATGCATCTACTGCCGCAACAGCCGTTTTGTCTTCCCATTTCTCCTCAGTGAGAACGGGTACTTCCTCTTTAAGGAATCGAGCCAAATTCAGAGTGGTAAGATAGAACAACATCTTCTGTTGCCATCTTTTGAAATCTACACCACTGAACTTTTCTGGTTTCTCCCCTTTAACTTGAACAGGAGCATTCACCGGAGTGGGAATCAGTACCGGAGTGAAGTTCTCAGTGGGTTAGCCCACCTAAGTGCATGGGTCCAATATCTCTCCCCCCCCCACAAAAGTGGGGTGGCCCTTGGGCTTAACTTTTAAGGCCAACCTTGGACCTTATATACCATCCACAACACCTCTTTGGTGTAGATGTGGGACTATTCATCCTTCACCCAATTCACTCATTCATATCAAAAGTGGGTTTTAATATGGGTTATTATACCCACTTCTAACAACTCTTTTATGTCTAGCTTCGAATCTGAGCTTCTCCGCCTTTTAATTTCCATTATACTGCAAACTGACTTGTGTTCTTGCATGCATCAATACAAAGTAAATCGAGCAGGAGTGGTTGGATGAAAATGGAAACCTCCAAATTTCTTTTGCTGGGAGTTTTGTTTTGGAGTTGCTGGGCAGCATTTATATAAGCTGCTTATGCAAAATACAAAGGCCCCAAGCAGCCCATCAATGCCAGGATCAAAGATCTAATGAAGAGGATGAATCTGCATCTGGCCATCAATTCTTCTTTCCCACCCCCCCAAAAAAAAAGTAGGCCTGCTTTACACATACAAGTTGATAGCTTGAAAATAAACATTTATGCGTCTCCAACACTAACAGAAGTTATAATGATATAAGGAAGTACAACACATTCGTTGTCTTATTGTGCTTGTCACAACGTGACATACTTACTAGTGCAAGTGCACAAGTGTGCATGTTTCTAGTTCATTTACGCTAATTTTTGTATATAGTTTAACGAATTTTAATAGGCTCAAATTACGACCTATGTGGCTGCATCATCAAACGAAGTTGCAAGTCATGTCGTGGCCGACCGATCATAGATTATGATGTTAGGGGTGATCTTTTTTCAGGAAAGAAGTCCTATTTCGTTCTCCCTACGTAGAGATGGTTTTACTATGCATTAGATCAAATCCAGTTCACTAAAACATAGGATACATGCGCGTGTTTTGAAGGTATATCCTCCATCATATGGGGGTCGTTTGTCATCAGGATTAACGACCCACACGCTTCAGCTGTGTGTTCTTGTAAAAAATACAACTGAAGCATGTTCGTCATGGATTCGGATAATCGATGGCTCTGATTATCGGCGGATATCCTCCTAGCTGACCATAAAGTTTTCTGAAATCATGTGATGGGAGCTTACATATACAGGTTCATAGAAGGAGCGAAGTCAAGAGTAGAATGTATAAAGGAGCTGATACACTCCTTATAATAGTAGTATTAGAAGAAGGAACTTGTATTCATAAGTACTTGTATGTATAAGAAGCTTATACACTCCTTGGGGTGAATTGTAGAGTAGAATGAGAAGGTGCACTAGCCACTCTCAGTTAGGTGTCCCGCACGGGGCTGGTGGGCTGGTGCATGTGCATGGGACGCGCGACATGTCGACCCGCGCCGGGCGGCTCTCACGCGTCACGTGCGCCGACCGCAACCTTCTCGATCGCCGCCAGGTATCTGCGCGGCGGTGGATTGACCTTAGGCCCCCGGCATGTGCCCACTACACGACAACCGCATGGGCTAGCATGACTGGGCCCGTGTGCACCTTCCAACATCCCGGGCCCACTGTGACAGCTAGAAAAAGAACAAAAGAACGTGGGCTTTAGGGGTGGATGTTCTACACGCGTCGCAATCGGGTGGCGAAAGAGGATCTAGGATTATTCGGTGGCTCCAGTCGAGGCCCATGTTATTTAAATCCCAGTTTCACGTGGCCCGCTCGACCGGTAAAGTCGTTGGGCCTTCTAAGCTGGTAAAAATGGTTCATACGCACATAGTTTGGACCTAGTCTACCATGATTTCTGTGATATTCTCCTAACTTCATATTTACGACATGGGAATCTTCTTAATCTATGCATTTTTTTACCCAACTTAATCTGTGCATTTTGGGACTAATTAATTTATAGATTCAACACCATGGTCCATGGGAAATTGAGCATAAGAACCAAGTTTGTATATTTGAAGGAATGTGATGATAATGTTCTCTGGTAGTCTCAGCATTGAGGTACAAATGACACCAATGGGATGAAGTGTACATAGTATAAATTTGATTATACTCTTGCAGGGTAATATTGATCCGTGTAATTCATTTGATACTGGAATGTTTTATGGTATGTTTATTTGAGTTAGAGTATAGAGAGAATGAAATATACAGGACATGGCAAGATCCATTGCACCAGACACCCTTTTGTCTCATTCTAATGGAAAGAGAACCCAACACATTAGAAAATCAGAAAATTTACGAAGCTTTTAAATTAAACAAAGCATGAGTGCCGAAACAGCTTGTCGGTAATAGACTAATGAAAACTAAATATTCGGGTATTCCTCATAAGATAACTATTGTCCTAGGTTCAGAAAAGGACAACGAATAGGTGGTAAACTAATCAAACAAACACCTGATTTCTCATCCTGTTCACCAGCCTTCGGCATATGCGTGCCTTTCTCATCCTGAGCACAAATACTATTCGCAATGTGTACATACTAGGGTCAACCTTGAGACGGTTTAGTACACTTTTCTTGGGCAGTTCGCCAGGAGCAATCTAGTAGGAGGTTTTTAACGTGGTCCACGTGGAACCTTAGACGAGCGTCCAAAAATAGTGAAGTCTCTCCACTATTTCTCACATGATTATTTCAGTGTGCTAGTCTTCTGTATTCAGGAAAAATGCGGCTTTTTTTGCTGAATAAAAATGTGGCACTTTTTAAAGCAATGGCATTTGCCATGACGAAAGATATTTTCCATAAAAAAGATAAATTAACTATGGAAGGTGTGTTCATTTACAGTCTATAGAGTAGCAATCAAGGATTTCCATTTCTAGTCAGCTTCTCATGGAGGGGTAAATGATGCCAAGTTACCATAATTAAGTATCTAGCATTGCCATAAATACTGAATAACAACCAATTTCTTGGATATGACTTATGATTATATACAGATTGTCAAATATGGAGAGATTAGGGGAGATAATTAGGAGCTATTTTTGGAGGCAAGCCCTCAAAGGTGGAGGAATTCCCTCTCTTTTACTTCTTTAAAACTTCCCAAATAATTTTGGGTCATATATATAAAATCGATCTCCCCTGTCGTCCTCCTGCCTTTCCTTCTGATTACTCTCTTGACTTCCTTCACGCTTCCGCCCAGCTCAAAAGAAAAGTGAGAAAAACAAAAAAAAAACACTTCGAAGTGGTCGTCTTCTCTAGCGCTCGATCCTCCCAGCCATGCCTGAAAAGCTGAGGTACTTGTGTCAGCATGCCCCCCTGCTCGACGCCACAGTTGCTGCCTTTCATGGCACCGGATCAAAGGAAGAGGTGAGTGGCCTTTCAAAGCCATCCGATTCTTCTTCTTACATCTGTTCTCAAATTTGGTGAACTCTGTTCCCACATAGGTAACTATGATCCTCAGAGCCGGTGTTATTGGACAATGATTGTAACTCAAAAGGGTGTCTATTTTTAGCATTAATTCTCCATAAAACAATACATTCTTCGGTTTATAATTTTGATCGATATCCATTACATTTATGTTATTGACATTTGTTTCATGTTTTTCTTTATTAGAGCATTGATGATTTTAAGCAGCGACTTCACTGCACTAATATGGAGCTCAAGTCAATGCAAATGGCTGCATGGCAAGAGAAGAAAAGGTACGAGGAGAACCTCAACCAGCTATTCCACCTCTTAAACGAAGCATTCCGTGAAAGAGATGAAGCAAAGGACCAATTGCAGAGACTACTCAACAAGCTTGCCCAATGGAGCCAGCCACTTCTCCCTGCTCTTCAGCCTGATAACCCTTTCTTCAGGACTGCGAAAGCAAATTCCAGCATTACCGAATCCAACAGTTTCTCTGAAACCTATACCACCCACCACAACTCCTACGGTTCTTCTCCTGTAGAATCCTTGTTTGATGCAGTCTCTTCTCCAGACTTTCAGAGCATGAGCATGGTTGATTCTGGTATCGTAACAATGGCAACCCACCAACCACTAATTCAGCATGAACTATGTGCGGCAGCCCCTGCTGGAATTGGAATCTCTCAGAGGGTGAATCAATGTGACCCTTCTTCTGCAATAATCGATCAAATTGCGACGATGAAGAAGTTGCCGGAGAAGGGCAAACTTTTGCAAGCAGTAATGGAGGCAGGGCCGCTGCTTCAGACCTTGCTTGTCGCAGGGCCGCTTCCGCAATGGCGAAATCCTCCGCCACCTGTGTCTTTCCAGATTCCGCCTGTTTTGATCAAAGGTCGGGGCAAGTCTGTAATTGGTTAGACTTGAGAATAATATTGTGATGACATATCCTATGTGCTGAACTTCTCGGGCATGAGCCAATATCAAAAGAAGAAACTAGATTTATCCAGCATTATGGTTATTGATAATGTAAATCATCATAGAACTCAATGAATTTGCTCAAACATTTGTATAGACCTTTTTTAATAAATAATTTTCCGTGTAAAATGGAGTTGTTGTCTTTTATTTTCATTTGAATTGGAAAAGCTTTATATGGTCGTTTAGCATATGAATTCAGTAGTGCAACTTTTTCTTATGAAGTTTCCTTGCATTGTTGGAAAGTTATACATTTCATTGGTGAAGCTTAATGCACCCTCCTCACATTGGCAAAAAATTTGCTGATTTTTCTTCCCTTTTCTTTGTGTTTTTTTATATACCAAAGGGGAAAAGTCAAAATTTTTTCGGCCAAAGTATGATCATATCTTGCAAACAAAAGAAATCTTGCACATCTATCTTATGAAACTAAAAATTAGTCTTCAAGACTCTTAATTGGACAGCAAATGAGTTAAGCTCCTAGTCCTGACTATGATACTAAAGTATCCAACGTATTGTACATGAATCATCATTTGTTAGATCATATATCACCGTTTATTAGATCATTATTCATTTAGAAAGGAGTTGGTTTTCAGTGTACGTTTAGAAGAAAAATGTTGTTCAGTGTGAATGCAGCTTTCTACACTGAGCTCAACAAAAGTCAACGGTCAACTGCCCAATGTCATGGCTTGCCAAGGATGGCTGATTTCTCCAATCATCTTCATTCACAGATCAGAAAAGAACTGTCGGTTGGGTAAAACCTACTTCCTAAAAGGCCTGCAGGCACTTTTGGTCCATGTTAGTTGACTCTGAGACTGCCTAAAGTTGTAGTTTTTTGTTTCCTGTTCTGACATAAGATCAAGATTCTCCCTACCCCGCAGAAGTTAGATAGGAGGTCACCACCACTGTCATTGTCCTCGTTCTTAGTAGCAGCTGGAGATCTGGAGTGGAGTCTGCATGATTTGTATGAAAACGATCACTGGCATTAGAGTCCAATAAATTTCATTCCTTTGTAGTACAGACAAGCTTCATTGGATCGTAAGGAGTAATTAGTTTTGTTTTACTAGATATGATACTATAGGTTGAACAGTAAAAAAATATGAGAGCATCTCCAATAGGCTATGCCGAGATAGTCATTGGAGATGCATACTTGACACAATTTGACTTATCTTTTTTTTTTTATTCATTCAAATTTGACATATTCCGCCTGGTTAGTTTTTGAACCCAGCAACAGTAAGATCCATGACAAATTGTACATAACTTGCTGGCAAATAAATTTAGAGTGAAGTCTGTTGAGGTTGGATGGAACGCCGGTGAATCCATGGAATAAAAAGAATAAGGGGAGATGAAAGGAGGAGAAGCCCATGATCAGGCAATAAGCGACTGCAAGTTGCAGTATCAGCTGGTTTTCTTCAGGACTCTTTGCCCTATTTGGACTTGAGGACGGGATTTCATCTTTCAAGGGTTTTAAGGCTTGATAAAATTATCTCTTATTCTCTCTAGCTTTGCTCAAAGGTTTGAGTGTGTGAGGATTGAGGTATCATGCTTATTTATGCTTATGATTGAGAAAGATTATGGTGCATTATGTGCTTGTATTAGAAGGATTTCTGGGAGGCTGTGAGCATCTTTGTACTCTTAATTTCTACAACAAAGTGGAAAAAAATCTTTTAGTTAATGTGTGGTTTTGACAAACTACGCCAATTTATTGTGCTAGGCTTATTCGTTTGTATTTTCTCTGTTGAATTCTGTCAGATTCATTGTTGATCAATATCAACGATGCCATACATTTCAATTGTACGATCAAAGCCATAATTCTGCTCTAATGTCCTTATAGAGAATTAAGAACACTAACTCTGCTTATATATAAGGAAAAAGTTAGAATGAGATTGCTCTCATTTGGCTTATATGAAGCCAGTCTAAATCGTAGCTGTTAGATCTTGATCTGATGGCTACAAATGACTACAAAGAATTCATCTACCTATTTATTTGACACACTTATCTACCCATTTATTTAATACCCATCTTCATATTGGAATCCAACGACTTAAAGATTTGTCTCATGCTCTTTATATGAGAACGATCTCATGTATATCGTTCTCTATATGTACACTGTTCGTATACTCGCGCTTTGTCTCAGTAGAGAATTTCTAGAATGAGCAGTGTCGAAACCTAAGGACTTGACTACAAGGGGCAAGGCAACATGCCTTTTAGAGTACTGTATCCCGCCACTAATCCCCTCGCATAGAAGGCCCACCCACCAAACGTATTAGGGTTAATTGAAGCAGGGGAGGACGTAGGATTCTTAACTGGGGTCAAAACTAACTAAGCTTTGATTTTTTTTAAAGGGGTCATTGATTTTTGATATAGGGGATAGCATATAAGAACCCTTCCTTTTTCTAGCCCAGGCTGACTGACACAATAGAAGAGGGTTTGGAAAAAATCCAAAGCCAATGAGGGTCAATTGATCACCATAGCTATAACGTGGATCCGCCCCGGGCCATGTTAACGGTGTCCTGGCTATCACACCGACACCCCCGTTAAATAACGCTGATCTCATTATCAAATTGCTGATTGGTTGAAGAGTGAGGGGCCTGCCCTCATGGGTCAAGTCTGCTGCTGGGCACATGAAGCCGTCGCTGGCCAGGGCTTCCCTCTCCCTGTGCACAACTGCACCACCAATATCAGTATCTTGCTTGCGAGGGGCCCAGAAAGTCCATGAGCAGCTCCTCGAGTCTGGGACCCCAGTACGTGAGACGTCACTTGTTCCTGCCTACCTTCAATCCGAATCGTTTCGGTAAGCTCTCAAGTTGTTGGATGAACCGTTTCGGCATTTTCACGCAGCATGGCTGTCTCAAGGAGGCTGCCTATCTCTTCTCCCGCTTGCTCGCCTTGAGCATCTCACCTAATGAGTACACTTTCAGCACCGTCATTCATGCCTACACCACTTTGACGCTGTTAAGCAGCTCCATGCTTGTGCGATTAGAATGGGTGTCCAGTCTAATGTCTTAGTGGGTAGTTGATATATGCAAAATATACACATTTTTATATGCCTTTCTACCTATTTGTTAGTCGTATTTTTTAGTTAAAATAAGGATAATTAATGTTTATCTGTGTTAAGTGAATAATTAGGAGTTTAATGAATAAACGCGCTTAATTGAGTTATTTAGATGCATTAATTGGTTTTAATTGATTTATATTTTATTATGCGTCTAATTACGATTTATTTTTATTTATACAAGTTTTAGAGCTCCATGTTTCAGATTCACAAATACGCGTCAATCAGCTCGTGTGAAGAGATCGAAGATCCGACGGACGTGGTTGGTACGACGGGTTTTAACCCAAGAAAAAGAAAAAAAAGGAATTGAACTGAACCGACCGGTTCCGGTTCGGTTCAGAAAAAAAAAAAAGATCGAAAGCAACCCGAGCCCGATGGCTCGGGCGCCTGGAACAGAACAGAGCACCGGAGGCTCTGTTCTGTCGGAGTGAGCACCGGAGGCTGAAATCCGGCGGCCAGAGGCGGTGGGGTCATGCGCCGGCGATCACGGCGGCGAGGCTGACGAGCATGACGGATGACGGCGGTGGAAAAGAAGCCGGCGACGGGAAAAAAGTCCGGTGTAAACAGAAAAAGGAAAAAAAAAGGGCCGCGATTGGGAAGTCCAAATTGGAAAGATCAGAGGTGTTCTTCGAATGGAAAGTTCGTCAATTGGGAAGGAAATTAGGGTTGGCCGGGATGTTATAAAGGAGGAGGCCGTGGTGGATCAGGGGGCGGACTGTTCTGAAAAGAAAAAAAGAAAACTACTGCTCTGTTCTGAAGAGGTGGGAGTCGCCGGCTCTGTCTGTGGAAGAGGGTCGCCGTCTGGGGTGAATCGAAGGAGGGCGGTTCTGCTGTGTGAAAAGGAGGGAGGCGGCCGGCTGTACTGCTCTGTTTTGGGTGTTCGGTCTGTTCGGTGGTAGCGGCTTTGTCGAGAGGCAGAGGAAGAGGGGGGGGTCAGTCTCCGTCGAGAGGACTGGGAGGCGACTCTGGTTGGTTTTGGGTGACCGGTTGGGCAGGAGGAAGCCGGGAGTTCTGTTCTGTTGTGGTTCTGGTGGCTTTTTGAGAGGAAGAGAGGTGAGGCCGGCGGGGGCATTGTGTGGCGCGACATAGGAGAAGAGAGAAGCTGTCTCTGGGTGGTTTTTGGCTGTTCGGCTGTGCTAGAGAGAAGAACTGGTGCTGAGGAGGAAGGCGAAGGGCTGGCCGGAGAGGGTGAGGACGAGAGGAGCTCTCGACGGCAGATTTTTGCAGATTTGAACGGGTTGTGTAACACCCAAAAAATTTTGTGTGCTTACTAAAATTGATTTATCTAAAAATATTAATTTTGATGCTTGTTTTGCTATATTCTGCACTTTGGAGTTAAAGTATGTGAACGAGAGCTTTCCAACGCCACCGACGGTGTGCAAATCGGAGTTCGGAGCATAAAGTTATGTTAGTTTGAATTTTGGTACGCAGTCGGGGTATGCGATTGATCGCCGGGGTATGCAATTGATCTGGCGGGGGTACGCGATTAATCGTCGGGGTACGCGATAGATTGCAACGGCATTGAATACGGAAATTGCGTTTTGAGTGGATTTTCTTGAGAAAAAGATACCAAATCCTAACCAAACTTGGAGAGGATGTTCATGAGGAGATTTTGGAGGATTTTGGGGGATTCCTATTGGTGGAAAGAGTCCATAATTTAAAAGGAATTATTTAAGAAGAGATTTCCCTAAACTCTATATAAACCCATGAGAGGGGAGTGCTTGGGGGATTCATATCAAACCCTAGCTTGTGCTTTTCTCCTTCCCACGTTCACCCTTCTCCCAAGCCTCTTCAAGCTTGGAGCGGAGGCATCGCTACAAAGCGAAGAAGGCGAACGATGTGTAAAGGGCGAGACTTTTGTGAAACTAAGAGTAGGATGATTTTACCACTATTCTTTGTAATTTATTTCAATCATATGAATGTTTATGATTCAAGTTCTGATGTCAAATATTGTGACCTTGTTTGGGAATGAATATGTGTGGTATTTCTATTCTTGAGTTTGATTATGATTATGCTCTTATATGTGAAGATGTAGGGGTCAATTGATATATGATATGTAATATGATAAAAGGGCATACTTTGATAATTTTAGATAATCTTAGGGTCTATAATTGATCTAAGAAGGGAGTATGGTTGTCTGTTAATAATATATTATCACAATATAATGTGTTATTAAGTGAGATAATCGAGTTTAATGAAGAGTCTTAATCTCGGCCAGAACTGTTTCTGTGCTGACAGTCTGTAGTAAATAATTCATAACTAATTCAAATAAACTCGGAAAAATATGCCGTCTATTGGGTTAGAAACTAGACTCAAATTACTATATACAGTAAAAATTTCAGAGAGTAATTCAATCTGTGCTGACGCCGAGAAGATCCGGAATTCAACTGATATGTAAAAACAGAATACTGTAATTAGGGTAAAAGTAAGAGAAACTTTAACAAAACATTACCCTATGCTAAAATAAGTATACTATGAAAGTAATATGTGTTATGCAAGATCTTACAAAAAGAATTACAGAAGAATGGACTAAGTATAATACTTTAATATCATGGGCTAATGGTGGGTAGTTTGGTGTTTAGTAAGTCTTATGTGTTTCATGGTTGATATTGACTAGACTGCGTTTCAATTGGAAGCCGAACCATCATTCCCTTTGACTAAAGTCTTAAACCTTGAAGTTTGGATCAATGTTTTTATGACCGAGTTGAGTATTGGAATAGTTCCACCTATGTTAAAGCAATGTGTGACACTTCTATTGTTGACACTTTATTTTGATACTTTTATGGTTAGTTATGTGATGATAGAGATTAAGTAATCCCATTGGTACTCCTTTAGTGAGTCAGACTTTTGAAAGAGTATCGAAATCTTTGTTGTACTTCTTTCGTGAGCTAGTTATCAGAATGAATATTTTCTTCATAGAGGATACCTTTCCTTTGAGTAAATAGTTACATCAGAGATTTGTTATAAGAACCTTGTGAGATTTTGCCCAAGAGAGGTAAATTAATTTCCCAGGATGAGAGATAGGTAGTTTCAATAGTACCTGAGTGAAGACATTCGTAGTATGCTGGTAAAAGCCATAATAGACTCCGTCCAGTTGAGAGTTGTAGAATACTCAAAAGCACTTGGATTAGGAGAGACTCTGTCCGGTTGAGAGTTATAGAATACTCAAAAGCACTTGGATTAAGAGAAACTCAGCCAGGGTGAGAGCTAATGATACTCAATAGCCCCTGTGTTAAGAGAAACTCAGCCAGGGTGAGAGCTAATGATACTCAATAGCCCCTGTGTTAAGAGAAACTCAGCCAGGGTGAGAGTTAATGATACTCAATAGCCCCTGTGTTAAGAGAAACTCAGCCAGGGTGAGAGTTAATGATACTCAACAGCCCCTGTGTTAAGGGAAACTCAGCCAGGGTGAGAGTTAATGATACTCAACAGCCCCTGCGTTAAGAGAGATTCAGCTAGGGTGAGAGTTAATAATACTCAAAAGCCCCTAAGTTAAGAAATTCAGCTAGGAAGAGAGTTAATAATACTCAAAAACCCCTAAGTTAAGAGACCCTGCTAGGATGAGAGTTAATGATACTCAATAGCCCCTGTGTTAAGAGAAACTCAGCCAGGGTGAGAGTTAATGATACTCAATAGCCCCTGTGTTAAGGGAAACTCAGCCAGGGTGAGAGTTAATAATACTCAACAGCCCCTGTGTTAAGGGAAACTCAGCCAGGGTGAGAGTTAATGATACTCAACAGCCCCTGCGTTAAGAGAGATTCAGCTAGGGTGAGAGTTAATAATACTCAAAAGCCCCTAAGTTAAGAAATTTAGCTAGGGAGAGAGTTAATAATACTCAAAAACCCCTAAGTTAAGAGACCCTGCTAGGATGAGAGTTAATAAGACTCAAAAGTCCCTGTGTTAAGAGAGTATATCTTTGGACCCTTGTTAGGTTCTCGCCCAAAAAGAGGCATTCCATAAGTATTGATAGAGCCAGTATTCTAGACATGACAGAGGGTTCCAAGGAGAGAACCTCTAGGATAGTTTGGCAAGAAACCACATGGAAGTGGTGATATATGAGAGTGAGAGTTGTAGCTCGATACGCTTGTGATAGTTGAAGTCTCTGTGAATGATGTTTTTCTTATGCACTCACAATGTGTGGATAATTGATTAATTATATTATCTCCATACATTCTAGCTGTTTTGGAGTCTTAGTGACTGATGATGATTTCTGGTAATGCAATTCCTTATATTGGATATTGATATTGTTGATTTGTCAGTTGTTGTTAAAATCTTATGCATTGTTATATATTGTATCTTTTGTGTTTGTGTGGGTTTTGCATCCTACTGAGTATTTCTTCGTAATACTCATGCATCCTGTGATGCAGGCTTGGATAAAGATTAGATTTGGAGAACATTGCAGCAGAAGGAAAAGCTCAAGAATTGCAGTCAGAAAGATTCAAAGTTTATGTTGCTTTTGAAATAAATAGCTGTGACATTAATGGCCTGTGTGCCAAGAAGTTTTAGTGATTTTGTTAAGAGATTTTAATGACTTTTATTTTGGGATAATTCGAGATTAAGAATTTTTATTTCATATGGTTTAATGATGTTGATTCATATGACTGAGTGGGTTTCAATTACACATCCTTTTGAGATGTTGTGGTTGACTGGTGAATGGGTATTCAGTTGCGTTCCCGAAATTCGGCTTCAAGAATTTCTCACCTAAGGGTCGACTTCTGCACTCCGTCAAGGCTTGAAATTTCGGGGCGTGACAGGTTGTCTGTTGAAAAGGGGCTCTATTTTGTTCGAAAGAGGTGCTGAGTCAACACGGGAAAGAAGCTTTACTTTGGCTGGAATTGGGGACTGTCTACTCTGTTCGAGAGAAAGAGTAGAATGGTTGAGGCGTGCAGTTGAGAGACTGTTGCTGAAGGTGGAGGAGAGAGCAAAGCAGGACGGAGAAGCAAGACATACTGAAAGCAGCAAACAGGCTTTTTATTATTTTATCTTTTGTTTAGTTAATTTCTGTGTTTTTAGATTAGTTGAACAATTGATTGCTTAAAAAGAAAATAAAAATTAGAACTTTACATTTCATTACTACTTGCTACATACTCTAGAATTAGGTTGAATATCTTACTAAGTCTCTGAGGGATCGACCTCGTAGCCACTATTCTGCTATAGATTCGTGCGCTTGCGAGTATTATATTAAAATTTACATCAAGTTTTTGGCGCCGTTGCAGGGGACTACGTAGGATAATTTACCAAATTCTTAGAGTAGTTAGTTTTAATTCAATTTAGTTTAATTTTTGTTGCTTATTAGTGTTTTGTCTTTTTGTAGGAGTAAGGGAAGACGCGAAATTCTCGCCAACGTTGGAAGGGCCACCCCTTCCCCTCGTTTGCATTCTTTTACCTTCTCTTTTAATTTTTTTAGGTGTTTGGTATTTTTATATTTCTTTCTGTGATTGCATACTTGTGTTAGTTGCGATTTTTAGGTTTGTTCTAGATATTTGATTTTTAGTGTCGTTAATTAGTGTATGCTTGGTCGTCGGTCACTGGGTGAACAGCTTGCACCTCTTGACCTAGAAATTGAAAGAACTTTTAAAGCAAGACTCAAACATACAATGGATGTTACACATCAATTAGGTAACATGGAAAATGAGAATGTGAGGAAGACATTAAAAGATTATTCATCCCCCATTCAATTCAACTCACCTTCCTGCATAGTGTTGCCGCTCACCACGGCACACCACTTTGAGTTGAAACCAGGGGTGATGCAACTTTTGCCCACATTCTATGGTTCCAATAAAGAAGATCCCTATAATCATGTTAAAGAGTTCCTTGACATTTGCGCTATATTTAAATTCCAAAATTTCTCTGATGAATCTGTTAGGTTGCTCCTCTTTCCCTTTTCTTTGAAAGAAAAAGCGAAAGCGTGGTTGAACTCTTTAGAAGTTGGAACAATTAGGAGTTGGGATCAATTAGCTGAAAAATTTTTGAACAAATTCTTCCCTGTTCATAAAACTCATGCCCTTCGTTGAGAAATTACAAATTTCATGCAGAAGGAGGGTGAACATTTTTATGAGTGTTGGGAAAGATGGAAGAATTTGCTCCTTAAGTGTCCACACCATAGATTTTTAAAGTGGCAACAAGTTCAATTCTTCTATGACGGTTTAACACCTCAGAACCGTCAAATGGTTGATGCCGCTAGTGGTGGGTCAGTTATGATGAAGAGTGCTGAAGAAGCATGGGATTTTATTGAGACTCTATGCGAGAATTCTCAGCAATGGGATTGCTCAAGTAGAGTTGACAGAACGTTTCCTTTTCAAAAGAAAGGAGGCGTATATGAGGTAGACAATAATGCACATTTGATTTCCAAGATCGACAGCCTGACACAACGCTTTGATGCGTTGATGTCTGCTGGTGGGCCCCAAATGCCATCACATGTCAATGTGTGTGCTATTTGCTCTAACCCCTCCCATGTCACACAAAACTGTCCTTCTAACACCTCTGGAGTGGAATACAATAGTGATCAGGCTAATGCTATAAATGCCTTTCCTCGACCTGGTAATAACCCATATTCGGAAACTTATAACCCAGGTTGGGCAAGGCATCCCAATTTTTCATGGTCCAAAGGACCGCATCAAGGAGGACCTCCAGGGTACCCTCCCAATCAATCTTACCCTCAACAAGTTCAAACATTCCCTACACAACCCAAGAAACCATCTCTTGAGGATACTTTGAATTTGTTCATACAAAGCTCTCTACAATTTCAAAAATATACCCAACATTCTTTACATGCCAACTCGCAAGCAATTGCGAAGCTGGAACTTCAAATGGGTCAATTGGCTTCTGCATTAAATGAGAGGGAAAAAGGTAGGTTCCCTAGTCAACCTGTAGCTAATCCCAAAGGACAATTTGAAGTGGGATCTAATTCTTGTCAAGACCAACCTCCAGCGCAAGTTAAAGCCATAACTACACTTAGGAGTGGTAAACAGATTGACAACAATGTTGAACCACCTAAGACTGCCATAGAAACAATCGCTAGAAAGGGTGAGAACCAAGAGAGCACCACTAGACCAGACGTGAGTCCTGTTACATCGAAGAAGAGCCTAGAAGCTTCTTCGTGTCCTGAGTCTAGCCATATGCCACCCTATATACCCAAGGCACCTTTTCCTCAAAGACTTGCAAAAACATCTCAAGGGAACAAATTTGATGAGACAATGGAAATTTTTAAGAAAGTGCAAATCAATATTCCATTGCTCGATGCTATTAAGCAAGTTCCCGCATATGCAAGATTCTTAAAAGACATGTGCACCCAGAAAAGAAAATTGAATGCACACAAGAAAGTGTTTCTCACTGAACAAGTTAGCTCAATTCTTAAGTATAACACTCCTCCTAAGTTTAAAGATCCAGGATGTCCCACAATTTCATGCGTTATAGGAGACCATAAAGTGGAGAGGGCATTGTTGGACTTAGGAGCTAGTGTAAATTTGCTACCATTCTCTGTTTATGAGCAACTTGGATTAGGGGAGTTGAAACCGACTACCATAACACTGCAACTTGCAGACAGATCAGTTAAAGTCCCACGCGGTGTTATTGAGGATGTTCTGGTTCAGGTGGACAAATTTTACTTCCCAGTAGATTTTATTGTCTTAGATACCCAACCTGTGCAGAATCCTGGTAGTCAGATTCCTGTGATTTTGGGAAGACCATTCTTAGCCACATCCAATGCCATAATAAATTGTAGAAATGGGGTTATGAAGTTGTCTTTTGGCAATTTAAAAGTCAAACTCAATGTCTTTAATGTTAGACAACAACCCCCGGAGACGGATGATTCTTTTGCAGTGAATATGATTGAAAGTTTAGTGGAAGAATCTCTGCAAACTGTTTTAAATGATGATCCCCTCCAAACATGTTTAACTCATTTTGGCTTAGACTTTGACATCGAAGGGTCCATTAGAGACGTCAATGCATTACTTGACTCTACCCCTATATTGGACCCGACCAAATGGACAGCCAGGGTGGAACCTCTTCCAGTTCCCGAGTCTAAACTTGTCCCATCTATTGAAAAACCACCCCAACTTGACCTAAAACCATTACCTGATACACTTAAATATGCGTTTTTAGGTTCTTCTGATACCTTGCCTGTTATCATCTCTTCAGACCTTAATTCAGAACAGGAAGGCAAGTTGCTTAATGTTCTTCGCGAACATAAGACAGCTTTGGGGTGGACAATAGCAGACATTAAAGGTATAAGTCCTGCTCTGTGTATACATCACATTTACCTTGAGGAGCATGCAAAATCTTCCCGTGAAATGCAACGCAGACTTAACCCTAATATGAAGGAGGTCGTCAGAACCGAGGTGCTAAAATTGTTAGATGTTGGCATCATTTACCCCATATCAGATAGCACTTGGGTCAGCCCCGTTCAGGTTGTTCCTAAGAAGTCAGGGATCACAGTAGTCAAAAATGATAATAATGAATTAGTCCCCACCCGAATGACCACTGGGTGGCGGGTTTGTATTGACTACAGAAAATTGAACTCGGTCACGAGGAAAGATCACTTTCCTTTGCCATTCATTGATCAGATGCTTGAGAGACTTGCTGGTCATAGCTACTATTGCTTTTTAGATGGCTATTCAGGTTACAATCAAATTCCCATTGCTCCAGAGGATCAAGAAAAGACCACATTCACTTGTCCTTTTGGAACATATGCATATCGTCGCATGCCATTTGGGTTATGTAATGCACCCGCCACATTCCAGCGGTGCATGATGAGCATATTTTCATATATGGTTGAGCGATTTCTTGAAATTTTTATGGATGACTTCTCGGTGTTTGGATCCTCTTTTGATGAATGTTTACACCACTTGTCTCTTGTCTTGGCAAGGTGTAAAGAAACAAATCTTGTGCTAAATTGGGAGAAATGTCACTTTATGGTTTGTCAAGGGATAGTTCTGGGGCATGTTATTTATAATAAAGGAATTGCAGTTGATGAGGCCAAAGTTGACTTAATTTCAAGTCTGCCTCCACCAAAATCAGTAAAGGAGGTTCGATCTTTTCTTGGCCATGCTGGGTTTTACAGAAGATTCATCAAAGACTTTAGCAAAATTTCAAGACCTTTGTGCAATTTGCTTGCTAAAGAAACTCCTTTTGTCTTTGATGATGATTGTTCTAAAGCGTTTGATCAACTTAAGCAATTTCTCACATCTGCACCCATCATCCAACCACCAGACTGGAATTTACCTTTTGAGCTCATGTGTGATGCATCCGATTATGCGGTTGGAGCTGTCTTGGGGCAGCGGGTGAATAAGATACCCCATGTCATCTATTATGCAAGTAGAACTCTCAATGATGCTCAACTCAATTATTCTACTACAGAAAAAGAGTTGTTGGCTGTAGTTTTTGCTCTAGACAAGTTCCGATCATATCTCTTAGGATCCAAGGTCATAGTGTTTTCAGATCATGCAGCTTTGAAATATCTTCTTTCAAAGAAAGACACTAAACCTCGTTTAATTCGTTGGGTCCTATTACTTCAAGAATTTGATATTGAGATAAGAGACAAGAAAGGTTCTGAAAATGTTGTTCCTGATCACTTGTCTAGACTTATTGACGAGTCTGCTGAGGAACCCTTACCTTTGAATGAGTCATTCCCTGATGAACAACTTTTTGTTGTCTCTCAATTGCCTTGGTATGCTGATATTGTTAATTATCTTGTCACAACTCAACTTCCTGAACATTGGACAAAACAAGATAAATCCAAATTCTTCGCCGAGGTTAAGCATTTTTTCTGGGATGATCCATACCTGTTCAAGTATTGCCCAGATCAAATCATTAGGAGATGTGTGCCGGAGCATGAAGTTGATAGTATCATTTCTTTTTGCCATGCTCATGCATGTGGTGGCCATTTCGGTGCGAAAAAGACTGCTGCAAAAATTTTGCAGAGTGGTTTTTATTGGCCTACTTTATTCAAAGATACTCATGAATTTTGCACAAAATGTGACAGATGCCAACGTATGGGTACACTATCACGTAGGTCCATGATGCCCCTTACTAACATCCTGATTGTTGAACTTTTTGATGTTTGGGGTATTGACTTCATGGGCCCATTTCCTCCATCGTTTGGTTATCTCTATATCCTCGTTGCTGTAGATTATGTTTCCAAATGGGTAGAGGCAATTCCCTGCAAAACAAATGATCACAAAGTGGTGGTTCGGTTCTTGAAAGAAAACATATTTTCTCGTTTTCTAACCCCTCGTGCAATTATAAGTGATGGTGGTACACATTTTTGCAATAGAGCTTTTGAATCACTTCTGAAAAAGTGCTCCGTTACTCATAAAATTGCAACTCCATATCATCCGCAGACTTGTGGACAAGTAGAAGTTTCAAATAGGGAAATTAAACGCATTCTTGATAAAACGGTTCGTCCCGACCGAAAGGATTGGTCTGAAAGATTAAATGATGCATTGTGGGCTTACCGTACTGCTTTTAAGACACCAATTGGAATGTCTCCCTATAGACTTGTATTTGGAAAACCTTGTCATTTACCTGTGGAATTAGAACATCGTGCTTATTTGGCCATCAAAACTTTTAACTTTGATATGGACAAGGCTGGAACACTTCGAAAATTGCAACTCAATGAATTAGACGAAATTCGTAATGAGGCTTATGAGAATGCGAAGATTTACAAAGCAAGGACCAAAGTTTTTCATGATCAGTCAATCCTGAAAAAGTCATTTGCGCCCGGTCAAAAAGTTTTGCTCTATAACTCCAGGTTACATCTCTTCCCATGAAAGCTCCGTTCCCGATGGTCTGGACCTTTCATTGTGCACAAAGTATTTTCCCATGGAGCGGTTGACATTCAGAACCCTAAAGATGGAACTATTTTCAAAGTTAATGGGCAAAGATTGAAACCATATTTAGAGGGTTTTACTGAGAGAGAGGAGATTGTTCTAGATTTGGATGAACCTAATGCTCCTACATGATTTTTGGTTACGTCTGGCTGAAGACATAAAACTTAGCGCTCTTGGGAGGCAACCCAAATTTTTGGTTTTTGATAGTTTTTTATATTTGTTTAATATTTAGGTTGTTGATACATGTGTGGGGATGCTACAATCTAGGTTTGGGGGTGTATTTTCTTTTTCCATATTTTGTACTTACTCCTCATTCTTAGTTTGTGTGTTTCAATGCTCTACATCTACCCTGCGGCATCTCCATTCAGGTGATTTCTTTCCTTACACTCCTTTTCTTTTATTCATCATTGTGATATTTATTTTGGTAAACATTGAGGGCAATGTTTCGTTTAGGTTTGGGGGTGTAGAAAAGAAAAGTAGTATTCCTTTGGTTTTTATTTTATAAAAAAAAAATTGAAAAAAAACAAAGAAAAAAAAACCCATAAAAATTTACTTAGTTTTAGGTCGTTTGTTAGTAATTTTCTTAGGTTTTGATAGTTTATCCCTTTATGATGCATACTTTAATTTTTAAGAGATTAATTTGCATTGGAAGTGTGAGTAAGTATACTGGAGGATAGAGAACTTAACTGAGCAATATCTTTCTGTTACAGTCCTCTTGGAACATGTGCTTGAGCTAATAAAACTCACTCACACACACTAGTTACATAAAGTAATACCATCTAGAGATTTGTTGAATGCCAATTTACAGTGGGATATCTTTAGTCAGAGTCATTGGAGGATATGTGGTTGTCTGTTGAGCTTAAAAGATCATGATAGACCATTTACTTGGCTATGGCAAGGGATTGGAACCGGAAATAGGTTGAGAGTATAATACAGCCTGGACGGAATAAAGATGTGCTGAAAAATATGAATGCTGAAAAGAAAAAAATGCGAAAAATGAAAACAAAATGAATGAAAGAAAGGGGCTGCTTGACTTTATAGGATTAACTTAGGCTGATGCTCGGGCCCGAAGCGGTCTCTTAAAACCTAATGCCCTAAGCTAATTTGGCTGGGAGTCATTGGCCTGAGTCATTGCTAAACCTAAGCATCTTGAAGTCAGGCCTTACACAGTCCTAGCGAAAAAACAGAAAAAAAAGTCTATGGTGTATTATCCTCTCAAATCTAGAATGTTGGACCCGAAGGAGGCGCGCAGATCTGTGCTATCATGAACCTAAAGATTACGACGACTGTGTTGATTCTGATGTTCTTTGGTTAATGGGTCACACTGGATCTGTATAAAACAGAGATTTAGAATGTATTGCTACAATGTTCTACACTTTTACTATATAAAGTATCATGATATATCATATTGAGCAGAAACTTCCAAGATAAAGGTGTAGAATAAAACCACTTACTTGAGGGCTTCTATATTCCAGTTGATTATAAATCCAAGTACATGTGGTTGATTTTTTTAAACATTGCAGTTTGCATTCGAAGGGATATTAGGATTGTTTGTTTTGTAGTGATTTTCTATTTCTTTTTTACACTTAGATTATATAGGTTGACTTCATAAATACATGTTTGTGGGTAGCATGGCTGCAAACCCTCACGAGACTTCACTTGTCCAGCCAGGGACACCTGGGGGTTTAAAAGGCTTGTTGCATACGCTAAATGCAATCGCGATTTCCTGCAAAAGTGGATTAGTTAGATTTCTTTGTTTTGTTTTGTTTTGTTTTGCTCGAGGACTAGCAAAATGTAGGTTTGGGGGTATTTGATATATGCAAAATATACACATTTTTATATGCCTTTCTACCTATTTGTTAGTCGTATTTTTTAGTTAGAATAAGGATAATTAATGTTTATCTGTGTTAAGTGAATAATTAGGAGTTTAATGAATAAACGCACTTAATTGAGTTATTTAGATGCATTAATTGGTTTTAATTGATTTATATTTTATTATGCGTCTAATTACGATTTATTTTTATTTATACAAGTTTTAGAGCTCCATGTTTCAGATTCACAAATACGCGTCAATCAGCTCGTGTGAAGAGATCGAAGATCCGACGGACATGGTTGGTACGACGGGTTTTAACCCAAGAAAAAAAAAAGGAATTGAACTGAACCGACCGGTTCCGGTTCGGTTCAGAAAAAAAAAAAAGTTCGAAAGCAACCCGAGCCCGATGGCTCGGGCGCCTGGAACAGAACAGAGCACCGGAGGCTCTGTTCTGTCGGAGTGAGCACCGGAGGCTGAAATCCGGCGGCCAGAGGCGGTGGGTCATGAGCCGGCGATCACGGCGGCGAGGCTGACGAGCATGACGGATGATGGCGGTGGAAAAGAAGCCGGCGACGGGAGAAAAGTCCGGTGTAAACAGAAAAAGGAAAAAAAAAGGGCCGCGATTGGGAAGTCCAAATTGGAAAGATCAGAGGTGTTCTTCGAATGGAAAGTTCGTCGATTGGGAAGGAAATTAGGGCTGGCCGGGATGTTATAAAGGAGGAGGCCGTGGTGGATCAGGGGGCGGACTGTTCTGAAAAGAAAAAAAGAAAACTACTGCTCTGTTCTGAAGAGGTGGGAGTCGCCGGCTCTGTCTGTGGAAGAGGGTCGCCGTCTGGGGTGAATCGAAGGAGGGCGGTTCTGCTGTGTGAAAAGGAGGGAGGCGGCCGGCTGTACTGCTCTGTTTTGGGTGTTCAGTCTGTTCGGTGGTAGCGGCTTTGTCGAGAGGCAGAGGAAGAGGGGGGGTCAGTCTCTGTCGAGAGGACTGGGAGGCGACTCTGGTTGGTTTTGGGTGACCGGTTGGGCAGGAGGAAGCCGGAGTTCTGTTCTGTTGTGGTTCTGGTGGCTTTTGAGAGGAAGAGAGGTGAGGCCGGCGGGGCATTGTGTGGCGCGACAGAGGAGAAGAGAGAAGCTGTCTCTGGGTGGTTTTTGGCTGTTCGGCTGTGCTAGAGAGAAGAACTGGTGCTGAGGAGGAAGGCGAAGGGCTGGCCGGAGAGGGTAAGGACGAGAGGAGCTCTCGACGACAGATTTTTGCAGATTTGAACGGGTTGTCTGTTGAAAAGGGGCTCTGTTTTGTTCGAAAGAGGTGCTGAGTCAACACGGGAAAGAAGCTTTGCTTTGGCTGGAATTGGGGACTGTCTACTCTGTTCGAGAGAAAGAGTAGAACGGTTGAGGCGTGCAGTTGAGAGACTGTTGCTGAAGGTGGAGGAGAGAGCAAAGCAGGACGGAGAAGCAAGACATACTGAAAGCAGCAAACAGGCTTTTTATTATTTTATCTTTTGTTTAGTTAATTTCTGTGTTTTTAGATTAGTTGAACAATTGATTGCTTAAAAAGAAAATAAAAATTAGAACTTTACATTTCATTACTACTTGCTACATACTCTAGAATTAGGTTGAATATCTTACGAAGTCTCTGAGGGATCGACCTCGTAGCCACTATTCTGCTATAGATTCGTGCGCTTGCGAGTATTATATTAAAATTTACATCAGTAGTTCACATTTAGTTGCTTATGGGAAGTTGCCTGATGTTGTTTCTTATACGACGTTACTATGCGGGTACTTGAAGCATGGTTGGTCCGATGATGCTCTTGATCTTTTTAAGAGAATGCCACGAAAGAATGTGGTTTCATGGAATGCGATAATAAGTGGTTTCAGACAAACAGGTGAAACTGAAGAGGCTGTGGACTTTTTTGTTGAAATGTGTAGGGAAGGAATAAAGCCCAACGAATCGACTTTCCCTTGGGGAAATGATATTTGTACAGCAGATTCCTACACATTTTCCATACACAGCTGATGTGTATGGAAATGAAAGAGTGAACTGATGTGGGGTGATGTATATGGAAATACACATCAGCTCACCCACTCATTTCCATACACATCAGCTGTGTATGGAAATATGTAGGAATCTACTGTAGGGTTATCACTGCCCTTTTCCTTGCGTTTTTGCTGCAGCGGCCGATATAGCAGCACTTGGTATGGGAAGAAGTTTTCATGCCCATGCTATAAAATCGTTAGTAATGCAAGATATCTTCGTTGTTAATTCTATAATTAGCTTTTATGCAAAGTGTGGTAGCATGGAGGATAGTCTTTTAGCATTTAACGAGCTCTCAAGAAGAAATATTGTTTCATGGAATGCTTTAGTTGGAGGATATACGCAGAATGGCAGAGGATCTTTAAAGGACTTTGCCAAACGAGAATAAAACCCAACAGTGTGACTCTTCAATTGTGTCTTGTTTGCATGTACTCAGGTAGGTTTAATTGACGAGGGCTATGCTGTTTTTGATGAAACCAGGAGAGAAGAACCTAGTTTGCGAAGAGCTGAGCATTATGCTTGCATGCTTGACGTGCTGTCACGATGCGGCAGATTTGAAGGGGCAAAGAAGTTTAGTGAAGAACTGCCTTTTGATCCAGAAATTGGGTTTTGGAATGCTTTAATTGGTGGATATCACGTCCCCTCAAACACTGAATTGGTCGAGCTTGCTGCCTCAAAAATTCTATCTCTAGGTCCCGAGGACACGTCTTCCTACATCTTGCTGTGTAATGCATATTCAGCAGTTGGTAGTTTTCAAAATGTTTCAATGATGAGGAAGGAAATGAAGAAAAAAGGAATGATGAGGGTCCATGGTTGTAGTTGGATAGAGATTAGCAACAAGATTCACATCTTTGTTAATGGAGACAGAAGACATTAAAATCAATGAGATACAGTCTCTTGACGGTATGTTTTGAGCATCTTAATAGAAGTATGACCACTGAGACTAACTACAGTTATCACACGGTTGAGATATATGAATGCTGATATGATAGATGACCACCTCACTACCTATAGATACACACTCTTGAGGATATATTTTGAACATCTCAAGAAAAAGAGACTCCCTGAGAATTAAGATATCACATGGTTGATTATTTCTTCATTCTGATACGACAGAGGTGGCATGTGAATTACATGGTTTAGATGTCTGTTCTTAGTAACATACCAATCTGGTGGCATGTTTCTTCATGCTAGTATGACAGAGAGGGCCTTAAATTACTTGATACCTGTTAACTGCATCCCTAGGCACCTGCTCCCAGAAACATCACCAATCTAGTGACATATTTGTCTCCATCTTCTGCTTAGTTTTTATCAGTATTCATGTCTTGGAAATCCTAACCGGGGCAAGGACGCAAGGTCCTTCCACAAATCCATTGAAGAACCTCCAGGCTCCAACTGAAGCCTTTCTTAAAGCCTAATATTCTTGTGGCCAGTACTGGAAAATGCCTCCAAGCCCCGCATTATCTTCCTACTTTCTGACTCAGAGGTCCCCCTGGAACCGATTGGACATCTCTTTAGTTGCAGCAGCCTGCACCATCTTGATCATTTTCAGCTTTTACCACATCTTTAAATTCCGACATGCATCGTCAAGAGATCGTAACTTGAGGGAACTTCTCGAGTCACACCCAGATAATTCTTCTTCAAAGTTTCAAAAACATGGGCTGCACTTTGCCAACTTACAAGCCCTCCCTGCAATTGAGTTCAGGAAAACAGATGGGGAAGTTGCTGATCCAAATGATAATGACTGTGCTGTTTGTTTGGGGCAATTTGAAGAGGGTGATTGGGTGAGATTACTGCCTGGATGTGCTCATGTCTTCCATATTTCCTGCATTGATACTTGGTTCCAATGTCATTCGACTTGTCCACTCTGTAGATTGCATGTGATGGATGTGTTTGAGAGCTCCCAGGGCTATCCAATATCAGCTGACACTTCGTTGGAGACTTTAAGCAGAGAGGATCCCCATAGCCACAGGATGGACGACTCCCAAGTTCTCGAGTTATTGCCCACTGCGGTGTAATAGTTTCTTTAGTTTTGTTTTTTGGTTTTTGATGCATGTGTAAGTCGACCCCCATCCCCCCAAAGTGCCACATGCCCTCAACAGGGTTCAAAGGGGATCATTTGGGCCCACTTTTTTGGGGACCAGCAAGCAGCAGTGTCATTTAGTAGCTTCATCACTTATGAATTACAACGTGTACCTATAGATGGATTACCTTCTATTTGCCAAAGAATTACTGTAAGTAACAGTATCTCAATTGTATATAGAATGTATTGAACTATTCACTTGCTGAAATGCAAATTGGAAGAGAGAAATTTATGTTCCACTATATTGTGCCAAACATTTTTTCTCATTAAATAAATATTCTCTCTTGTTTTTTTTTTTTTGCAATGGTTCGTCGAGTAGTCAATGCAAGCATTCAAAACAAGCCACTCCTCCCTACTGGTGGCGTTTGCATAACAAAAGTCATATTTGATAACGTAAACGTAATAAAAGTGGCTGGCATTGAAGATAGTTTTTTCATCAGTCAGCTCATATATCCAATTTATTTATTGCCGATTGAATAAGAAAGCCTGCATTAAGTTTTTTTTTCCAAGAAAGACATCTCAACTGGTCTATGCATCAGATTAACTTATCTTATTGCAATAGATCTCAAAAAAGAAATATACATCGTAATTTGTACTTGGCCTCTCTTCTCAACTGTGAGAATGCCCGAGACAAATTTGACTTACAATTCCTAGCATGCCATAAAACCAAGTCTGCAGGTTCTCCCCTCCAGTACTAGCATTTCTTCTCAATTTTCCTGTAAAATATTTGCCTTCTAAGTCCTATCTCCCATGTTGATGTGAAGTACAAACGATACTTGCGTTATTAGGGCTAAACACATTAATGTTTCAACACAAATGAGCAAATGGTCAACCAGTGGAATCCTCACGCCAGCAAACAGCTGCACAAGCTAGAGAAAAATTTTTGAGGACTTTATTAGGAACATGTTCACAGGTACAGAATGATAGAATCCACATACATGATAATCACCAAGAAAATGGGCTCGCTCCTAACAAAAATATCTCATTCTCCATATCTCTCACCCATTGACACACTCGATTGCAAGTCTTTATTGCCAAAGCCTGCAATGCCATAGTCCAAGAAATTAAATTTACTGCAAGATTCTGATAAATATAATTTCACTGGAAGTTTGCAGTACCTTATCAGCTAGAGGATCAAATGCTGCATAAAGTTCAAAATCTGGTGTGATCCAGCACAATAAAACTGCCATAAAAGAAAAGATATTGAGCAAACAAACATCCAAAGCAAAGCACTTGCAAATGGATTTTATGAAGAAAAAAAAATCATCTCTACACGTTATCCTAATTATTATATCACGACAATCTGCTAAATCATGTCACTGGAGTTACTCGGTTGCAAAATAGTAACATCTTACCATAATGTTCATCTCTTCTAAATTGTGTTTTATGCGGTCCATTTTCTCTACCATGCATTGAAGCATATAGATTTTGGTACGCCCTGTATAATCTGGAATAAGACATTATTCTTTGTTGTCAAATAGATCAGCAAGTATCAATGTCTCACCGAATAAAGGATTAGCTCACCTTTTTTGCTGTCTTGTATGGATTATGGGTGATGAGAAATCGGAGGACACATACTGATCAAGGAAAATACTCCTATACATGAAGTGCCAAAGTCCGGAAGGCCCGCCAGTCCCTATATACAAATGTTCAGATCTCTCTGGGGATTCAGGTGCAAGTCTATCCTGCTTCAATTGAGGAGACGAAGAGGCCGCATGAACAGAGGAGTCAACTGGCAGATCTTCAACACGAAGTCCACCTTCAATCATCGACCTTTGAGCTTCACTCAGAACATTCGACTTGATAAGGACATTCTCAATGCGGATCCTATATATAGAAGTAACCAATCTTTAAAATTCAATATAACAGAGCACACTAATTATACAATCTAACTGAAATCCCACATGTTGCTATTTTACAGGAAATGCATCAAAGTCTAAGAATTACAATAACTTAGAGGGAAAATGGGGCTCTGATCCCAAAATGTTTTGTGTATTGGGTGCCAGAAAGATGTTTGTTCATGCACAACCAGAAGCAAAAGTTTACCTGCAATCTTTCAGATGATAAAAGGAGTCGGAACTAGTTGTTAGCAATATCAAGTATGTATCAACCTGCCAAAAAGGACAGTTACGAATCATATGTTGACTGTAGGTTTCATCACAAAGCAGTCTTAAAAGAAAGCTTTGGGTCTGTTACTATTTCAACAAAAGAGAACAGCTTTTGAGATGGAACTCACATCTAAGTAATGAACATAAGCATACAAAAAAGCCATGGGATTATATCTTGGCAAACATATTGGCGAAAATGATTCGGATGTCCTGTGAAAAGGAGAACAAAAGAATGTCAAAAAAACCTATATAAATGCTTAAAATCCATAGCAGTTTCCAGGTATGCTCAAGAATATAATTCCTCCAATTCATCAGAACAGTGCACTGTCCAATTACCAAAGCTAGATCATGAAGGATGTTCACAACAAGTTTAGAAAAGTTATATCTATTCCGAATTCCGGGATGGGAGGATCCGGATAAGAATTCTTTAATAAACAATAATAACAAGTTAATGAGCAAACAGCTAGTAGAACGAAAATCTATACTAACCTGAATGATTCAGAAGACAAGACAAAATTGGAAAGTAAGAACATATCATCTGGATGAAGAGAAGCCTTTTGGGCTCCCACAAGACTAATAACCTGAATCAAGAAGTAAGAAAACATGTTATGCTATAACATTATAATTCATTGCTACAAAGAGCCAGTAAATAATAATAATTAGGATTGCAAACAACAAAATTAACCTTGTGCTTGCACATTAGTATAGCAAACAGTGCACCAGAATCTGCAACATCGTGCAGAATAGCACCCGCAGCTTGTCTTGTAGGATAAGCAAGAGGAAGACACGTATATGCATGTAAAAAAGTAGCAGGATTCCTGAAAAAAAAATGTAGATGAAAAAAAGTATCAATGTAGCAATGGTCAGCTACAACAATTTAATATTTTATTAAGTGAATACAATGTGAGGACACCTAAAATGCAAGATGACCAAAATGCCATAAGCACGTTCCATTGAAAAATTTGCTGAATCATTTTAATGCATCTTCGCTATTTCCCCAGAAAAGAAGGAAAATACGAACTGAGTCTTGCATGCTCAAGTGTGAAGCCAGTTGAGGCGTTTTAGTCATATGAAATGCGAGAGCTGCCCTAGAAAATTTTGATAATGGTAAAATTCGCAGAAACATCTAGGAGAAGAGGTCAAAAGTGAATTTAAACAAAAGAGGGGAAAATATTCGGGTTTATACGTATATGTTTGAATTGATGTTGTGTCATGCTTCCATGTAAAAACAGACTGCCCTTCATTGTTACCAGCTTTGTGATGGAAGATGACCATATTAATAATTCAAGTATAACAATAATCTCAATATGCCAATCCACATAAATGAAAAGGCCCATCATGAAGAAGACGAAGTGGACATTGATTTTGTGTCATGCATCAAGGGCATCCAGCGCAAAACATTCCATTATGTGTTTTTGCATGGATTCTGTAGAATCATTAGTCAAATATGGTGTAGAATCCATGGCGTCATCCCCATATAGTTGGGATAAGGCGTACAATAATGGAGATGATGATGATGACAATTTGTTGGAATTGATAGGGTCTCATGTCAAAGTCAACTGATGAAGCAAATTCTAGTGAGGTATATGATGGATAGTCACTTAATGAATCTAAGCTATAAGTAAGCTACTCCTGAGAGTGTAGATTGGTATAATTGATCAATATAGATCCCAGTTTTTTTCTATTGGTATCAAGAGCCTCGCCAGCATGCCGTATGCCTAACAACCAACAGTTCTTGCAACGTACTTCCTGTCTCCCTCTGTCCCGCATTAATTGTCTAGATTATCCCTCCAAAATGAACTTAGTTCATTCCGAGATTTCAGATTCAGACAATTAATTTGGAACATAGGGACTATATAAATAGGTTGGGTTCATGACTTATTATATTCAGGTATAAGTGATTTAAATTATTCTGCCATATTTTACAAGAAAACTAAACTAAATTTTTTTCTAAACCAAGGTAACCTCCCATATATATTTGTTTAACGATACTATGGAGATTATAACATTGTGAAGATGCCTTACATAGATAACAGCAGAACAATAATGAACAGTTTACACAATTTCTATACATAAGTAACTCACAACTACATTTCGAGGTATAAATTTCTCAAGCAAAAAGCATTGTCTTCGCAAAAAGAAAGAGGAAAAACAAACCAACTGAAGGCATGGACCAGAGAAGAGAATACGGCTTCAGTTCCCCCAAGTAATGGCGTCATATCAAACTTTGGATTCTTCTCAAAGCATCTATTCACAGACTTTGTCAAGATAAGTAGCATCTGAATTCAAATGAAGTTTCGATTATTAAAATTAACTACTGGAAAAAAAGAAGAAAGAATGTCAAAATCCATGTATACCAAGGCTAGATCATCCGCTTATCTGTAGAGAAGCTAACTAGGAAAATAAAAAAACAACGAGAATAACTCGATTTTACCTGGTCGTAGATAAGCTCCAATTGTCCCCTTAATGATTCATACGGCTCCTCAGTACAGCTTATGCAAACAAGGTAAATGGGACCTTTTACAAGGAAAATGATCTGAAAGCAGAATTAAAAGATCGATCAACTATGGTACTAAGAACGCGACTTGAGTGAGTTATACACCTACAATAAAACGAAAAAAGCTCACTCACAATCAAAGATTGGATGTAATATGCGATAACCCTTTCATTTTTTTCATTAATATCCCGGTCAGAATTCAACAGAAAGAGAAACAGTGGATACATAATAATTCATAAAATAATTTGGAAAAAGATCTTAGCAGCGGAGAATCTTTTAAATTGCAAAAAATCTAGGTGTAACTACTGACCACTGTACGCCTTACCCAAAAACTATTAGGGAATCTCCTTGTAGGATGGAGCCTGCAATTACTTTGTATTTCCTATAAATGATGACCAATTTAGGGAATACAGTTTACTAATGCCAATTAGGTAGAGGGAAGAATGTTCCAGCAAGGATCTATTCGTGGCAATATACTAATAACGAAATTATTATTTTTTTCACAAATTTATACAACTATTTCAGACACGTAGTAAGATTGCCTCGATGCAGAACTCTCACTAAAGGGTACACGAAGATTGCTTTAGATATCTAAACCCTTAAAAGTTTGGAGATTATTAGTTTGGGGACTATATAATTAAAAAAAAAAAAGAAGTTAAGCTCACCAGGTGCTTCCCAGCTCTTATGAACTTGATACGATCTCCTCTGTAAATAGGTATATACAATAAATCAGAAGCTACTACGAAGATTAACTCCTTTCCTATACTAAACGAATAACATTCACATCATCCTATTATACAATAGCAAAAATCTCTTCAACCATGTACCCATTCTGGACAAAAGATATAATGGCTTGTAATGTCGCTGAAAATCCAGCAAGTTTATACTCATCTCCATATCTGGAAACAAAAATGAATAAGTTACTTGTCTTGCATCACAAAATTTAAATAGCAAAGGACATCTAGTCCTAAGTAAATAGATATTGTAGTTAACCTAGAGTATATGGGCTTCCCCGAGTTGCTCAACACAAAAAAGTGTTTTTTCCTTTTTCTCCAGGAAATTGAAGCATCATCCTGCACTTAATTCCCAAAAAAACATTTACATAATTAAATTAAATACTACATCCTGCACAACAAGCACAAAATAGCCAATAAAGTTCATTAATCAACTACAGCAAACCTAGACAATGTCACACAGGCTTTCAACATTCACACTATCCTAGACTTAAAAACTTGACCAGTGTTCACATGCTAAAAATAAAGACGCTAATCATTATCTCAACCAGCTGCCCATGTTTCATGAGAAATTCAAGCCATACCTCACCACATTGTGCAAAACCTAACTCAATCAACAATGGCAATCGAGTTGTCACATACGGAATCCATACATCACTCCTAATTTCTTTACTTCTACGATTGAAAACAAGTTTCAAAATAGTCGCTTGTCAGAAAATCAAAAATTATGAATGAACACCAAGAACGGTTAATATCACTGATGTAACTTCACCTCTTTTCCAAATTTCTTTGCCAAAAAAAGTACATAAACGGATAATTAGTAACAGAGACAATATATTTTCTTTTATAATCCAAAATTTAACACTCAACTGCCGCATGCATAGTTTCTAAGCTGCCTTTACATCAGGTACTTATAATTTTTTTCCTAAAAACGATCGCATATGATTCAAGTAAACGGTTCAACCACCAAACCCTTCACAGTTTCAGAATCCTAGATCAACAAGTTCTCAACATAGATAACCTGAGAAGCCTGTTATATCCAATGGAAACTGACCGACCTCATCGAAATGGCGCTTCCCGGGGATCCACTCCGTCAAATCCGAAAAACTCGTCTCGACAATCCCATCTTCACTAATCTCCTCAATCCCGCCGCCGCTGGTCCCGCCGCTGCTCCCCCTCTCCCCCGCGTATCCGCTGCTGCTAGGGCTCGAGGGCGTCTCCGCCTCAATCTCCGAGTTCTCCCTCCATCCCACCCCCGACGTCGACAGCCGAACCCCATCCTCCCCAGCTCCCATTCCTCCATTCTCACCGACACGAGACAATCCTTCCCCACTCGCCGGCTCCTCGTCCAGGACCAGAGCTTTGAGGGCGTGGCGGACCGTACTTCCGTGAGGCTGATCGGGAAAATGGCCGCCGGCGTCGGCGGGGAGGGGATCGGAGGCCATTTTGGCGTCCGGGAGGTTAGGGAGGCGAGGGGGTGCTGGTGGTCTTTACCATGGGGACGATTACCAACAATGGTTCTGCCGTTCTGGGGTTCCATTGCGGTTTGACCGGCAGCTGGGTCGGTCTCGTTCCGTTACCGTTACCGTTGCTGTGGGAAAAGCGTGAATTATGCATGTTAGGTGGGGGATGTTTCCTGCTGGGCTTGGGCCGAGTTGGAGAACTTTGATGATAGAGTCGTCGGTTTATGTTGGGCCGCTTTCGACCTTTTGGAAGCTGATTACCGAGCCTACTGGAAGATATTATGAAGTTTCATTTTGGCCGAATTATTTTTCGAATTGCAACTCTAATCGAAGGGCAAATATTTTTTCAATTCTCATAATGGACTTTTTAACGAATCTTATCCGAATTATATGAATCTCAACTAATTGTTTAGAAGTTTTCCACCTATGCCACCGCAAAAAGAAAATGAAATAACAAGGTTTTCAAGAGTTGTTTGAACCCTGAGTTCGTTGGTCACTCACAAGGATATCCCATATTTAACCGGTGTTTATGTTGTGTGGACTGTATGCACATTCGAGGGGATTGGTGGCGGAATATAGTGCTCTAAATGACTAGTTGATAAATAAACTTTTTTTATACACAATTATAACAAAAAAAAAGTGTAGTGGAAACTTTTTCCTAACTTTTTCCGAGCTTAGCAGAATTTTCCCGGATCAAACCAAATTGACACGCTGCCGAACCGAACCTGAAATGTTGGTTGCAACTCTGACGAAAAGTATGCTTTTGACACGAGCTAGATTGAGCAACATGCTTTCTTTACGTGCTCTTATAAGACATGTTGGGCCCCAGGAACTGATAGCTTCAAAACCTCTGCGCATTCGCGTTGTTCCTTACCCTTCGGACCTAACACTTTTTTGGATTGAACCATTAACACCCGCCACACAAAAAGAGTCTTGTATGCTTTGAGTGATACTCTCCCAGCAGAGTCTTGATGAGCAGAAATGGCAGCTTCGTCACTCTCGGTAGCATTCCTCTCATCTCTCCCCAACCAGGTATAATTCCCCCCTGCTTCTTCTCTACAGTTAGTTCAGACTATTCACGTTTGACATCCTGGGTTTGGTCATTGCTGCAGCTCAATGTGGGAAATTCTTCCTTGGTAACACGTTCTAGAGCAACCACTGTACCCATTTTAAGTGCCTGCTGTGCAAAACCGGTAGCAAATGAAGATTGTAAGAGACATACTTCCAACTCTTGATTCTTCTTATTTGTCGATTCTTTTCCATTAAATTTCATGTTAGTGGACTAGACTGATCTTCTCATTACATAGATGAATTATCTGTTCCTACATCCGAAACGCATCATCCCTGCTTACACCTGTTTCAGTGATGAACAAACTCATTTCAGGCAACTCTAGGAGGACGTTGGTGCTAGCCGGCAGGGCAATGGTAGCTACAAGTTTCCTCTCCACAATGAATGCGTCAGCTGACGGTAAACAATCTCAAACCTAATTCTTTGAGCTACATTTTTAATGTGATTGAGCTTTTTCGTGTTCTTGTTGGATGAGCATCTCTTGCTTGTGCAGAAGTGCCGCAGAACTACCGAGCTTTTGTTGATTTTATAGATGGTATTCGTATTACTATCCTTCGGACTTGAGGGGGGGGTCTTTGATTTACGTTTGGGGCGTGAAAGAAGCAAAACATCCACAGTGAAATCCACTGTGGATGTTTTCAACTTTCAAGCTGAAACACGTCATGAGGTGTTTCAGCTGAAAGTTAAAAAAATCCAAAAAAAACATCCAGCTGAATATTTTTTCAGCTGGATGTTTGGGTTTTTTCAAAAATAAATTGACTTTAAGCTTTTCAGTAATTTAACATATTTTGTGTTTTTCTCTAGGACTTTGACTACAGTGGACATGATTCAGCATTCAAAGACGGCTTTACAACTACAAAACGTCAGAGTCAGCTTTATTTTCAGCTGGATGTTTGGGTTTTTTCAAAAATAAATTGACTTTAAGCTTTTCAGTAATTTAACATATTTTGTGTTTTTCTCTAGGACTTTGACTACAGTGGACATGATTAAGCATTCAAAGACGGCTTTACAACTACAAAACGTCAGAGTCAGCTTTAAACCCACTGATAAAACAGATGTTCATGAATTGGGAACCATGGATGAGGTAAATCTATAATTACCTCCTCTGGGTACTCTAGATATTGGCCTACAATTCCAAGCTTCATGTCATCCAGGTGACTTCTCGTTCTCTGCCGCGTATCAGGCGATTATCAACTTGATGAATAATGTCTACTCCACACCGACCCAAAGAGCTACTATATTTAATGCGCAAGAGGTATATATGCCATCTGATTTTCCTTTTCATCAGATTTTAAGTGATTATTATAGAAGCAATCAATTAAGAGTACTTACACGTGCATCGTTTTCTAGCACTTTACTTGCATGTAGAGGAGTGCTGATGGCAAAAACTGTTGGACCTCTGAGTATGAACTAACATCTCCAAACTTTTTCTCGTACTGCCTTCGCAACCATAGCCATTGGCAACGGTTGTTAGATATTACACTGTTAGATAAACATTATCACACGCAGAATTTGTGCTTCATATCCATATTTTGCTACAGGAAGGTACTACACATTGATTGTTGGAGCGAATAAAAGATGGAACAGGGTTCGCAACAAACTGAAAGTGGTAGCTGACTCTTTCAAGTTACTCGACATCTAAACATGACGCTTATCTGTAGGCAAATCCTTCACAATCATAGAGGTTCTACAAAAAGTTTGTTTGTTTTTTGGCCAACTCCTGCCAAAAGCTGTCATTTGCCAATTGTTAGTACCTATGTAAAAGGCAATATAATCTTCATACATAAATCAGTTTCTGACAACTCTCAAGGCTTCTCTACAGCCTCAACCATGCTTTTCTATACACGACAAGAGAATAACCAAAATTTCGATCTATTCACAGTGCAAGAAAGAATCAAAGTTGACGAGTAAGAAGCAAATCATACATGCAAATTGCAAAAATCGTATACACTATTTTTTTCTCATTACCAAACCAGGCTAAACCCCCTATAAATAATTGGCAGCACCTTTCTTTAAGATAACAAATAAATACAATAGCCCGACCCTAATCCCAGGGATGAGATTGCAGAAGGATGCATCAGTCTGTTCTGCTCCCACGTCAAACTCCGTTCTTTCATCCATCCACTCTACATCTAAAAATTGTTACAAACCCATCCAGGATTGTCTGTTCTCCACCCAAGTTTTGTCAAAGCCGCCCATAGAAGTGTAACTGTCAGAAGTTTCTCTAAAGGGGAACTTTCAGCATTTCCCGTCGACAGGAATTTGGGCTGTACTGAGAACTTTGTAACCCACAAACATCACAAATTACAAGTTGGCTCCAAGCATTCCCACTCATTTAGACAAGCCGGTGATGTCGGAGTCCCTTCGAAAAATGAGGCTGCATCAACCGGCAATACAAGCCATTCAATGCAACTAAGGAATCATGGGATCCCTGCTCCACAATTCGGCCTCCATTGAGAACCACAATATTGTCTACATGTCTCATCATAGCTGCCCGGTGAGCAATAAGTATTGTCGTTTTATTTCCCATGATAAGTGTATCAAGAGCCTCTTGCACCACCCGGCTTGATTCCGACTCGATAGCTGAGCTTGCTTCGTCTAGTAGCAAGATAGGAGCATTCTTCAGCACCACTCTAGCAATGGCGATTCTCTGCTTTTGCCCTGGTGTGAGATCCACACCCCTCATTCCTACGTGTGTATCATACCCATGCGGTAAACTGCTAATGAAGTGGTGGGCATTCGCTATCCTGGCAGCCTCCTTCATCTCAGCCTCAGTTGCATTATGCCTTGCATAGATTATGTTTTCTCTTATGGTAGTTGCAAAAATAATGGGTTCCTGCTGAACAAGACCTAACTGGATCCTCAACCATCTCAAATTATATAAATTCAAGTCCCTTCCATCAAGCAACATCTGACCAGCAACTGGGTCGTAGAACCTTTCTATCAAAGATATAATTGTACTTTTCCCTGATCCTGAAACACCTACCACAGCAACTGTCTGTCCTCCACTCACTTTGAGACTGAAATTGCTCAAAATCATTAACTCTGGACGAGTGGGATAGCAAAAATCCACATTCTTCAGCTCAATACTACCAAATACATTAGGTGGTTTCAGGCCAGCAGTATCATCTGGATCAATAGTTGGAACACGATCTATGATTTCAAAGACAGATACAAGGGATTTGCGCCGTTTAAGTATGTATGGAGCAAGGCCAAATGGCTCCACCAGTGCAAAAGTAGCAAAAGAGAACACTATGTATTCTTTAAGAGCCGTGTGAAGATTCATATGACCTGACTTTACGGAGACAGCTGTATACCAGAGCAGCAGTGCATTGCAGGCAAATAAAAGAAACTGAGAGAAGCCAAAGGCAAGACCAATTCCCATTCCATGGAGAAAGCTCTGCTTGAATATTCTCGTTAATTGTAATCTATAGAGCTCCATGACTTTGTTGCCAGCACAAAATGCCACAACAGTATATATGTTCCTAACTGCATCTTCAAGGATCAGAGAGGCTTTTCGATGCATCTCCTGAATTCCTCTTGAGAAACCAGCAAGCCACAATTTCTGCAAAAAATTACCATTTCTTCACAATCAAAAGAAACAAATCCCAAACCAACGTTTCTAAAGAAGATAATTAAACTGAAGTCGAACCTGTGCAACTGCTGAAACTGTCAGTACAGGTATGGTGGCCAATGCAACAAGAGCCAATCGCCACTCAAGCAGCATGCCAATCACAATAGCCACAATTACAGCTGCTGTATCTTGAATAAATATTGAAAGACGGTTGCTAAAAGCTGCACGAACAAATGTTGCATCATTTGCCAAGCGCATTGACAAAGTGTCTGCACTATTTTCTTCTTCATCAAACCAACCAACTTCATTCCTCAACATTGCTGAAACAAATATCCATACAGATTAGTCACATCATGGGCAGATCCTCCTATTGCATATGGGAAGAAAAAGCAGACGCTAAAGTCTGCAAAATTGTACACTTACCTGAGAACATCATTCTTCTAACTCGCTCTGTCATCTTTTCTCCCATGATACCAAAATAGAAGTGTTGTAGAAAATTAGCCACCACCGTGACGATTCCCATGCATGCAATGATCAAGCACCACTTGTCCACTTCACTAGTTAGATGATGGCCCCTGTCCGTATAATAAGCCACCACTATCAGAGCAACTATGTAAGCAAGAAGAGGATTAAAAGAACCAAATATGGCAGCACCACTGCTACCAAGAAGGGCATAAAGCCACTCTGCAAAGCTGAGTTCCGCAAGCCTCAAAAATGAAGGCTGCTTCGGATGATGCTGGTCTTTTCCAACATGCTGACTCATAGGTAAGTCATCAAATTGACGTAGCGGTCGGCTAAAAGTCTTTGAATGAGAGCGCTCATTTTTTCGGTCTGAAGTCAAGAGTGGAGAAATGGGTGATTCAGGATCAGAGGCATTTGAAGTCTGCTTATGATGTGTTGGGTGTACATCAATTTTTGGCAATTCAGGCAATCTCAACTCAAAGCTGTCCTGCCTTTTTATGGATGGCACTTTCTCTGGTGCATCCAGATGGGAACTCAACCCATTTTCCGTCATTTGCTCAGTAGGTGGGCTCTGAACTTTTGGCGACTCTAGAGAGTTGACATTTGGATCCATATGGCGGACTGCATGCCCCCCAGGATTCCTTTGAAGAGAAGGTGATTTCATCAGCTTTGGCGAAGATGGCTCTTGGAATGTTTGACTTGCTGATGAATCCTTTTCAATTTGGAAAGTGGAAAGCTCCTTATAAGTCCTAATTGGTGTCCTGCACATGAATATGCCAAAAATCAATCAAACTAAGAAATAGTTATCCTATGAAAAGGCAGGACAAAATTCTCCCACTATGCTTAGAAAGAAACTACCAAGACATTACAAATGGAGCCCACCACTTCCTAATAGACTTAAACCACCAGCAACACAACAGTAAATAATGTTGAGAGCTACTCAACCATCAGTACTGCAAAAGAAACCCAGCAAAAAAAATACAGCAGAAGCAAACACTTAAACATGGGGGGTGCAATATACCTCTTAGGTAGTTTTGCTGCTTCCTCACATCGTAGGAGCTCTGCATACAAGCCATCCCGATTCAGCAACTCATCATGAGTACCCATCTCAACAAGTTGACCCTCCTCCATCACTGCAATATAATCAGCATTTCTAATAAGGCTAAGCCTCCGAGCGATTATTATGGTTGACCTTCCCAACATTAAGATATCAAGTGCCTCCTGAACAGCCTTCTCTGCCTCAAAATCAAGCCCCCCAGTGACCTCATCCAGAAGAAGAATAGCTGGATTTGAAAGCACAGCCCTGGCAATCGAAAGTTTTATCTTTTGCTCTTCACTTAACGCCAAACCAGCTCTACCTACCTGAAACAACAAAAGGTTAATAAAGCAGCATAAGAAAACAAAGAAATTCAGATTAAAAAAAAACATTAAAATACCTGTGTATTATATCCCTTGTCAAGAGAGCTGATAAAGGTATGTGCATGAGCTATTTTAGCTGCTTCTTCAATCTGATCAATGGTAGCATTTGATCTTCCATAAGCAATGTTATCCCTAATGCTTAAACTAAGTAGAGCAGGCTCCTGAGTAACCAACCCTATTTGGCTTCTTAACCATTCTAATCTAAGGTTTTTAATGTTCTCTCCATCCAGAAGAACCTCCCCTGCATCAGAGAAAAGACCGTGAGAAAAACCAACATCAAACAACTCAAACAAACAGTTCACAGGATAAGACTCAAACCTAGTGTAGGATCATAAAAACGTTCCATGAGAGGAATTATACTGCTCTTTCCAGAACCATTTCTGCCAACAAGCGCTACAGCTTTTTTAGCAGGTACAGTAAGGTAAAAGCCACTTAAAATGGGGATCTCAGGACGAGAAAGATAGCTAAAATACACATTGCGGAAATCTATGTTCCCCTGCACCAAGGGCAAGATATTCCCTTCCTGGTTGACCAATGAGGTGGATCGGCTGATCATTTCATAAAGTCTGTATGCAGCAATTCTCCCTTGCTCAAATGAATAAAAATTTGTTGCAGCCTGATTCAGACCTCTAAATTGAAAAGAAAATAATTGATGTCTTCAGTAAAGATTAACATAATTGAGTAAATAAGAAATATAATATGTTTAGATGCATAAGCACATGCGGCTGCACAATGCAAGTATGTTCACAAGTGTGCTTGTATATGTGGGTGTCATGAGTGAGAAGGACTTACAGGCCACTCAAAATGACAGCGAAGAGAGCTGTTACAATTTCACCACCATTGGCTTTGCCTTGAGATACAAGAAATCGACCAACCCATAATTGCAGTGCACAGGAACAAATTGCAAGTCCATAAGTGAATCCAAGCCCAAGCCCTTGCACGAGACTTATCAGTATACCATACCTCAATGTTGCTTGGAGGGAAGTTGCATAAGAGTACTTTGCGAGAGTTTCATTTGTGAATGCATATAATGTCCTAATATATGAGATAGCCTATAAAAGCAAACAAGAAATTATGTTCACATTTTAAACAATTGACATGATGACTAGATGTCACCTGGAGTTGTTTTCAAAGATAATTGACAATTATCATCGCCGACCTTCATATACTTCACAATAAAATTATACCCTCTACCAAAATGTCCTAGCGATACTAACCATAGCATCTTCACCAACAATGTAAATGATGAGAAGTCAGAACAATAAAAAACTAACCTGCTCAGCAATGCTTGCTGCTTCAGCATATGCATCCTGAATATTTTCAGCAAGCCTGTGCAAGAAAATATTTGAAATTCCTCCCGCAGCCACAATAAATGGGCCAGTGCCTAATGTTAAGAGTGCAATTTGCCAGCAGTTAACTAGTCCAATGACAAGACCACCAAAAAAGGTTGCCATGTTGTGTATGTAATTTCCCACCTGTTCACACCACAAAAAAATCGTCATGTTACAATCTATCATTGTGTGTGTGTGTTTGAGAGAGAGACAGAGGAAGAGCAGGAGAACGAGACCTTCTCACTAAGAGCAGATTGGATAAGCAGCACATCGCTCAAAACTTGGCTCACGATATCTCCATTGTTCCCATACGTATGAAAGAAACTCATGTCCTGATTCAAAAGTACCTGCACATATTTTGACCTGATGACTGCAGTCTGCCTTTCCCCAGTAAGAATCCAGCAAGAGACCTCTGTTACACAATCGAATATGCATACATCGCAATTTTGTCATCCCTTAGAACAAAATAGATAAATTGAAAACAACAAAAAGGTTTTGTCTTACCTATCCATCCTGCCACAAAGACGCCAGCAGCAATATAAACAATGTACAGAGCATGCTGGAAAAAAAAAAGAAACTATTGTAATAACCATCATATTGCTATATAACAATACAATGATCATTTTCATATTGTCAAACACATAACAAACCAGATGAATCATTGCCTAGAGTTATAATACCCAATCCATTAATGAATCAGCCAATTAGGAAGTCAAAATCACCACAAATAATGTGGCCCCTCAACGAAAGTTGAATTCAATATAAATAAGCACTTGCCAGTTCAGATCCATATGCCATGTCAAAATCAGTAACCAGAAAATGTAGGATATGTGCAGCCCTAGTGCAAAAGGAATCAAAATAGTAAGACAATTAATATGTCCCCTCAAAATAGACAAACAAACAAAAATTGCTTCATGTGAGTAGATTGCATGTGCTACTAGTAGATAAGTTGCATGCAAGGCACCTAGCACTCTGATCGTATAAAAAGAGAACATACTTCAAGAATCAAAGATATTCATCAACCACATTATATAACTGGATGGGAGTGCTAATCTACTACGTCTAGTACATGATGTCCTCTACACCCCATGTACCAAGGTGGACTTCTGAACAGCTAGCCAATCGTCACACATATAGCAAACCATATCATAGGCTTCCAATTTTCTCATATTTACAAACCTATTGGAAACATCGGCAAAATATGCAGCCCAAACCAAGTTGCACATGTATGCAGCCTACAATTTTGCATGTTTAGCACAGGGTAGATTTCTTGAGTTGTTGCGGGTGGAGCTCAAGGAGAGGGAAGCCACCCCTCTGTCCGCTAAGGCCATAGCAGAGTGGTGCAAAAGCTGGGACAGAGAGGGACAGAGGCCATGCGGGGGCCAAAAGATCTCAACCCCTACTCCTTTTGTTCTGCAAGGCATCCCAACTACAGAGGAGGTGGAGCAGTGATAGGCAGAAGCTGGGACATGGAGAAGCAATAAGAAAGGCAAAATAGAGACGATGGTGGCTTCCATGGGGAGGGGGTTTTAAGAAAAAGAAGGCTGATTCCAGTTTACTACATAAGTGCTACCAAAGGCCTACTTTATCTTTCAAGAGGAAGAAAACCTTGCTGCTAGAGTCTTGACGTTCCTGCGGCCAAATATTGCAGTGTCTTTGGTTTTGCTTTGGCGTCCATTCTGGAACCCACTATTGCTCAAATCTGAATCGAAGAAGCTGATCCCTTTGCCATTTAGATTAGTAGAAGAAGACAAACCAAAGGAAAATGATCAATTGTCATGCTTCCAAAGAGTTTGGATTTGGATCACCTTTCAACTATTTGTTATGAAACCTCCATTAAGAAGGAGAATGCAATGTACGAGCGGATTTAAAGAGAAAAGAAAATTAGATAGCAAATTTAAAGAGAAAAGTGGCAATGGTATGTAAGTCTACACTTTCATTTAATATCACATAGGTTTAATAAACATCCTTAAGGCAGAAACAGCCATGCAGATTCATTGATGCTCGTCAGAGAAGGTGACAAACATGTTCACCAGAAGAGGGAAGGATAACTAGTCGAACGAGCATCAAGGTAGCATTGTTACAGTCGAATTCATGTAGCAAACACACCTCCTATGAACTCTAAATAGCTAAAAGATGCTCTTTGTGAGTTGTCAAACACCCTAAAACCACAAGATAACACCCCTACCTCAGCACAATTTTTACAACCTAAATGACCATTCCCCCAAAACAAAGATATCGTCTAATAGAAACCCTCGAATTTCCCCCGCTACTTCACTGCAATCTTAGTTGTTTCCACCTAAGAAAACGCGCACCAGTACAACGCATCCACCATTAGTGAAGTAGAACAATTAGTGTAACCGTAATCAGCTAGTTGAGCAACAAAAAAGAGGACATTCAAACACGCCCAAACTGGTGGAAGCTATAGCAAAACAGAGAAGTAGATAACAAAAAGAAGCTCATGACTTCGTAAGAACACAGCACACCTTGGTAAATTCGTCAAAGAGCTCGTCTTTGGACCGACGCTCCGAGCTGAGCAGCTGCAAAACCTTCCCAAAGTAGTGCAAATACACAACCAGCGCCGTCCCGTGCGCGGCGGCAGCCACGGATCCAACCGCCATGAGGAACCAGTCGAACCCGTCAGCGCAAGCAAAGAGGCGAGAGAACGGTACCGCAGAAGGCGGGGGCTCGATCTCCTCCTCCTCCTCCATCTCCGGCTCGTCCCCCACCGGCACCGCATCCACGCTAGAGTCCAAGTACGGCGACGGCGACTCCGGCGGCTCCGAGACCTCCGACACCGGCGTCAGTGGCTGGATGTGGGGCGGGGACCACCCGAAAAGGCCACGCGAGATCATCATCGTTCCCGAACCCTCGGATTCCCCTGTCTCAAGTCTCAACTGCCCTAAAACCCCAGAGCTGGTGGATTCATGCGAAGGAAACCCTAAGAGGGACTGGAATTCATCAGAGAAGCGGGGAGGGGAGAGACAGACAGCAGAGTTTTGGCTTGGCTGGTCTTGTTTGACTGAGGAGAGCGAGAGCGAGAGCGAGTGGGGGGGAGTCTGGGTAGGAAAAGCTTTGAACCAACGGAGAAGTTGGTCGGGGTGAGATGGGTTGAGAGGATGGAGAAGGAGATGGAGTGTAAGGGGAGAAGCGTGTGAGATAGTGGAGCACAGGGGCTCTCTTTCTTCTTTCTTTTTTTTTTTATTAAAAAAAATGCACTAACTACCTAATTACCTTTTAAAAAAAAGTTGTTCTAATTATAAGAATAATACTCCTTTCGTTCTAAAATATTATGTACATTTGAAAAAATTCTCATTTTCATTGGACTATAAAAATCACATGCCTCCTTCTCCATGATATACTCATTCATGAACAGTTCTAGTCAATCCTTTTAAGTCTCCTCTAATTTTAAAAAAAATAAAGTCATTTGATTTAGCAAAATATATATAATATTTTAGAATAATAATTTTTTCAAAGGGAAAAGTTTAAATGAGCTCGTTCTCATATTGCTTATATAAGGCCACTTTGAATTGTAGTCATTGGATCTTGATCCGATGGCTACAAATATCCATAATGATCTCACCCACTCTTTGATGTAACATGCTCACTAACCCATTGATTTGATATCCACCATCCAATCAGAATTTAACGGCAATAAAGATTGGCCTCATGCTCCTATATAAACTCATCTCTTTTTCAAATGTACATAATATTTTGAAACTAAATGAGTAAAATATCAGTATATCCTCTGAAATGCGTTGGCTTGTTGATAGTCAGTCTTTTGTAGCGGAGAAGACTTGGGTTCGAATCTCAACCTAGGCAGAAGGGGAATCTAAATTTTTTTTATCTACTTCCGTGTTATCCGCTAGGATTTCCACCAATTTGTTGGAGCCGGTCGATCAACAGCGCACACTGATTCAATTGTGTGCTCCCACAAAAGCACGTTTTTGTTGGTATCAAAGTTACGGAGGATAGATCCAGAACCTGAAGGCAGATATAACATGGTTCCTATAATAGTAGGCGAGCTAAAAGAAAACGAGCATGCTATATAGGAACGGCCATGAAAGCGGGATACAAGAGGACGCACCAAAACCTTCCGTACAGGTATTTTGCACCCAAAACAGGGTATAAACAACAAGAACCACAACGATCAAAAAAGATGATCATCGTACCAACCATCAGCTGTGTCTCTCTTGTTTTTCTAGTTGAGTCCTTGTGTGTTTTTGGAAGTTTCTGATTCTCATTTACATTTTCAAGGGCCGGGAATCTTATTGGGCTGGTTAACCGTGAAAAGACAAAAAAAAAGGTGCTTAATTTTGTAGGTTCTAATTAATTGAGCAAGTCCCAGAGTGTCAATGCACTAACTTCTTAATTAATGCAACTGTCATTTAAGTGGAGATACTGCACCTTAGACGCATCTGGATTGGGCCTTTGACAAGGAGGGCTCTGATCCCGGCAGGAGCGAGAGCAGGGACCACCGGTTTCTGAAGAAAATTGATCATTATGGCCAGAGCTTTTTTCAGCTTAGGCCCACTTTAGCTGTGCAGCACGGGTCTCCTCTTTGCTTATTCCTTTTATAGCCCAATAGGGCCACAACCCAACAATGTCACATGGCAGGAGGCTGGGGAAGGAGGAGGAGAGGATTCATGGAAGGAAGGGAGAAGGCTGTTTGTTTGATGAAAAGGGTAAAAAAGCAGCAAAGCAGCAGCGACAACACAGGAAGGACTCCCCAGACATGGATAATTCTAGAGCAGTACACGTGCATAAAGAACATCATGGGCCGCCATCTTGATTTTTTCATAGCCATTTTATTGCATCAATGGGACTTGGGAGAGTAGCCGCATAAAAGCTCTAAATTTAATACATTATGTGTATGAAATGTGTGCAAGTGCATCTACTTTGTGGTGTTGGTTTGGTCATCAGCATTGTTGGCCACTTTGAAAAGTAGACGTGATTGGACCTACCAGATGGGGAAAAAGGAAAAGTTTGAGCGCTATGTAATGTCAAGTTCCACACCAACTCCTTTGAACAGTTGAACTTACATAATTACATTCGTTAATTAAGAAATGACAAAATGAGGAACTTATGTGATGAGGAAGCAAGCAAAGTCTGCTCTATTGGGTATCACGAAGTTTGGAAGAAACCTTAATTCATTTGGCATCATGCAAACCAGCTCTGACTCCATATGTTTGTCTGTGCTATGATATCTGCTGATTTATATCTGTTTGCTCTCCCGCCTTTTTTCTCACGGCAGCCATAATCCTGCGTGGCAATCCCCTGGCCCCATTTTCTGTTTCGTTCTTCAGCCTTTCATGACAATTTTTATGTCCAACATAATGATAATAGGAGCTTTTCTTACATGTATTTGTGTATGATATTTTTATGTCCAACATGTTTGTGGCCCACGTGTCACTTGTTAGTCAATATAAAAAATATATATTTTTTGATTTAAAATATACACATTGATGGAACGTGTATTTAAAGACAGTTATGAACCTATTAAAACTGGTCATCTCCTTGTCTATAAAAGAAGCACATATGATTATTTTCCATCATAAATTGTAATTGATATGTGGACCTAAAAGGTTTAGAGAGAAACTAAATTCCATATTCTCATGCTTGGATCTCCACAAATTTTCACTATGGCTCAATGTATGTTTCTCTCTAATTTTTTTGAATGCTATAAAGATTTACATGTTATAAATTATGAGTTTGAAGTTTTTGTGTATGTGATTTATGATGTAAAAATCCTAACAATTTGATCATGAAACTTTACATATTTTGGGTGCCATCATGTCAAGTTGTTCTTAAACTTGCAAACAGGAAACTTGTTTGGCCTAATTAAATTTAGGATGCCAAATCTGATGATGCAAATGTTGGTGGCTCTGTTCTAGTCTACAAGATGGCCATTGGTAACTGTAGTGGAGAGGAAGAGGGCTTATTATGCAGATATGGATTGCTCAAGCTTGTGTGGGCATCAGTTGTCGATCAAGTGTTGATTCCAAGAGTAGGAGTGATCTCCCTTTGTAGTATGTTGAAAATTTTTGCACTTACGGGGACGTATTGAACATATGTGACGTAAATATGTCATGGAAAAACAGTTATCGAAGAAAATTAACTGCTATAGTCTATACTTAATGTGTTGGATCGTTCTAATACTATTGATTATTATCTATAAAAAAATACTATTGATTATTGAGCCATTAATTGGTCTAACTTATAGTAATATTTTGAAGTAGGAAGTAAACGTAGATAATCCATTTCCTAAGTGCTTGAGCTTTTGCGGACGGAAAAAATTAATATGCGCCAGAGTTCCAGTGCGTGTCATCATGAGGTGGAACGATCTGAACCACTGGATTAAGATCCAACGGTGCGCACGGTTGTGCTTCAAACCTCCCTGCCCCGTATTAATGTCCGCCATCGAATCGTCCGCCATCGAATCGGATGGCCCAGATAATCACGACTCACACCGAAGCACATGCGCCTTAGCTCATATAAACGGCTTCTTTGCAAAATCGAGCTCTTTGGCCCATATATATAGACTTGGCTGGCGGGAAAGGGTGTTTTTGTAATCTGGTCATCTAAACAAATGGCCGCTCCCTCCAGATATCATATGGATAAGGCAATCTTCTTGTGGGTTTTCTACTCTCGATTCAAGTTCACAACGTCAAGCATTACTGCCCACATTCTCCATCTCTATTCCTGCTTCGTTTTGTTGCTTAATAATGGCGTCCCTGCAGAGCGCGCCTATACTTCACCGAACACTCTTCTTGAACTCTTCTTCCAAGGTGTATTTCCTTTACTTTTTCATTTTATTTACCTTTACGCACTGTACAAACTTCTTTTCTTCTTCTTCTTCTTCTTGTTTTAGAACCAAATATCTTTTGTGCATTGTATTGTTTCAGAGAAGATGCAACATTCTTCTTGTCAGAGCTGCTCAATCATCTGAATCTATTGGCTCAACCACTCAAGGTTGATTGGTTCATTTCACATTTCAATTCTTTCTGCACTCCTTGTATTTGTTAGCTAAAGTGCGAAGCATAATATCCAGTGATGGTCATCAATACAATTGTCAATGGAGAACTAGGTTTCTTATGTTGTTACGTATAACCAAACCAAATTTTGACTCTAACTTTTGTCATTTCTGTTTCTTCTCTAAAAGACAACTAGAGATTGCCTTCTCCCGCGCAAAATATACTTTTCTAGCATAATCATATGGAACATTAGGGAATTGAAGGCAACTTTCCTTTTTCTAATTAAAAACTGGTTCATTTTTGCAGAAAGAACCGGTAGGCGCCAAACACTTGCAGCAGGTGCCACTTTGTATGGCATTTCTCTGTTAAATCCAATGCCCATATGTGAGTATGATGTACTTCCTTTCTAGTTCATCATCTATCTGAACACATAGCAAGCCACTCTTAACTAGCACTGGAAGCACGGCTGCTCATTGTGCAGTGCGTTGGTTGCTTGAGATATGATGGATATCCTAAGACAACACCTTTGATATTGCTCAGTTGCTGCAGAATCTAAAAAGGGATTCCAGGCGGTCTCAGACAAGAAGGATGGGTATTCTTTCCTCTACCCATTTGGATGGCAGGTTAGCTCTTTATGCTTAAGTTCTGACTATTTATAGTTTTCCACTACTTTCATCCATTCATTTGCCCTACTAGATATAACAAAATTACGCCTATTATTCAATTAGCTAGGCCTACCAAATTGATCGGACTGTTAAACAACATTCTGGTCTAGAATGGACTCTGGTGGATTAGCCAATAAAATCATGCAAGATCTTAGAGTTCTTTAAAGATGGTAGTCGGCGGTCGACGATTTAAATTACTAATTAATTACTTTTGGAAATTAGAATAGTGTAGTCACATTTTTTTGTGATGCCAGGAAGTTGTCATTCAAGGGCAAGACAAGGTATTCAAAGATGTCATTGAGCCATTGGAGAGTGTTAGCGTCAACTTGATTCAAACCAATAAACAAGACATTCGAGATCTTGGCTCCCCACAAGAGGTTCCATCTCCATACTTACATTTAGGAATATTTTCTATGGTTGAGGATAATATTACTCATTTTTCATAAAATAATTTTTGGAAATGTCTAAAGACTCCATCTACTAAAATCTTGGATGGCATTTGTATATGGCAAATAAATTAGCTTCCTTATATATCTTTTTTTCTTCTGATGCCTTTTTAACCTTTTCTCCAAACAATAACAGAATCTTGACAAACATATCAAATGAAAAATAGCATTATATTATTTGTTTTAATTAATAGGTTTGACTGGTATGGTCATGTCTTCTGTGGCACTTTTTTGCGCAAGCAAACACCTTTTTATCAAAGCAGAAATTGTTTATAATAATCTAAACATCATGACAACATTGAGGACTTAATTTATAAAGAGGACATTAAGATGTATCATGTATGTCATCTTTGTTTTCGTGATCTTAGGTTGCAGAGGCCTTGATCAAGAAAGTTTTGGCTCCTCCTTCACAAAAAACCAAGCTAATAGAAGCAAAAGAGGTTAGACTCTCTCTGTGCCCTTCCTTTATCTGACTTCTAATAGAAATCCTTTAGAATTTCTCCTGTTTGCCAATTGGACAGAAAGCAAGAACCATTGTTGGCCAAATCTTGACGCTACACAAATTACATTTTCTTATCTCTTTCCCCCTCTATAAGAAACGAATTTTATTTTTCTTTTAAATTCGGCTTTGATAAAACTCTCTATCAGCCTAACTGTAGTTTAGTTTGGCGTTTCTGGAACTGGTTATTGGCCGACTACGTACAATCTACTTTTTCTGTCATATTTTGGACATCTGATGCAAGAGATCTCTTATAAAACTGGTGCTATAGCACGGCTAGCTCAACCAACTAAAGAAATTTTGCAACCTTGTAGATGGACATTCTATGTTTTATTCAACAAAACTTGTGTATTCTGGTTGCTAATAATTTAGGTAGGATGGTCCCGAAATAAAAAAAAGGTAGGATGGTGTCGTGAGTGACATCAAGCCTCACGGTACATGTATGGTTACTATTAATAACAACATGGTGGAAGAGCTGGATGAGTAGAAGGAACATAAGGAAAAAAAAAGAGAAGGAACATAGAGACGTTCTCAGAAGGTAATGCAAGGAATAATGTTTGTATTGACATAGAACATATACATGCTTACAACTTTTCTGAAGATATAGAAAGAAGAACAGATGCTCATAGAGATGTCTAATTGCATATATATGATGAAAAAGAATGGCCGAGAAGAATCCACATGCTTAATCTCAAGTATATGAGACTATATATTCTCTAAGACCTATCATTCTGTTGAAATATTTTTTATATTTGAAAGTGAAACGAGTAAAATTTAAAGGCGTATGGTATGCTATTCAATTGTTATCCTATAAGCTTTTATATGTTTATGTTTCCACATGCTGACATGCATTTGCTGATTAGATAAGTTTGTTATACGGCAGCATGACGAAGAAGGGAAAGCTTACTACACCTTCGAGTTTACAGCCCAAGCTCCAAACTTCACCCGTCATGCTCTTGGTGCCATTTCCATAGCAAACGGTGTGTTCCTATATTTGAATTTCACTTTTTAAGTTTGTGAGGTTGTTTGATGTAAAGGCAAAGGCCTTCTTCTGCAAATTTTCTCGACAAATCACGTCTCTTTTTTATGTGGTTGTCATTGTTTAAATTACGCTTCGTAAACACCTATGAACCGTTCTTTTATCGCACAATGTTCTCTGGAGACTCAAACAAGGTCTGCATTCTTATATTAAATAGCCAATTCGTTTTATTTCGAACAATATATTGTGCAGCAAAATTCAATCGTGTAGGTGCTTTGAAGTTGTTGCTTTCACCTTTTTAGGCCGACTCGTCCATTTATTTCACAAGTTCTGTTGTATGCAGGTAAATTTTACACCTTGACAACAGGATCTAATGAAAGAAGATGGGAGAAGATGAAAGACAAACTGCACACAGTTGTTGATTCTTTCACGATTTTCAAGTCTGACCCCTCTGCTCCTCCAGCTTGATCGTCCAGAATTCTTTCTTTCTTTCTGTTTTTTTATAAGTCAGGATTCCTCGTTGTTTTATCAGCACCTTTTGCTGCTTGTGCTATATATTTCTGGAAGATCACTAATGTCATCCATCATTTTCGCCTTCAAACAAGTACCAATTCTTTTTCTTACACAGACATTTTCCAGTTGTCACAAAAAGAACCTTTGGGTTATATAGTGGAAATTAACTGTTCCGCACCAAAATTCAGTGCACTTCACTGTTCCAAAAATAGTGGATACTGACATCATTGGCCTTGATAATATGTTAAATACTAAGGGGCCGTTTGGGGCGTGAAAAAACCAAAATATCCAAAGTGGATTTTGGATGTCTACTGTAGCATTCATGTTTTTTTTTCATATCCAATGTGAAACACGACCTGAGGTGTTTCAGCTGGATATGGAAAAAACTTGAATGCTACAGTGTAGGCTTTTAATCACGCCCCTAAGCTCGACTGAGCGAAGCCGCCCGTGATGAGCGGGTGAGAGAGAGGTATCCCCATTACATTATATAGCCTTTGATTGAGGTTGTAGATACGAAAAGTATGACCTAAAATGTTACAAAAGTTTTTCTACAGCTAAGTACATAACGCACAATTTGATTGTAGAATAATATGCATCAAATTAATTTTTTTTATGTAGATATAAAAACCCTTAGAGACTACCCTATGGATATGAACCCAAGAACCTCTGGAGTCTGGAGAGGGAGGGATGCAACCAGCTACACAGGCCATTGCCAGCTTAATCGTTAAAAATCAACAGCTTACGCACAATAGAAATAAATTTTTAACCATGCTTAGCCTTTTGGACTGATTAATAATCGTTTCCATAAAAACAATTCATCCGCATAGTGTTCAATTCAATGATCTAACTGTACAGTCCAGTTTATTTGGTGACACCTTGATGATTAGAATGTGCTGTGTCAGTTTTAACATTCCCTTCATTACATTACGAAAAATATAGACTCATTCAACATGGAACCAGAACCAGAAGATAAATCATCTGCAACTTCTCAAACTACATTTTAACCAGCTCGAAGTTCGGCCCAAAATACATAAGGAAAACAAAAATACTCAGTTCCTAATAGGAAGTATACTGTTCCCTGACGAAAAAGTATAGTTTGCTACAAAGAACCATCTTCATAACACCAAGAAGTCTTAAAACTAAGGAGGCATTGTGTAACAAAATTATATGATGCCAATCTTGTTTGCAACATCCAAAGCATCATAATCGGGTGTCAGTCTCACATATGCCTTTTTGGTCCCATCAGGCCTGCAATAATAAAACATAAAAATCAAGTTCAAGCTAATGCAGTGAAAGGGCACCGATAATCAATTTCATAACACCAACAGCAATATTGGATGATATTGGACTGTCACCTTATTTGCTTCTATTCAAATAAATATGACAGATAGATGCACTGCTTTTAACCGGCATTCTAAGCATCAATAAGCAGTAAAAAAAAAAGAAGTACTAAGGAAGAAGCCAAATGCATTATCGGCTGATCACATGCACATGCTCCTAAACAATGCCAAATGGGTGAGAAAAACTTGAAGACTACAAACCGCCCCCCGCCCCCCCCCCCCCCCCCCCCCCCCCCCAGGAAGTATAATTTCGCATCCAAAAGTAGCCTAAAGCCATAATCTGGCTAATCATGTCGACAAACATACAATTCACATGTCAATACAAGTGGCTCTGTCTGAGCTATTAATTATTTATTTACATTCTAATCATTGGCTTATTGTTTATTACTTGAAAGCTAACTTAAAGTGGAGATTACCTGATCAAGGTATTCACTTTCTTGGCCTGAATGTCATACATCTTTTTGACAGCATTCTTAATCTTTTTCTTGTCAGCACGAATGTCAACAATAAAAACAAGAGTATTGTTGTCTTCAATTTTCTTCATAGCAGATTCTGTGGTAAGGGGATACTTCAGAATTTGGTAGTGGTCCAACTTGTTCCTTGGGGTGGCACTAAGGCGTGGATACTTCGGGTTTCTTGGTGTCTTCAAGGTCTTTGGGCGATGAAAAGTGACAGATGTCCTGATCTTCTTGACACGCTTCTTCAAGGTTACACCACCTGACTTTAGTGCCTTGGCAGCCTTCACAGCTTGTGCCTTTGGATCAGTCTTCTTGGCATTGACGGCTGAAAAGAACAACCAGGTAAAAGCACTTAAAGCTGCTCTACTAACTATATTATATAATAAGTATGGATTACAATTATTTAGAATGGACAAGTGCACATTATGGCTACTTCGATTCCATTCAGTTGGAAAACAGAATATCAAGTTATATGACAGAACATATATCCGCTTACTGTAAAACTCTCAATTGTCATCTAAATATCAGAAGATATGTACGTAAAATAATGTCACATAACCAGCATGTCTTCAAACTTCTACAGCTCATAATATGTAAATTAAAACTTTTTACACAATTTGATTTGATCCATAATTGAATAGCAACATAAGAAAAACGCAAACACCTTTAGTAGGGGGAGCCATTGTTTGCTGAAAAAATCCAAGCCTTGGATAATCTTAACCTGAACAGCACAAAACATATACTTAAAACACATCAATGTAATGGAAAAACACATGTTCCAATAGGCAGTTGATGCACATCTTAGATAAATTTCATAAGTGAAAACACATTGTCCTAAATTTTCAAAAACAGGTTGTGGTAAATGGATCCAAGTAGTTGATACAATCATTTACCCAAGAACATAACCCATAAAAAGTTAGATAGCCACACCACATCATAGGCCAAGCCCGTAAACGCCATCTAACAAACACCATTATAAAGACGGAGGAAAAGAATCAGCAAATAAAGGAGACTGTATTCGAAATTTAACAAACACAATTATATAAAGGGGAAAAATATGTTATGAGCATTCCATCTCTTCAGAATTTTAACAATTGTGTCTGAAAATATGAAAGAACTGTACTTGTATACTAAATACTCCCTCCGTCAAATGAAGCCTGTTTGCATTTGAATAAGTTCAATTTACAGAATGGGCTCTAATGCCTGTACAAAACAAAAACGTAGCCCCCCCATTTTTTGGCAGTGAGGAAGCGGGAGCAAAGTCAGCCATGTAATGATGGACCCATGTTTTTTTATTGCAGACAAGCTTCATTGGACGGAACGAGTATATAATTTCTAATTTCCCTCTGAAAAGAATTCAAAGCAGATAACTTTTCCTCCCAAACAAACTAAAAAATGTCTACCAGCAAAGCTAACAATTTCAACAGCAACATCAACATGAACAAAGCAAACAATCATAACATAACAATTAAACTCAAAACACCAAATCGGCAATAACAATTCATGACCTCTCTCAGTTATACAATCAGCACCAATACATCATTTCTATTGTCTACTAATTCTACCAGCCGAAACCAAAAGCAGACAAGCTCAAAATGCTTCAGCATAACCATCTACAGATCACAGACAATTCCAAGCTCATAAACCCAGAGCAAAGACGAGATTCATACAAAAGTGTAGGAAAGATCGGACTCAGAACCCACCTCGTTCTGGTCGTTTGGGGTTCCAAGCAGGCGCTTCTCACTATCCCCTTCCACGGCCGGCGCGTGAAACCCTAAATCCCATTTATACGAAAACCTTTCAGAAGCCAATCGACCCTCATCAGCCGCAGATCATCGTGCACTTCCATTTCAACGGACACGATTAGTCCATCTGTTACATGGACCTCCTTTTGCCCAGCCCTGTCGATTTGGCTGGCTCAAGCTCAAGCCAAACCGAGCCCAACCATGGCTCGGCTTGACTTTTTTGTCTTTTTAAATTCGCTTTGAGTTCTATCCAATAATCAATTGACACGTCAGAAAGCTGCATTGTGGCGCCAAGGACTCTCGCGGTTTGCGTGTTTTATCCAGAGGAAGCTGGCCATCGGTGTCCTGTCCATTCTATGGACTGTTCTCTTCTCCGGCATCCTTCTTTGCCGCATTTCTTCGTCAACTCAAGGTAAGCTTCATCTCATCTCTTTACTTCCCTGCCTGAATCATGTTCAAAGATTCATGTCATGCTGTTTCGATGTGTCAGCTGCCAGCGCTCCCTTGCTGCCCTGCAGTGTCATGGATACGGGGTTAACAGGAGAGGGTGGGTCAGTTTCAGCTGTTGGGCGTCGGGAGATGGTGGAACTGGAGGTTTTTAGATTTGGCATATATATAGATGCCCCTTCGATCCGGAGAGGCTCATGAAATGCCTCTGCTGCAAGGCCAGTAAATACATCAAGAGCTATGAGATTGCCAAGGAAAAGCCCAAGCCGAAGCCCGACCCACCGCCGAAGAAGGCCGAGGACCCTCCCAAGAAGCCCGACCAACCGCCCAAGAAAGCCGAGGACCCACCCAAGAAACCGGACTCTCCCAAGCACAGCCGGCGCCACGGCCAGTCTGTTGTGGGCATTGCTATGAAGGCTATGGAGGGGGGACCATGACGGGAGCCCCCGGGCCGAACCCCGGTCTAGGGCAGACCATGCTACGAGGGGTATGCGGCCGGTCTATAGACTCTATACTCGAGCCCATATGCCCCACCAAGTGGGTGCCAGTTCTTTAGCGAGGAAGAATCGTCCTGCAGGATTATATGTAGTTGGACACAAACCTACACCATTGAATTTTGGTGTATAGTAATTGTTTCTGCTTGGACTTTGTGGGAAATGTAGATACACGAGTGGTTGGTATATCTACTTTTAGGATGAGATAGATGTGGAGAAGCCACCAACCTTGTGAGGATGATGCTGTACCAAATAATGACACTCGTTTCATTTGTTTTGTGATGGATGCGCTTATTCCCAATGGGACCCATTTATTTGAAAAAGATTAGGCAACTGTGTCTCCATGTGTATGTCCGCTTGAGTTTTCTCATGTGGAGGGTCCTTCTCAATGCAAAATAAGGATGAGTTCTATCGTGGGTGGTCAATCAGAAGTGAAAAGCCTGAATTGTGTTTCTATTTTTCACATTAAAGGGTGTCTAGGGTGTGTAAAAGTGTGTTGGCATTGTGGGAAATGTTGGTTCGTGTGGGCTTTTGGCACTGGACAGAAACGGATTTGGTGAAGTCCAAGTTGAAACAGACTTTCCTAATGGGCCTGGTGGCCCGATAACCAAGAAAGAGTCGAAAGTTGATGGCCCAATAACCAAGAAAGAGTCCAAGTTGAAACCACCCCGTATCAAAATTCTGTTTATACGATTTGGTTTTTCTCTCTAGTGCGTATATAAAAACTTTAGCCGTAAAAACTACTGATACTTTCCTATAACTTAAGGGCTGATTGTTGTGAATGGAAGCCCTTTGCTTTGTGTGGTTTGTAATGCTAAGACCAAATTGAGAAGCCCTTGAAAAGTTGTAGCAAAAAAAAAACTAATGTGAATAAATAAGGAGTCCTCCAATAAAACTAAGTTGAGGGAGGAAGAAACCTCTAACAAATAACGAGCTCTTTTATAAAGAGCAATATTTTATAAAGAGTAATTCATAAATATCAAAAAATGAAACTGATTATAAGCTTCACATAATGAATAAAACTACAGCATCTGGTAGAAAGCTCCAGTGATAAAAGCAGTGCATTTATGTCTATTTGAAAGTGATGAACCCTCGACTCATAAATATAGACAACGATAAGTGTTATTTATCATATCCATGCTCCATCATTGTGAAATATAATAATACAAATAACTACTTGCCAGTGACCATGAGCATAATCTGGGTTATGCATTATTAAGATGTTAGTTGCCTACATAATTTTAATTAATTGAATTATTTGAACTTTTTTTTGAAGCACTTCGAAACAATTAGCTAAATCTTTTAACTACTTTTTCAAAAAAAATTACACAAGTTATTTTACATAACTTCTTCAGTGCTATATTCACAATCAATTTTATATAAGATTATAACTTAAATTTTAAATCACATCATAATAAGTACATTTTTAGGATTGATATCATCTTTGGGAATGTAAAAGTCTAACTTTCATGTAGATTAACAGAGAGAAATGTTTTGTTAAGTGGATTGTGAAATGATGTTGCCTTCAAATGTACCAATTGAAGAACATGAGGGGCTTTTGAAGCTGCGTACACGGGAGATTGGTTACTAACAATATTTTTATCATGTTTTACGAACCTTTTCTATTGAGGTAACTATACAAAGAGGAGTATTGACACTTAAATTGAAGTAAAACTCTAACTCAATGAAATTTAAAATAAACAAAACAACTTTTTTTTGGAACAAACTTATGTGATTTAGGAGGATTGACACTTAAATTGAAGTGGTGTTAAAGAAAGACCCATTCCTTGTGTTTGCACAACAACACCACTAATGTTGATTCCGTAAAAATAGGGTCACATTGCACGCCAATAGGTAATGATTGGCCAACGATGTTCATGCATAGCGAGCACCCATGGTCATCCTCTCGATGAAAAGAGAGAAATTGTAATATCCCAAATTATTAACTAAGAGTTGGGATGATTATTGAACAAGGGCCTCATTTAATAGATACTTAAGTGGTGATGGTTGGTCATTTAGAAGAGATAGCAACCTGAAGTGTTGGTCAAGTTACAAAGATGAACCAAGAATGCCTTTAGTGCATCTAATGACCCACAACACTTTTTTTTTCAAAAATATCTCCAAATATATTTAGAATATGAGAATGGTCTATATGAGATCGTTCTCATATAAGGAGCATGAGGTCAATCTTTTGGGTTGTTAGATTTTGATCCAAGGGTGGGTATTAAATTAGTCGACAGATCAAAATCCAACAGCTATGATTTGAATTGGCCTCATATAAACTATATGAAAGTGATCTCATTGAAACTTTTTCCTTGGAATATAATATATATATATATATATATATATATATATCATAAAGTGGTCGAAACAATACCAAATTTGCATAATTTTGAGCTCAGGATCAAAAGTTATGTAATTCACAAGTCGTCGTTATTTTCATAGATAACTCCCTCTGACAACTCCCTACAACGTAGATACGGTAGTCTAAATCCGTTTAAATCTTTTCAAAGTTATCATTATAGAAGGATATAAATACTTATTTTAGCCTCTCCAAAATACATTTTAGCATGCCCTAAACAATGAGAACTTAATGGAGGCTAGGGTTTTGGAGAGAGAAGAAGAAGAAGAAGGACTTGAATTGGCTTCACAGTTTTGAGGTAGGAAAGTTAAATAACTGTACATAAGAGTTAATATCGCCATGTTATTGACTTAAAGTATTAATTATATGCTTTGTAGGGATTGCATGCTAGAAGTGTCGCATGTTTATGATTGGATTTGCCTGTATCATGGTTATTTTGCATGCTTAGAAGTAAGTAGATGGTTTATTTCTTAATGAATGAGATCTATCCTATGTTGATGGATGGTTAATCATGTATTGAGTCCTAGAGAGAGCAAGGTAAGACTGCCAGATATTGAATAATGATTCTTTTATGATGGATGATGTCATGGAATGTATATGTATGGAATTTGAATCATGTATATCTATGGAATTAAGATTATGGTTTATTAAGTATTATTGATGATTAGGGTTGCTAGATATGCTTTTGACTATCATGTTGGAAAAATAGAATTAATAAATGCTCTGATAGAGAATAGAATTATGTTTTGGCAGGTTTTGTTATCTGTTAGAGTCTATGAGGAGTCCCAAGGGCAAGTTAAGTGTCTTAAGATGACTTGTCATTGAACAACCAAGAACAGATTATTAAATTACATTTGTAAAAGTCTTTGAACCATTAGGTAAAGTAGTAGATGGTTCTGTAGAAATAGTATGAATAGTTGAATCCAAAAAATCATCTGCAAATTCAAGTACAAGTCATATGTCATTGAATAACTTATCAGTTGAACCCACAACAGATAGAAAATGGGAAAGTAAGGAAAGAATAAAACTTTAGCTTGTACAGATAGTAACCGGTGAGGCAGTAATATTTCTTGTTTGAGAACCAATTGGACGAAAACAATAAACTAAAGAATTAGACATTAATAGTAATATCATAATGCACACTAAGACATTACAGTGGGATTACGATGAATGAGAGCTAGACTCTTATTTTCCACAAGAGGACTGACATCAAAAGAAGAATGAAGGAAGAATTCAAGTGCCACAAGAACAACCGTGCCAGATGGAAAATGCAACCCATGTATCAAGGTTGGCTCTATTGACGGTTTCGATCCATAAGAGATCAAGAATGCATGCAGAGTTACAACGAAGTTCATGGTGCCCGTATCTCAAACCATTGAGAACTATAAATTCTCCTCGAGATCATCTATTTTGCATGATTGGTAGTAATAAAAAAAGAAATAAGGATTAACTCGACAAGAGATGAAATTTGTAAGGAATTACACATGACCTGAGAATTAGAAGATAGGGTATCATGCTAGTAAGCACAAGTAATAGAAGAATGTAGGCAAATTTTACCCATGACCTTAGAACTAAGGTTTAGGGTAGTGTGCCAGTATGCACCCTTAGGAGTTGAAGAATGATAAGTAAGAATTGAATGGAAAAATTGAGTAAATTGCTATAATAACTATACTCTTGCTATATTGATTGATGTATTGTCTAGTCTAGTGGTTATAACCTTTCCTACTGAGTCCCCCATAGTCAGCTTGCTTTCCCCCACAAGTTTTGAAGAATAAGTATAAAGAGGCTAGAGGCAAGAAGAAAACAAAATATAGTTCATTTTATTTTAAAAAAATCAAGCGCACCAACTTGCATCCATTTTAGAGCTGTAGTTTTTAAATCCACCATCCATTTATAATATGATGGTCCAGAACGTTTAGACTCTTCCCAATTGAGTAACCAGGGTAAAAAAACCTCGTCTTCTCCGATTTTCCTTTCATTTCTAAAAATGTTTTCCTCATCTGGCCCTTCTCCTCTACCAAGGTTTTCAAAATCAGACCGGTCATCGACCCGGATTGATGGCTAGATTGGTTGGACCGTGGTCGAACCGGATTGTCTCGGTATAGGATGTGAGGAGTGAAGCCCACCTAGATATATGATAAATATATATTTTATGCAATATTAATGTCAAAGTGTTTGCAGCTCAATCAGTTAAGAGTTCGAATCCCCTCAAAGCAAAGTTTTTTTCACAAAAAAAATATTGTGACCTCGACCTGGACCGGTCCGGTCCGGTTCAACGGTTTGGGAGAAAACTGACTAGTTGAACCGGGCAGTCTGGTCCGATTTTGAAAACACTGTCCTCTACGAATTTGTGACCCCTCCTCCCATATCTGATTTACAAACTTTCGTAGGAATGTACATGCTTATGTAGGAAATTACATCGTTGTATAAACACCAATCTCATATATGCATGAATGCACAAAATACAAAATGATTACTAACCTTCACACTCTTTCACAAAAAATTAATGGTTGTATTTCAATCTCCATCTCAATCGGATACATCTTGACCAGTGAAAGAGAAAAGAAATACACCTATCACTTCATTTTCTAATCAAAAGAGACATCATTTCTATCAACTTGTTTAAAGAACAATAACGTATGAATCTTGATCTTCAATCTACTCTTCTTGAGAGCTTTTCCCATATCAAAAAATTGTAACAGTTAAGACAAAACACATCCTTTCCATCTGCTCATCTTGATAACAAGAGAATGAGTAACGAACGAATAGACAGAGAGATGGTGAGCATTAATGGTGATGCAATCTTCATGATGGCGGCAATGGAGGCCATGCAGTACGACGACAGAGGTTGCACGAAGGGAGTCAGGTGGTGAATGTAACACTCGAAAAATTAGTAAGTATTTTAAAACCGAAATTTGACCCTCTTAATATTTGATTTGATTGTGTTTTAACTTATAGGAATTAAAGTTGGTGAGAAGATCTTTCCAACGCCACCAACTATGCGCAATTTGGAGTTCGGAGTAAAAGGATATGAGAAATTGAATTTTGTTTTAGCGTGACTGCGATCGATCGCCATAAGAAACGATCGATCGGCAAATTGAACCGATCAACACCTTATTAAAATGATCAATCGTAGTTACTGTGATTATTGACTGTTTTGTTTCGGGTAAAGCGATCGATCGGCAATAATTGCTATCGATCGACTGTGACGCGGTAGTGTAGAATAACGCATACGACGATCGATCACCGTATAGCCGATCGATCGCCGGTTGCGGTTTTGCAATTTCTAGCTTATTTTTGGGGTGGATTTGCTTGGGAAAGTGTTGTGAACGCATGGACTGGCCGATATGTCAGTGGCCCATCGTGTGCAACAGTTATCAAGCCATTATGATAACATTAGTATTATTTACTTATCTTTTGTAAACAGTCCGTTTAGGCTAATTGTTAGGTAACGGACTGGTATTGAATAATCATTGTAATTGGGCCCATCAGGCCCATCAGCTGGCCCTGGGCGCCAAACCCTTGGCGCCAACCTCTGGGCGCCATGTTTGGGCGCCAATTCTTCCCTATATAGGAAGATCGTCCTCCTCTGTTGGGGGGCATGCAATAGAAAACTCACTTATTTTCTCTTTTCATCTTCTTTTACTTTCGTGATACCTTGCGACCTTGCTGGTCACAACATTGGTATCAGAGCGGTGACGTTCTGTGTGCAACCATGCCTCCTCGCAAACAACCATTGGGCATGCCGAAGAGCAGGGAGGAACCTGAGGTGGCGAAAGAGGTGACCAGCCCACGACCTGCGGTGGAATCCAGCCAGGAAGTACTGATCGCCATGATCAGTGCACTTGGAGTCCGAATGCAGAATTTGGAGAAGCTCCATACACAAAACCCGGCGCAGAACCAGGCCCCTGTCACCCCACCACCACCACCAACTGGAGGACATGGGGGTCCAGTACGACAAGGGGGATTTAGCGCACCTGGCGGCTCCATGCCAGGCCTGACTGCGGGCCCGTCCATCGCACATGGGATCCAACTAGGCACCTTCAACTCAGGCCCGGAGGAGAGTCGAACTGGCCCTGAGGGGCGAAGCGCACAAGGTGTTCGAGAGAATGTCGCAATGAACCCGCACTTCCGGACTGTCCAGAGGGAGTTGGACGCGGACTGGGAAGACCCTTTCGGCTATCGTGGGGGACAGAGGAGTAGCGCAGAACCCCGCCTGGCCCGGCTGCAATTTCCTCGGTTCAGTGGGGACGAGGACCCCGTGGAGTGGCTCTACAAAGCAGACAAATTATTTGCGTATCAAGGTACTGTTTCCGATGCCGAGCGTCTCCGGGTGGCTGCCTTTCACTTGGATGGGGATGCTTCGGTCTGGTACCAGGCTTTTGAGAAGGAGGTGCGATATCCAACATGGGCATCATTCTCGGATGAGCTGTGCATCCAGTTCGGACCGAACGAATTCCAGGATTTCAATGAGATGATCTCTACCATTCGACAGACAACAACAGTACGGGCATATTATTCGGAGTTTATGAAGATCGCGAACCGTTTGCCCGAATGGCCGGTTGCGGCCCTGGTGGGAACCTTCAAGCGCGGACTGAAGCCGGAAATCGCAGACGAAATGCGGCATTTTCCCTGCCATTCCATGAGCGATGTTATGCGACATGCACGCATCGAAGAAGAGAAGTTGGTCAGGCAGCGACGAGGAGGGCGTGGAAGCTTTCCGGCCAGGACCCCGACCGGCGGCCCAGCGTTGGGGCCTCAGCCGGCTCCTGCCCCTCATGCCTTGCGCACTCAAACAAGTGGCGTTGTGGCTTCCCCTGTGCGACGACTCACTACTGCTCAGATGGAGGAACGTCGGGCAAAGGGACTATGTTACAGGTGCGATGAGAAGTATGGGCCGGGACACCGATGCGCCGTACGCGGAAGTTTACTTATCGAAGAAGTTGACGAGGAGGTTCCAGCCCATGCCGATGAGTTGGCCCCCGAGTACCCCGACGTGCAACCAGAAATATCGGTGCACGCCTACTCCGGAACTTTCACACCGCGCACCATGCGGGTAAGAGGGCTCCTCAAACGACAGGAAGTGGCAGTGTTGATTGACAGTGGGTCGACCCACAATTTCATCAATGACAAGGTAGCACAACGGTTGGGCTGTTATGTGTCCGATGCCAAACCCTTTGACGTACTCATCGGCGACGGCAAGCATCTCCGGAGCGCAGGGGTCTGCGCCCAAGCTGCTCTTACCATCCATGGTCATACTTTCATTACGGACTTGTTCCTATTGCCGACAAAGGGGGCCGATGTGGTCTTAGGGGTTCAATGGTTACAGGACCTCGGTGATGTGGTCTGGAACTTCAAGGACCTCGTTATGGACTTTGAGGTGCACGGTCAAAGGGTGTGACTCCAAGGGGCCCAACCTGGTGCTTTACATACGGCACAGGCTGTCGGGTCCTTCTTCAAATTTGCGCCCCAAGGCCTACTATTGCAACAACGGGCGGTGGTGGACGTGGACCTACCGGACATACCTGCGGACTTACGCGCCTTTCTGAATGAACATGCTGACATATTCGCCGACCCTATCGGCCTTCCACCAGCCCGTTCACATGATCATGCCATCCCTATATTACCTGATGCTACGCCGGCCAATGTGCGCCCTTATCGCTACCCTCATATTCAAAAGACGGAGATTGAGCGCCTAGTAAACGACATGCTTCAATCAGGTATTATCCAGCCTAGCAATAGCTCTTTTTCTTCACCAGTTTTATTGGTCAGGAAGAAGGATGGGACGTGGAGATTTTGCGTCGACTATCGCGCCTTGAACGCGATTACTATAAAAGACAAGTACCCCATACCGGTCATTGAGGAGTTGTTGGATGAACTGTCGGGCGCCACAGTGTTTAGCAAGCTTGATTTACGCGCAGGGTACCATCAGATCCATATGAAACCGTCGGATGTCCCCAAGACTGCATTCAGAACACACGATGGCCATTTCGAATTCTTGGTCATGCCCTTCGGTCTGACGAATGCCCCGGCTACCTTCCAGAGCCTCATGAACGACTTGTTCCGACCTTTTCTAAGAAGATTCGTGCTAGTTTTTTTTATGACATTCTCATCTACAGTCAGACGTGGGAAGCACACTTGCATCACTTATGGTCAGTTTTTTCCACGCTAAGGGCTCATTCCTTATTCCTTAAACGATCGAAATGTTCTTTTGGTAGCCGGCAGGTGGAGTACTTGGGCCACATCATCTCGTCTGAGGGCGTCTCCACGGATCCTTCAAAAGTTTCGGCCATGCTGTCTTGGCCGGTCCCAACATGTGCCAAAGGTCTTCGAGGCTTCCTGGGGCTGACTGGATATTACCGCAGGTTCATCAGCCAATATGGACTTATTGCGAAACCACTGACGGCTCTCCTCAAAAAGGGGGCTTTTGAGTGGGCTGATGCGGCGCAGGTAGCCTTCGATCGCCTGAAGCAGGCCATGGTTACTGCGCCCGTTCTCGTATTGCCGGACTTCAGTATTTCCTTTGTGGTCGAGACAGATGCATCAGATACAGGGATTGGGGCGGTTCTGCTACAAAAAGAACGACCAGTGGCCTTCTTCAGCAAAGCCCTTGCCGGCCGGTCCCTGCAACTCTCGGCATATGAGCGAGAGATGTTGGTCATTGTTCATGCAGTACAAAAGTGGCGACCGTATTTGTTGGGTCGCCGTTTCATCATCCGCACCGACCACCAGTCATTGAAATATTTTTTGGAGCAACGGGTATCTACACCAGCCCAACAGCGCTGGGTGAGCAAGCTTCTGGGGTACGATTATGAGATAATCTACAAGAAGGGCTCGGAGAATACAGTGGCGGATGCCTTGTCCAGGCGCACGGGGGCAGGGAGCTGCATGTCCATGACGGGGCCGATTTTCCCTTTTCTACCGGATCTGCGATGTGCATATGAGGAGGACCATGATACTAATCAGCTGCTTGACCGCCTTCGTGCGCACCAACTGGATGACCCTTCATTCGCGTGGCACGGGGACACTTTATTCTGGCACGGGAAATTATGGGTGCCAAATCATGGCAACTTGCGGAAGCGTGTTATCTCCCATTTCCATGATACATTGATGGCTGGACATGAGGGTGTATTCCGTACCTACAAATGGGTGAGCCAGAGTTTTCTGTGGCCAGGACTCAGGCGGGACATTCAACGATATGTAGCTGCTTGCGACGTTTGCCAGCGTGCCAAGGCTGTTACTACGTCACCCCAGGGTCTTCTCCAACCTCTTCCCATTCCAGATCAGGTATGGGAGGATATTTCTATGGATTTTGTGGAAGGCTTACCCGTGGTCCAGGGAAAGTCCGTCATCCTTGTGGTGGTGGACCGTCTCTCCAAATATGCTCACTTTTGTGCTCTGGGTCATCCCTTTACTGCGCGGACGGTGGCGGAGACATTTGTCAAAGAAATTGCTCGGTTGCACGGTATGCCTAAGACTATTGTCTCAGATCGAGATAAGGTCTTCATCTCTACTTTCTGGCGAGAGTTCTTTGCTATCCAGGGTATGAAACTTACCATGAGCACAGCTTACCATCCGCAGACAGATGGCCAGACAGAGGTCGTAAACAGGTGTCTGGAACAATATTTACGCTGCTTTGTGGGGGATCAGCCCCGAAAATGGTTGTAACTTCTTCCGTGGGCAGAATGGTCGTATAATACGGCCTATCATACGTGGACCGGCTTCACACCTTTCGAGGTGGTCTACGATCGTTCACCTCCCTCCGTTCTCTCTTATGTGCCCCACAAGTCGTCAGTTGCTGAGGTTGACTATATGCTTCAGACAAGAGATGAGGTCCTTCGGCAGCTAAAATCAAATCTCACGGCCGCTCAGAACCGTATGAAGCAACTTGCGGATAAGAAGCGGACTGATCGGGTTTTTCAGGAGGGAGATCTAGTCTATGTGTCCGTATTACCCCAGCGTCAGACTTCCCTGTTTCACTCTGATTTTGCTAAGCTGGCGCCCCGCTATCATGGGCCTTATTCGGTGCTCGAACGCATTGGGCCTATTGCTTATCGTTTGGCTTTGCCGCCGGGATCATTAGTCCATCCGGTCTTTCACATTTCCCGCCTTCGCCGTTTTGTGGGGGATTCAGCCTCGGTCACTATGGGTGGACCCTTATCTATTTTGCCTCCGGGGAATGTCGACTCGCCAGTACCAGCATCGATCCTTGACAAACGCCGCGTTCGAAAAATGGGCCGCATTACTACGGAAATCCTAGTCTCCTGGAAGGGTCGTGCATTGGAGGATGCTATGTGGGAAGTGGAAGATGATCTTCTGGCTCGTTTCCCAGACTGGTTGCCTTGAGGACAAGGCTGCAGCGGAGCGTGGTGGATTGTTGTGAACGCATGGCCTGGCCGATATGTCAGTGGCCCATCGTGTGCAACAGTTATCAAGCCATTATGATAATATTAGTATTATTTACTTATCTTTTGTAAACAGTCCATTTAGGCTAATTGTTAGGTAACGGACTGGTATTGAATAATCATTGTAATTGGGCCCATCATGCCCATCAGCTGGCCCTGGGCGCCAAACCCTTGGCGCCAACCTCTGGGCGCCATGTTTGGGCGCCAATTCTTCCCTATATAGGAAGATCGTCCTCCTCTGTTGGGGGGCATGCAATAGAAAACTCACTTATTTTCTCTTTTCATCTTCTTTTACTTTCGTGATACCTTGCGACCTTGCTGGTCACAACAGAAAGATACCAAATCCCAATTAGACTTGATTTGCACGTCTCTAGAGGGATCTTGAGGCCTTCTCATTGGTTGGAAGTGTCCATCATTTAGAAAATTAGTTTGAGAAGGGATCGATTCTCCCCCAACTCTATATAAACCATAGAGAGTTGGCTTGTGCTATTGCAAAACCTAGCCCTAGAACGTCCAGAGACCTTTCCCCCTCTCCTTCCCACGTTCACCCGCCTCCTTTAAGGCTTCTTCTTGTGGGAGTTTGCAAGAGCTTAGAGCGGGAGCTTTGGAGAAAGCGGAGGAGACGAGCAACGCGTAAAAAGGTAGAATCTTCGGTGAATTAAGTAGGATGGTTTTTCCCCTCTCCTCTCTTCTGATTATATGATATTGATAAGTGTTTTGATTCAGTACCTTAGAGTATTGTTTGGATTCTTGTGAGATGAATGAATTGTGTCATTATTTTTATGCGTAGTGCATCATAATCATATGTGCATTCATGTTCTGTTTCTAGATGAGAATTCGCGACTAAAGTCTAATGCTTTATTAATTTTCCAGAAACTAGAAGTTCTGATATTATTTGGTTGATCATGATCCACGTTGAGTTTTGTGCCTTAAGGTGTGTCTTGCATTAAAGGTCTTATTTGAGAGGTATTAATAGTTAAAACAATGTTATATGTAAAAGAACATGAGAAAGGAGTAAACTTTAGTAATTCCAGATAATCCTAGGGTCTGTAATTGGTCTAAGAGGGGAGTATATGGTCTGTTAATGATATATTATCATCTATAATGTGATATTAAGTGAGATAATCAAGTTTAATTAAGAGTCTTAATCTCGGCAAGAACTGTTTCTATGTTGACAGTCAGTAGTAAATAATTCATAACTAATTCAAATAAAATCAAAAAAATATAAAATCAGTGGGGTTAGAAATTAGACTCACAAGGTATTACCAGTAAAAATTTCAGAGGTTAAGTCTTACTGTACAGAGCACAGTAGCCGTCGGAAGAGGACTGTTGTGGAGGAGGTAGAGAGCTGAATCTGAGAGAAAATACTAAGTAAACAAATAACATCATGAAATATGATATGATAATGTCTAACGTGTCAATACCAGTAATTGGACTATATACTTATGGAATATCACAGTAAGAATTGGGTTAGAAGTAATCTAATTAGGAGGGATAATCCTTTGATCAAAAGATTTATAACTATCTGCCTTGAAGTGTTGATGTCGGCTTGTGATTTCACTTGGAATTCAAATCATCTAAGATTCTTTGATTTCTTATCTCTGATATTTGTATTATAAAATTCCAATGCGTTTGAGGAATTCCTATCTAGGGCTGAGCATGAAAGGTATGTATTGATTATATGTTACTCCTTGGGTGAGTTGTTATTATTCGAAGTATTTGGGTTGTCTTGTTATTCCAAGAGTGATTTGCATGCCTTTGAGAAGCTTGTTATTCTATGCTACTCCAATGAGTGAGTTATGTGTTGACCAGAGACTTCTATCCATACTCCATGAAAGAGTCCATTCTGGTAAGAGATACCTTATGATCTTAGAGTGTTGTGACCTCTTTTCCTTTGAGATATTGCTCATATTGATTTCATGATTGTTTGTTCCACTGGAGATCTTGCGAGACTCTCCCCGTGGTGGATTCATAGTATGCTCAATTAAGTCATTGCTAGATCTTGCGATGTCACTTATATTTATGAAGTTGCGATTCCATACTGCCCGAAGGGAGGCACTATACGTACGTTAGATTGTGGACATTACGGAAGGTCCTCAGTCTCCGCCCATCATGCCCGTAAGCACTGGTAGGGCCAGCATCCTAGACGCATGGCAGGGTTCCAAAGAGAGGACCCCTAGGGTGGTTCTGGTATATTATTTTAGTCACTTGCGAGCGACCAGTTTAGCGAGCAGAAATTGTAACTCCTTTCACTTTAGATGTCTGGAGCCTTTAATATGATAGTTATTCTCTCCTTACACATATGTTTGTTCGGAGCCTTATTGATGTTTTCCTATACTTGTGAGTTGGAATTGTTGTTGACTAACCTTGCAGGTGTATAGACCTTGGTTCAGATTAGATGTTGTGGGATGTTCACAATCCTTTGTTATTCTTATTCTCTTCATATTGTTTGTTTTAATTCAGTGGGTTTTTACATCCTACTGAGTGTTTCTATGAAATACTCATGCATCCTCTGATGCAGGCGCAAATGAAAAAGTGAGATCAGGAAGTGCAGCAGTGGAAAGGCGGATTGCAGGCACCGAGAAGAGTTTAAAGACTATTTAGTTATTTGATTTGCTTTTATTGATGCTTATGACATTATTGGCAATTGTGTGCCATAGACTTATAGGTTTATTTTAATTGACTTTCTTAAATGGATTATTATTAAGTAAATTCATTTCATATTATTTGTTGATGTCTGTTATTGTGTTACACTGATTGTGGGCATAATCGGTTACACGTCCTTTTGAGATGATTGTAATCGGTTGGAAAATCGACTGTTTAGTCGCATGCCCGGAATCTCTACCTCGAAATGTATCTCATTGGTTGGCTTCTACACTCCGATCGAGGTATGGGATTTCGGGGCGTGACAGTGAAGGAGCAGATCGCGGGTCAAAAGATTGGCCGAAGATGGTCCCTAGTCAAGGGCCATCGTAAGGGGAGAGGGAGTCGAGAGGAAGGCACGGTGGAGGAGGGAAAGCAAAAATGGGGAAAGGCGGGGCTCTTTTTGCCCATGCTAGGGTTAAAAAGATCTGGACCCTCGATTTAGAAGCGGACGATCGGTACAAAAATTACAGCTATGAAATGTTTTAGAGCTGCAACGCTCGCTATCCACTCTTTTTTAATTATATTTAAATTCAGTATGACTATAGGCATGTATGTATGCTAATTGATTATTATTGTAATAATTGTTTGTGGGTTGTGCATGTGGTGCTTTGACCCAAATATTATTTAGTCGTTGTTTTGAATGATTAATTATGTAATTAGTTTTAAGTTAAATTGTGTTTGAAAATAGACAAAAGCAATGTCATGTATTAGTTTAATTAACATTTTTTAATGAGATGGGCTCAAGCTACGGCTCAAATTAATTGTAATTTATTGTTGTATTTAAGTCTTCCGCATAACTTTACTTAGAGTTTTCATACAAAATGAATTTAAAAAATCCAGGCCGTTACATGAATGGAGTCAAGAGAGCAGAGATGATTTATGGAGAGAGAGAGAGAGAGAGGAGCATGAGCTACATGATAGCTTTTATAATAACCTATATATACCCAACGATGTAAATAATGCCACGATTAATCCCCAATAATTCACTAACCTGTGGATCTTCAAACTGACCTAAAAGCCTCAAAGCCTGAGGAATATTTTCCATAATTTGAATATATTTCACTCCATGAATTTCTTTTCACATCTCATTGGTCACTAAACCCCAAATATACAAGTCTGAAAGATAAAAAAAAAGTCAATGGCAAGAACAGAAACTAGGTTGATTTTACGATGCCCTTTATGGGTTGCTCTCAAGTGACATGAGTTTTCTAGAATATATTTTTTGGGAAATTTACTAAATAATATATAATAAAATAAAAAATTACCAATTAAAAATAGAAAAAATTATTTCTCAATCCGGTTATTTGACATGCTATGCACGCGCCAGCGTGGCGTTAGCCCTGGGCCTTTTTTTTAAACTGTCTCGAAAGGCATATTTGAAGCGACGCCTCCCTCTTGTAAAGAAGAAATACGTTATTTCAACTGACGCCATATATTTTGTTAAGCATTTCTAAAAAGACATTACTTAAAATGACGCCTTCTTCTTTAAAAGTAGAAATGCGTTGTTCTAACAGATGTCTTCATTTTGTTGGTAAAAAAGATAAAAAATAAAAAATAAAAAACAAAAAACAAAGGCATTTTTTCAATTTCAAAAAAACAAAAATGGCACATTTTTTATAAAAAATATTTTTATTTTTTAAATAAAAACGTCGTTTCAAATGACATCTTTTAAGGTTTAACAATGTTTTTTTGTAAAAAATAGCTCCCGATGTCCCAGCTTTTCCCTGCTTCCTCATGTCCTAGTTTCGCCCTACCCCTGACGTCCCGGCTCTGCCCTGCCCTTGGCCTACCAACTCTGCCCCACCCGTAACGTCTCAACTCCGCCCCGCCTCCTCGTGTCCGGGCTCTGCCCTGCCCCTGATATTTCAATTATGTAATGTCCCTAACATCCTAGCTCTTCCCCACCCCCAACCTACCACCTCCGCCCCACCCCATGACGTCCCAATTCTGCCCTGCTTCCTCATGTCCCGGCTTCGCTTTACCATTGACGTTCTAGCTTCGATGTCAGGGAGTGGGCGTGGAGCTGGTAGGCTAGGGGCGGGGAAGAGTTCGGATGACAAGGGGTGGGACAGGTGATATCTACGAAATATACACATTTTTATATGCCTTTCTGCCTATATGTTAGTCGTAATTTTAGTTGAAAGTAATAATTATTAATGGTTATTCATGTTAGGTGAGTAATTAGGAGTTTAATAAATAAATGCATTTAATTGATTAATTTAGATGCGTTAATTGGATTTAATGCTTTACATTTTATTATGCGTCTAACTTAATATTTAATTTTATTTATGTAGGTTTTAAAAGTTCCAAATGCAGATCGCCAAAAGAACGCACGTCAAGCAGTTTTGTGAAGAGATTAGATCCGATGGTGGAGATCGCTACAACGGGTTTTTAGCTTAATGAGAAAGAAGGAAAATGGACCGGTTCATGGCTGGTCTGGTTCGGTTCAATGAAAATAAAAGAAAAAAATAACAAATGACCCGACCCGAGCAAAGCTCAGGCCTTTCGTCTGTTTCAGAAAACAGAGCAGCGCTCTCGAGCGATGGCGAGGCGGTGGTCTGGGCGGAACGGCGGCTGTGTCCGATGCGGCGAGGCGGTGGCTTGGGCTGGAAGAGGGCAAGGATATCTCGGCGGTAGAGCTCGTAGACGAGGCTGACGGTGATGGCAGTGGTTCTGGAGCTGGACGGTGGATCGAGCAATGGAGCTGGACGGCGGAGCGAGGTCGGCGGCGACGGGTTTACGAGCCAGCAAAGATTGTGACAGTGACGGAGGGACTCATAGATGGCGAGGCGGCGATGACCATGGCGGAGAAATTGACGACAGCGGAATGACGGTGGAAGAGCTCTGTTCAAGCTCTATTCTGACCAGAGCGATGGTGGCCATTGGCGACAGGTCTGGGCTGGGTTCACAGTGAAGCACGGGGCGGTCGAGTGCTCTACGGATAGCTTGGTGGTGGCAAAGATCGGGTCACAGCAGGCCGGAAGGATTATGCTCAATTTGGAAACCAAAATCAAAATAGAATCGGGAAACAAAAAAAAGTAGTCTTGCTCGAATTGGAAACAGGGCTCTCGACTCGATTTGGACGCGATGAAGGCGTGCTCGATTGGGAGTTGGAGTCCATAACAGAGGCGGCGTTCAGATTTGGGATTCTGAGTCGATCGCCTATAAAAGGCAGAACTTTTGGCCGGAAACAGAGAGCTTTTGACAGAGTTTTAACAGAGATTTTCCGGCGTGATTTGGCCGGATTCCGGTGGGGTTGGCCGGAGGTAAGGAGGAGAGGAGAAAGGCTGGGTTTTGGACGATTTTGCACAATGATTTGAAACTGCTACAATGTCGGCCAGATGCTACAGTAACCGCAAGTCGGCTGGAGAAGACGATGAATAGTGCCGATGCTACAATGCTACAGTGCGCGTGAACAGTGTTCCTGCAAATGACTTCTTCAACAAATCAGGCTTTTTCTTCCTTTCTTTCCATGTCTAGCTAATTTTCTTTATCAAGGCTAGATGAAGCCCTAAATTTGTATTTGCTACTCTTATTTGTTTAATTTAGTGAAATTCGATATGATTATTCTTAATGCGATTTTATTGTTATTCCTCTTAAGTGCTTTGACCGAGACTTAATGAATGATTAATGGAATTTGATCTTGATATTTCCTGTGTCTAGATAATAACAGGATTATGATTGATTCTATGCCCGGCCAAGGATAGAGTTAATTGTATTAATTTATAGTGGATGAATTTTTCGTGTCTGGACAAGAGCGTGTAGTTCATTCACTGGTAATTTGTGTGTCCGGCCAAGAACATAAATTACTGTATCATATCAATTTGTGGAAATAATAATTGAGAGTAGTAATTGCATTTTTAGTGGTGGATTCGACGCTTTGATATTCTTATTCATTTGATTTCTCAGTAAAATTTATTTCTTTAGTTAATTAAAATCATAAAAATTCAATCTTTCATTAGAATTATATTAATCTTCCAAGTCCTTTGGGTTCGACCTCGTTTCCACTAGACTATACTGAGTCTCGTGCGATTGCAAGTAAAATAGTTAAAAATTCAATCAATCAACAGGGCTGGAACATCAGGGGTAGGGTAGAGCCTGGACATGAGGAGGCGGGGCGGAGTTGGGACATCAAGGGTAGGGCAGAGTTAGTAAGCCAGGAGCTTGGATGTTAGGGGGTGGGGCGGATCTGGAACGTCAAGGGTGGGGCGAAGCCAAGACATGAGGAGGCGAGGAAGAGCTGGGACGACGTTAAACCTTAAAAGATGTCATTTAAAATGACATTTTTTATTTTTTTAAAAATAAAATAATTTTTAGAAAAAAATGGGACGTTTTTGTTTTTTGATTGAAACGACGCATTTGTTTTTTTACCAACAAAATGAATACGTCAGTTGGAACGACGGCTTTCCTCTTTTAAAAATGAAGGCGTCGTTTCAAGTGACGCATTTCTGGAATTGCTTAACAAAATATAAGGCGTAAGTTGAAACGGCGCCTTTCCTCTTTACAAAAGGGAGGCGTCGCTTAAACTTAAAGTGACGCCTTTTGGGTCAATTAAAAAAAAACTACGTAGGGCCAGCGGCATGTTGGCACCTGTGTGGCATGTAAGATAACCGGATTAGGAAATAAGTTTTCCCTTTCCCAATCGGTAATTTTTTATTTTATTATATATTATTTGGTAAATTTCCCTTTTTTATATATTTCTATAGCAATTATTATTAGTTGTTTTCTATCAAATAATAATGTTTAATTTATGGGCTCATATCTATATGATAGTGATCTACACATAAATTATGCATTTTATTATCTCATAAACTTATATTTATGTTAGTATTTTATTAGATTTAGTGATACTCTAATATAGTTTTCAATTTTGTAGGAAAATGAGAGCAAGATGCAGAAATACGGTGAAACGTGATTCAAATGGTTGAATCTTCACAACTTCGTGTACATATCTCTAATTGGACTGATTCATTAAAGTTTAAGAAGTCAGCTTTCCAACGCCACCAACCGCGCACGATTCGGAGTTCAGAGCGAAAAGTTATGACCATTGGAAGATTATGATGCAGAATGAACAGTAGTAGCGATCGATCGGCAGTTCCAGAGCTGAAAAATAGAAGTAAATGAAGAATCGATCGATCAACAGAATCGCGATCAATCGTAGTTACTGGAATTTGGATTTTATTGAAAATGATCGATCGGCTATTAAGCGAATGATCATATTTACTAGAATTTTTGATATGCACGATATAGTATCAGCGATCGATCGGCAGACGCAGATTCAAAACGGTCAATCGGCACGAAGCAGTGAATTAAAGAAGAAACCAAGTGATCGATCGGGAAGCGATCGAACGGCCCGTATTGGCGATCGATTGCCGTATACGCAAAACCGGATTTTGACTTGGATTTGGAAGGGGACTTCATAGTTTCTCTTCAACCTTATAAATAAGCCTTAAGAGAGAACGTATTGGGCATTAAAAATTAGATTAGAGAATAAACTTTTGAGTTCTTTTGGAGTCCTTGGAGGCTAGAGCAAAGTAGAGAAGAAGAAGAAGAAGAAGAAGAAGATGAAAAACATGATGATGGATTTTCTTCCAATGCAAGGCTAAACTCCTATCCAAGGCATAGATGAAACCCAATAAACTGGTTGTATAGTTTCTTTTCTCTCATCTTACTTTCATTCTAATTGGTATATGACTCTTTATTATGCAAGTAAAGTTAGTTCATTGAGTTTGTTCTTTGTACTCGAGAGAGACAAGAGTGAATTAATTGGATTTTAATCTGAAAGAGCACTTGCATGTCCGAGAGGAACGTGAGTAATCTGAAGTGTTATATATTAATAAAGATTCATTGGTTTATACTCGAGAGAGATAGATCACAGTTCCATATGCTTAATTGATTATGTGTTACATCCGAGAGGAGAGCACTATAATTTGAATTGACAAGTGTATGTCCGAGAGGAATATGCTAGCCAATTAGTAATTTATTTTTGAGAGAGAGAGAGAGATAATACACTAATTTATTGTGGTGGATTCGAAGCCTTGGTATCTTTCATATCTTGATTAAATCTCAGTTTAATTAAAATTCATTGCTTTTCTTTAGAGTAATTAAAAACTGCAACTTTTCTCTTGAATTTGGTAAATTGTTTAACCGTCCCTGAGGTTCGACAACCCTTAATACTCGTTGAAGTACGTAATTGCCTTGTTCACTTGAAGGGTTTAATTTTAAACGACCAGATAGCCTAGAGTTTTATCTCAATTGCTTCACCACCAATCTATAATTTAAATTTTTGGATCCCATGTAAGGCCCACAAACCAACGAGACCCTACTTAAGATAGAAACCAAGATTTCTGGAACTGACCCGACTTGGGATTGGACCCAAGATTCTAGGAATAGAGTTCGTCTAGCATCATAAAAAATCGTCACCAAACTCCATCACCCCCACCATGTGGGCGTGGAGCCCGCCCTGAATTTGGTGGGCTCCACGCCCACATGGCGGGGGGTGATGCAGTTTGGTGATGATTGTTGGTGGCAAAAACATCCAAGGAATAATGTCGGTCTGTGTTAAAACTCGACATACCCAAGAACCTGAATTAGGAACCGAGATCATATCTTGGGTCAGGTGGTTCCAAAACCCAGGTTTAACCCGCACCGAATCATTCAATATTTAAGAATCTTTTAACTCCATGCACTAATTTTTACAAAGAATAATATGAAGGAAAAAGTTTAAATGAGATCGCTCTCATATAGTTTATATGAGGCCACTTTAAATCATAGCCCTTGGATCTTGATCTAACGGCTACAAATAGCCATAATGATCTCACCCACTCCCTGATGTGACACACTCACCTACCCACTGATTTAATATCCATCCTCCAATCGGAATCCAATGGCTATAAAGATTGGCCTCATGCTCCTTATATGAGAACGATCTCATGTAAACCCTTCCCTAATATGAACTGAGATAAATATTGTCGAATAAATGATTTTTGCCAAATGAGCCAATTATATGGGATGGGGGGAGGGGGGGAGTAATTAGTAACTTGTGTACATGGAAGAAATTCCTAGATCATGCGTGTCAGCGTGAGCCAAGACGATCTAGACAGTTGGAATTCAGATCCAATAGCGCACATGTTAGGTGGTGATTAAAACATGTGTGTCCCTTGTATCAATGCCCACTGCCAGATAGAAATCTGAAGCCACATGCATGAGCCCGGACTCATTTAGGGGTCCGGGATTTTTCAAAATCCAAACGGCCCTTAATGGGATCCTTTTACAATGGAGATTTTAACACCAGGGAGCATGTGTAGTTTTTAAAATGTAAGTGGCACTCGAGCTCGAGCCATTCTACAACACGACTTGACTCGATTCGAAACAGCTCGACTCGATAAGCTCGAGTCGACTCGACTTGACTCGGAATAACTCGACTTGACTCAATGGCCTGATACAAAGGCCTTTCGAACTGAAACCCTAATGGCATCCCAGCCACCACTCGACCCCGCCGCTCTGTCCCTTGTTCTCCTCTCCTTTCGTTCTCCTCTCTGAGACTCCGACAACCACTTAGCCCCGCCGCTCAGCCATCGATAGACGTTCTCGTCTCCGACAGCCGCACAGCCCCGCCGCTCAAAAGTCATTCTCCTCTCCATCGATTGCTTAGCCCCGCCACTCAGACCCGGCCGCTCAGCCTCTCGTTTAGTCATCCTCCTCTCCGATTAGCTGCCTCGTCCTCTTCACAACCGAGGATCTCATCCGGTCATCCTCCTTTTCGACGATGATGAGGCCTGCTCGACTCCTCCTCTTAACAAGTATTTCTCTCAATCACAGCTCAAAGACAACTTCTAAATTAGCATCCCAGCTTGTCTTTTGATTTGATATAGATTTCTAATGGACATTTCAAAGGCATAACTCATCTTCAAGTCCACCACCTTCTTCAGGTAGACTTTAAATGTTCCAGCAATATTTTTTTATATATAATTTTACCTGTTATCCCCCATTTCTGATATTCCGAGTATGAGCATTCGCTACTAACTATATGTTAGGCTTTTTTTTTGGTTGAAACTCTCTAATAAGTTAATACTATGTGTCCACCCTTAAATTATCCATAACTGTCTCAGAATTCTTACCAGAAGCAGGATCAGCCTCCAAAAAGTTCGTTAACATTTCTCAACGGGTTTTGTGGACTTGCACTGATGGCATAGAAGGCAATGATGCAGCTTCAACAATTAGCTCCACTTCCTTCTCAAAATTCTGATTAAATAACTGATATTTTTCCTTTTCTTCAGCAACAGAATCTCCATTTTTAAAAATTTATTGGTCTCGCTTTTCTGGTTCAGGACTTCCATCAACCAGCTGGGGAGAATCATCAATATGTTTGTCCTTCGAAACACTCCCTACCCCCCTATCTGTTTTTCTCTCCCCCGACGCTGCCCCCCAAAGCCCCTCTCCCTCCCCTGGCCTCGGCGACGACTCCTTCTCCTCCCCGGCGACCCCTCTCCCTCCTTCGCTCTATATTTTTCACTTTTTCTCCCCCCCCCAAATTGGCCCGGTTGGCCCGTGCCTGCCAGTTCGTGGGTCAACCTGTCCGGCTCGCAAATGACTAGGCCGGGTCTTCAACCTGCTTCCTTATGCCCGACTGTTCTGTCACAGAAAAAGAACCGGGTTCGGTTTAACCAGCCGGGCCGAATCGGATTTTAAAACAACTCCAAAACATAGTTCAAGGACCACCTGGCGTTGTCAGCCGCAAGGTCCACCACGACAAACACAGACCAGGAGCATTCAAATCTGTACGAAGTTTATTTTTTGAGAGCCCCCTCTGCATGTCATGTTCCCCATTCACCAAAGCCCATCCCCACCTCTAATTTAATTCACAATCAGATCTACCCACTACCGACTCATCCAATTCGTAAAAGTTGCAATTTACAATCTTCACTCTCCAATCTAGATTCTGAAACGGTATATTACAGCCAAGTGACGAATTTTGGTCATGAATGTGTGGTGTGGCAGCTGCGACTGGGGCCGGGTTCATAGCCAGGGACATGTCATTCGAGAACTGGGCCGGGCCGGAAAAACACCAGGCGGTAGCGCTTCGGGTTGGGGCGGACCACGCGGTGGTCTATCGGTGCAACATTATTGGATATCAGGATTCCCTCTACGTGCTCTCGCAGCGGCAGTTCTTCCGGGAGTGTGACGTACGTCTATGGGACGGTGGATTTCATCTTCGGCAATGCCGATGCAAAAGATCACCGTCACGGCCCAGAATCGCAAGGACCCAAACCAAAATACGGGCATTTCCATCCACAGTTGTCGGATCCTCGCCATGCCGGATCTCGAGGCCAGCAAGTCCGCTTACCCAACTTACTTGGGCCGTCCGTGGAAGCTGTACTCCCGGACAGTGTACATGATGTCCTACATTTTCTATAGGTTTATTATCAGAAAAAGAAAGAAAAAGCTAGTGCATGAGGGTTGTCCACGCATTGATCACAGACTTGTGTTTTTGTGTATGGAACAAACAAAAGGTCCGTAGGACTCACGTAAAGAATGATGAAGATGAAGAGTGCGAGGCAGTTGACTGTTGCTCTACTGTATGTGGAGATTTCGAAAATCTGAGTCAATGTGTCGGTGAAAGTTGTTTGGGTTTAATGCCCCATGGCAAATAGCAAGAGATGGAGCCGTCCTGATCTGGTCTCTTGTCTCTCTCTAGAACTTGAGTTGGTAGCTGGAAGTGTATGACATGTATCAATATTCAAGCGAAAAAGCGTAGGCAGATCCTGAATTGATAACTTGAGGAGACATAAAAGAATGCCGCCATTGCACTGACTCAACAGGCACAGTCCATGGTGACGATGGTGTGCAAATTGCTTGTTTTCCTGGATGACGGTTGAAAAATCCTCACCATCCATATGGTTAGGATTTTTGGGATAATTGGTTAGTCGGGGCCATTTGGAGCGTGATTATAAGCAAATATCCACACTGGATTTTCCAGATCCACTGTAGCATCCATGTTTTCCAGCTTTTAGCTTGATAGGAAAAAAAACATGGATGCTACAGTGTAGCAAAACAGTGGTACTTTTAATCACACCCCAAACGGCCCCTGAATTATCCCCAAAATCCACCACATGGTTTGTGAATTTTTGGGAGTGGATGATACTGTTGGTGTAATGTTATCGAGTGTTTATGTTTTGTTGTTGGTTATTTCTGTAACATCCGAAAAATTAGTAAGTATCTTAAAACTGAAATTTAACCCTCTTAATGATTGATTTGATCGTGTGGTGCTTTGTTTAAATTAAAGCTGGTGAGAAGAGCTTTCCAACAACACCAATTTTGTGTGATTTGGAGTTCGGAGTAAAAAGTTATGGGAAATTGAATAAACACGATCGATCGCGCTGAAAACGATCGATCGGCTTATGGAACACGATCGATCGGCTCCATCGCGCAGTTTGTAAACAGCGCAGGACGATCGATCGCCGTATTGCACGATCGATCGCCAGTTGCGGTTTGGCGAATTCTAACCTAATTTTGAGGCGGATTTGATTGGGAAAGATGTCATATCCTAACTAGACTTGTATTGCACGTTCCTAGGGTGATTTAGGGACTCTCCCATTGGTGGAAAGTGCCCAAGATATGGTAGAATTGATTGGGCAAAGATCTTCTAAAAACTCTATATAAACCCATAGAGTCTAGGCTTGTGCTTTTGAAAACTAAACCCTAGAACGTCCAGAGGCTTTCCCCTCTCCTTCCCACGTTCATCCCTCTCTTAGAAGACCTCTTCTAGTGGGAATTGCTCAAGAGCTTGGATCGGGAGCTTTGAAGGAAGCGGAGGAGACGAACATCGCGTAGAAAGGCGACGTCTTTTGGTGATAAAGAGTAGGATGGTTTTTCCCTCTCTTCTTATTCTTTTCTCACATTATATGATGAGTGTTCTTACTGATTTCCTTGGAGTATTGCTTTGAATCTTGCGGGATTAATGATTTATGTCTTGTTTTCCATGTGTATTGCGATACATGCATATATGCCTTCATGCTTCATGTCTAGATGGTAAATCAGATCAAAGTTGGATGCTTTATTAATTTTACAGAAGATAAAAGTTCTGATATTGCTTTGATTATGATGTCTAATGATTGAGTCTTATGCCTTAATGATCGTTTTGCTTAAATTGACTTAATTGAAAGATATTATGGTCTAAGATTGTGTTATATGGGGAGAAACATGATAAAAAGGGAATCTTTTGGTAATTCTAGTTAATTCCAGGATCTGTAATTGATCTAGGAGGGGAGTACTATCATCTATCATGAGTATATTATCATCTATAAGTGGTTCGGAATAAGAATATTAAAGTTTAATCATGTGTTTCACTTTCGGCCAGAACTATTTCTGCACGGACAGTCGACAGTAAATAATTCATAACTAATTCATATGATATCAGAAAAATATAAAACCGGTGGGGTTAGAAACTAGACCCACAAGGGTATTCTCAGTAAAAATTTCAGAAGATAACCTCAACTGTACAGTGTCTGGGAGCCGCCGGAAGGGGACTGTTTTGCAAAAGACAGTGAGCAGAATCTAAGTGAAAATACTAAGTACTTAAGTAAAACCACTTAATAAGATGTGAAGATGATATGACGTGCTAGTAACTAATACTAGACTATATCCTTATGATTATCACAGTAAGGTTGGGTTATGGTTAATATGATAGATGGGTAATACCTATGTTAAGAAAACCGTAATCGTGTATTTGAAGATAAAGCGTTTGTGTCGGTTTGAGGTTCCATTTGGAATCCAAATCATCTAGGACTCATTAATACCTTGTCTCTGATTTATATATTTCAATAAGACCTATATGAATTTCCATCTAGGGCTGAGCATGAACGTATGTATGGATTGTGTTATTCTCTTTGTGTGACATTCCTACTTATACTCTGTATGTGAGTCTGTTCCGGTGATTGATACCTTATGTGGTTAGAGCGTTGCGGCCTCTATTTCTTTGAATTATTATTCATCATGATTATTTGATTGATTCCTCCACTAGAGGTCTTGCGGGACTCTCTCCGGAAGTGGATTCATAGTATGCTCAAATTATGCCATTGCTTGATCTTGCGGGGTCACTAATATTTGTGGTACTGCGGTTCCACACTGCCCAAAAAGAGGCAACATACGTACGTTAGATTGTTGACATTACGGAAGGTCTTAAGTCTCCGCCCATCGTGTCCGTAAGCACTGGTGGGGCCAGCATCCTAGACGCATGGCAGGGTTCCAAAAAGAGGACCCCTAGGTTGGTTCTGGTATAGTCACTTGCGGGTGATCGGTTCAGCGAGCAGAAATTGTACTCCTTTCACTTTTAATGTCTGGAGCCTTTTTAATATGATTATCATTCCCTCCTTACTCATATGTGTAGTAGGAGCCTTATTGTTGTCTTCCCTACTTGCGGGTTGGAATTATTATTGACTAACCTTTCAGGTGTATAAATCCTTGGTTTAGTCCAGATGTTGCGGCATCTTCATAAACCTTTGTTATTCTTATCCTATTCATATTGTTTGTCCTAATTCAGTGGGTTTTTACATCCTACTGAGTGTTTCTATGAAATACTCATGCATCCTCTGATGCAGGCGCAAATGGAATTTGAGATCAGGAAGTTGCAGTAGTGAAGCGGTCGCAGGAGCCGTGAAGACTTAGAGTTTATATTATTTGCTTTGCTTATTTGATGCTTATGACATTTAATGGCAATTGTGTGCCATAGATTTATAGGTTTATTTGATTTGACTTTCTTAAATGGATTATCATTATTATCAGTATTATTAAGTAAATTTCCATTCCATAGTATTCATTAATGTTTGTATTTGTATTGCACTGATTATGGGCATGACCGATTACACATCCTTTTGTGATGATCGTAATTGGTGGTGAAATCGACTGTTCGGTCTCGCGCCCGAGATTCTCTACCTCCAAATGTATATCATTGATTGGCTTCCGCACTCCGATCGAGGTATGGGATTTCGGGGCGTGACAATTTCTATGTTGTGGAGGTGGACTCTATCCTCTCTATCCTTTTTTTATTTAAATGAAACATACAAAGAAACCAAAAACTAAGATCAGGTCCCAAGGAGCTCCAAAAAGACTGGAGGAGACCCAACCCAGGGTGCTTAGCCAAAGAATGAGCAAAGTGTTGGGTTTTTATTACCAATGATGGGCCTAGATGTCTTAGATGGGTTATGATTTGGGTAGTTGAGCCCAAATTAATTTAGTGGTATGAGCTCACTAAATAAAATCCATCTAAGACCTATCTTAGGCCTATATTTTATTGATTGATTGAAATAGAATTAATAATAATTTAATGATAACTTTGTGCTAAGTTAATTGGGAGATTTCTTTAGTCCCATTGCAGATTTCTTTACAGAAAGAACCAATTGAATCCTCATATATATTTTGAAGGGGGAAAATACGAATTAACATATAGAACACAATTTGTTCTTGGTTTTCTTTCCTCTTCTTCATCATTGATTCTTCTTTCAAAAATGCAACATATTATTTTCTCTGAGTTTGAGCTTGACGAGAAGAAGTGCACCACTTGTCAACTAGTCAGTTGTATCTTGAGAATAGATTGCCAGAGAAAGCCCGTACATGAGAGGGTGGCAATATCTATTTCGAAGTCAGCAATGTAATCGCTATACCTCGAACGTGTCTCGAACGTGTAGATTTCAATTTCTATTTTAGGTTCTATTTGAGTATAAATCAATACCAGTGGGTAACGTGCATTTCCTCTTGAGTACTATCATATATATTTTCCAACACAAAGACATTAGCTTCCCGCGGTGAGTAGAAAAACTCGGCGGTGACAAACTGATCTAGAGACCGTTTTGCTTCATAGAGCAAAAGGCCAATCTCAGAGATATCATGGGGCCAGGCAGGCTCTATCCTCGTGTACTTAAGTTTGTTTTAATGAAGTAATGTTGCTATATGCAATGGAGAGCTGTAGGGAGGGTCGAGATTCATGCACTTCAGCACTTGGCCCCCATTACACAAGCCACATAGGCTATGACTATCGCGGGAGCGACCAACAATATCAAGCTAACGGGCCTGGAATGAAGTTAAATCATCAACGTAATACATTTATAGGCCCACTAACAAGGAAGAGTTTTACATCCTCCCAGTTATATTGCTATAAGAAAAACAATATCAAGAGACTTGAGTCATGAGATCACGGACTGGACCTGTGGCTAAAAGTCCAGGGAATTGTTTCACCTTCAAGGCCACTTCCAGAGACCGAGTTATATGCAGTATGTTCTGCTTGATTGTTTGAATAATGGCACCATGCTAACGGCAAGTTTTAGCCAAGCAACATCTCTCTCTGCATTAGTGTAATATGATTACCCCAAAATATATATTCAGCTCCCCTTTCACATATCATTTTTATTTCAATATTGTAAATGAGATAAAATAAATTTATTTTTTTAGCAAATAGTTTGATGATTGATGTTATGCTTCTTAAAGGTGTATCTTTTGAGTCATAGATCTTTTGTTTCTAATCTATATACTAAATGGGGAGATTTGGATATTTTTGTAGATGAGATAAATAGACATGTTTCTTTCAATTTTTTGTTTCAAATACCTACTATAAAGAGACAATGCACTGATGCAAACAATTCTTATACAACAATAAAAGCCTTTTTTCAATATTAGATTTACGATTGTTGGATCTTTAGCTCAATGAGAAGAGCACTTGAGAATAGAGGATGTTCAATTTCTTAAGAGGAGGTGGTTCAAATCCACCAAGGTCCCAATAATGGTTATATAAGAATTGCTTGTAGTAAGAAGTTTGTGTGATTTTGATGGAGTTAAGATTGAAATCCAGAGCTCCCAAATCCAAGATTATAGAATAACATATTTTTCATCATGTATGTTATATTTAAAATATATGCTAGGATTTTCAGTGTTAGATTGCAAAATTTTTCAGGATTTTCAATCATAGATTGGAGAATTTATGAGATTTAAATAACTACTAATCGTATATTTGAAAAAATATTTAACCATTCATCACAAACTCATCTAAAAATTTAAAAAGAGTTTTTGAAACATCCATACTATAATAAATTTAAATAGTCAAAATACAACAATAAAATTATAAACTCATTGTGATATATCATTCCACATATGCCACATATGGGTAGGGATTTCTTCCCGCCATGTATTGGCTGCCTACTTGAAAAATTGATTCCAAATTTGAGCATTTGCTAAGTTTTGTTATCTCATGACTCTACTTAGAGATCATTACAATTCAAGATATTTTGTCTTGTAAGCAATGAATCGTGCTTTATGCATGTATGCATTGAGTGTTACAGTCACGCAGGAGACGAAGTGTTTTCTTTTTCTTTTTTATTTTAGTGTGGCTGCAAATCATCCTCTCTCCCCCTTCTCCTTAGTGCTTACCAATGTTAACGTGGGCAGCTGGCTGTATTCTTCTTGTCACTCCAATTACGGCAAAATGGGATTTATCACTCGCCAAACATTTCCATATTTATCTCTTGATTGATGGTTAAGCCACTCCTCGCTCGCTTTCCATCAGATAAAATGATGAAATATGAAACTTCAGCATTATAAAGTATCAACACCCTTTGCTGTGGGTTAGCATGAGTATGCTATACGTTCTCCTCCGACCAGTCCACTTCAATCTTCAATTTTTTCTAAAAGAAATCCATTTCAATCTCCCTGGTTATTTGGATGTCTCTTTTAGCTTTTTCGTCCTATTATGAAGGGATTCTTTCTCTTAACTACTCCAGGAGGTGTTGGAATGGTGCCTCTAGGAATCTAGGCTCCAGAAAGCTTGTGCCCTGCTCCACTTTCCAGAGGGTTACTGGATCGTTCCTCCTCTCAAATGAGGGTGACCCCACAGAACTTTGCATTGTTCAATATATATCTTAACGCTAGTTATAGATCTTTACCTCCCCTCAAATTCTAACTAGTAGTTAACTACCCCATGACATCCCAATTTACCCGGATGTCTTATATAAGTCGTTAATATGCTACATAAAGTGCAAATTCTCTCTTTGAAGCTACAATATATTATTCTCATTTGAAACCATATTAAGAGTACGTGTTGTCTTGGTTTCAGATCTTCAACTAGGAGATGTTATAAGCAAGAACCTATTCTTGACGCCTCCTTGACGACTGTAAATTAAATGTTCCATCGAAAATTCAGTTGTACCCTGTAGGCTCCAACTTTTCTTTCCCAACCGTTTGAGTAGGAGAAGAGTCGAAGAGTCAAATCCTTGGTAAGGTGAAGAGCTTCATCATGCATGTCTTAGCTAGCTTTCTTTTTCAAGGCAGGACAAGCATTTAATTGCATTCAAGAAGGAATGTTGGGGAAGGCTAGTTGTAGTTGAAACTTTATAGAGTGTCCTCATTTCAACACATTTTTTGTACGATGGTTGTATCTTTCGACATATCTCTGTGTGCAATCTGCATTCCTCTTTCAATTATCCAAGTGATTGTCTTATCCTATCTTTTTGTTACATGGTTATTATGGACTTGGTTTAGAACAAAATCGCATCATGCATATAGTGTGTGAGATGAATGGACTAAATCAGCAAAAAAAAAAGAAAAAAGAATGGTCTACATCCAAATACTTTTGAAAGCTAGGGATATTACTTGCATGATTGTATCTCAACTATGTGTTTTCCAGCCAACTCCGATTTGAATAGGTCTTCCAATTACCACAAGATTAATCTATATCGCAGACAAAAAAGGGGGTGCATTCAGGATAGAATGCACTCCCTCTGTCCAATATGAGGTGCCCTTTTTGTTTTTTCAAAATCTACTATTAGTAATTTAATTCATTTTGAAAAACCAAATATAGCATATTTCTTTTAGCTGGAGGGAATATATTTTTTAGCTAGCTAGGTTTCCAAATGAAGTTTTAAATGTTCTAAAGAAAAAAAGAGGGAGGGAATTCATTCTGATGGAGGAACAAGGGTATCACATGTTCTAAATTCTAAACTCCCTCATTTTTCAAAAAACAAATAGGACACTTAATATTTATTAGCTAGCATATTCAGTCTGCAGGTGTACCCAAACAGGCCTCGGCCTCATGCTCGGTTCCAAAGATTAACCCCTAAATAAGTTTTGCACCCCTTCCGTCCAATATTAACTGTTTGGATTTGAAGAAACAAAACGTGTCCCATGTTAATTGTCCTATGTAATGCTATGCTCTCCACAGTAATTAGTGGTTGGAGAAGCTAGAAGGATTAGTGGATGGAGTAAAAAGGTTAAAGAATTGGCTTTCTCAAATCTCACATTTTTTTTTTCAAATATGGACAATTGATATGGAACAGGGAGTTTTTTTTACTAGTCGAAAACCATCAGATGGTGGGAGTAAAAGTTTGATAACATTTTTTAGCACTTCATCAACAGAGCAGCAGCAATCGAATTTGCACAAGCTACACTTAGGAAAATAGAAGTGGTATGATGCTATGCAGTATGCACTAGATGAAAGGCAGTCGAAAGGCCATGTACACTTCAAAGTTAATACTTCCTTCATCCGGAATTATTATCCTTATGGTGATAATAATTCTGGATGGAGTAACTTGATATCTTTCTCTCGTATCTGATTAACGTTATAGTAAGGAGGAGAAATTTTGCTACTTAATAATATAAGGAAGAAATGAGCACATATCATGCTTGCATATTAAGGTGCTATCTGGATGGCTTTTTTTCTGGGCGAAAATGGTCTTTTAAGAAGCAGAAAAAACCTTTTCTTTTCTTGTCAAGTTACATTTGGTTAGTCTTTTTAAGCTAGAAAAAGCTTTTGCATGGAAAAGTCCTTAAACGGCAGAAAATGAGGTTTTTTTTCTTCCTACTAAAAAGAAAGGAACTTTTCCTTTCTATCACAGGCCTATCCCTAGTCCTAACTGTTCATGAGAGGGTTGTCTTCGGTAGACTTGGGGTAAAATAGTCAATTTCTGTTGGTTTAAAAGATTTCTATGGTTCTTCACTTTTCCTTTCATTTTGATTAAAGAAGTATTTCCAAATATATAGGGTGTGTTTGGTTAGCAAGAAAAGAAAAGAAAAAGTGAGAAAAATTAAAGTCTTTTCTTTTTGAGTGTTTGGATAGAGAGAAAAGTCTGATGACTGAAAATTGGTTTTTTCTCTTGTGGAGACCACGCAAAAATTGTAGTTATATCTATTTCTTTCTCAAATAGAAAAAAAATGAGAGAAAAATCCAACTCCCCCTCTCTTTTTTTTTTTCTTTTTTCTTTTTTCTCATTTGACTTTTTTTCTTCTTCTTACTTTTTCTCTCTAACCAAACAAGCCCGTAGCATCTCTTTCTTTTCTTATAAAGGAAAAAGGGTAGAAAATTGACTTTCTTTTCTGCTTCAAAACTTATCCAAACAGCACCGTAGAATGCATTTATTTTCCTTTTTGGAAGCAGTAACTCGTTTGGAAGCAGTAACTCGTTTCTGTATAAATAAATTGTACAAGCAATTTGCCACTTTGGTACATGAGGTGACAATAAATGGCCAGATTGGTGTTTTTTATATTGGCAATCAGATTTATACCCGAGAGTAACAATCATAAAAAAGATTTGAAACCAGCGAGTCCTCAGCTAGGCCCATGCCCTATGCGCTTTCAACAATTATTTGCCACGGCTGACATGCAATGGCTGCAGTGAATTCCTTCCACTCGCCACATGCATGCGCACTATATAAAGAAGGGAGCCTCTCATCTCCTCAAGCTAAGACCCCGCCTGCCTTTATTTAGCTGGCAGCCTCTTCCTCTTCTGTACAAAGAGTTCAAATCTTGTTTGTTCTAAAGTTGGCCAAGTTCTCATAGTAATTATGATTTTCTATTCGGTTACTGCAGGATGTAACGATGAAGATTATATCATTTTCCCAACAAGGGCCACGAGCTATTTGTATCTTGTCAGCAAATGGTGCCATCTCAAATGTGACACTTCGTCAGCCAGATTCTTCTGGTGGTACTTTAACTTATGAGGTTTGTGGAACATTCCTTTTCATATTCACTCCAGTTGATTATTGGAAGGATAAAATTCTGATATCATAGATATGCAATAATTCAACTTTGTCATTAATTTATTCATTTAGTTTGATAATATCTTTGTAGTAAGTAGTTAGTTTCCGACTTATTTGTGGTGTATCATTGAATAGTTTTGCTTGCTTGAAATTAGAGGTTGAAACAAGTAATCTAGTATAGTCATTGTTTGCGGTGTTGCATGTGTGGCTGGCTAACCAACCTGCCATAGGGCTCGGGTGGGAGTAGATAAAAAGTACAACTAGAGGACAACAGCATCTTGTACTGTATGCTACTCCCCCCCAGGAAGACACTGCATTACTACGGATGAAAATTTTTAAGAAGAGTGCATATCCTGCCAATAATGTTCTGACTCAGCCTCACCATGCTTATGACGGCCACCGTTGAGAGAATATATTGAAATAGGATTTCTTGGATATGTAACCACTTTTGTGGCAATCTAAGATGTGGAAGATAGCCACATGGAAAATTTAATTGCATTTGTATAGCAATTTTAAGTTACTTCACTTGGGGATAAAGTGAAGCTTAGCATCTGTCAATTTTTTTCCCTTTGATATGGCAGTTTCTTTATTAGCTGGTTTTCTTTATAATCTTTATGACCACAAAATTACCTTGCCAACTTTCACGTCCTGTCAGAAAAAGAAATTTGGTCAGCAATTGATTGATCCTTATATGTGCTCTGTTAGCTATATCCTTTGTCCCCCACCACCTTCAGGACAACGTTATTGTAACACTATATAAATGTTATTGGTGACTATTTTTTAATCATACAATTCTCCAACTTTCCTCATGGCAGAAAAGGTTTGCGATCCTTGTGTAGTTATTTTATGGGGTTATTTTCTTCCCAACGAAAATGGCGATGCTAATCTCTCTCTCTCTCTCTCTCTCTCTATACACACCGTACTAACCAGTTACCTGCAAACTGTGTACAGATTTCCACCATTATCATACATCTAGACCTTGACTGCTGCACTTGCCACGAAAAGATAACAAAGATCCTTTGCAAATTCCACTGTAATCTCTCTCCTTCTCCCTTTTTTTTTTTTTTTTTTTGTTAAAAATCATCTCAATCTAAACACTAGACACTACTAGTCATTTTTTTGTACAATAGTTATTAATACGTACTCAGCTAGCTCTTCATGTCCTATAATTTATATTTTTGTTGATTTCAAAAAGGCATCCAGACCAAGACTATCGACTACAAACAGAAGACACTGACCATATCCGGCCCCTTCGATCCGGACCGGCTCATGAAATGTCTCAGCTGCAAGGCCGGCAAGTACATCAAGAGCTACGAGATTGTCAAGGAAAAGCCCCAACCTCCGAAAGACCAGCAGCAAAAGAAAAAGAACGATGGAGAAGTGGACAAACCGGACAAGCAGCAAAAGAAAAAGCAAGATGGAGAAGTGACCAAACCAGACCAGCCCAAACCAATTCAGGTTGTGGTTCCAATTCAGTTATATGTACCGGTACCCAAGCCGATTCCTGTACCAGCGGTATTGTGGCCATTTTACGGGAGGCCGTGCTGCGATGGCCACCGGGAAGGGCCTTGTCGGTGGCTAAGAGAGCCAACCAAACCACTGATCGAGTTGGTGGAAGACTCAGATCCAGCACCACCTCTCGCTTTGCCTCCACCGGAAGCTAAGCCTACCCGCCCGGCAAGCCCCCCACCAACCAAGCCGGCTGGTACAAGGCCGGTCTGCTGCAGGCCCTGCAACGAGGGCTACAATGATGGGCCATGTCGGACCGGACATTGGCCCCAGGAAAATTTCCAACCCGGTCGCCGCACTTGCTGCACATCGTGTTATGAGGGCTATGGTGGCGGTCCATGTTGGCAGGGTGAACCATCTGGTCCGACCAGTATCTGCTACAAATCACAGTACCAGGGCACTGATACTGGGGTCCAGGTCGTTAACGAGGAAGATCCAAGCTGCAACATCATGTAATGAGGACCTCATTAGTTGTGAGAGGCTTTGTTTTGGTGTGTTTTATTGACAGTTTAAACCGGGGCTTTCAAATAAAAATCTCATTAAATTCCATTAATGGGTGATTGCACAATTGCCTTTTTAGTTTATGATATTGAGGTTCCTATGATGATTGGCTTCTATATAAAAACTTCTGTACACTAAGGAAAGGTCCATTCAGTTTCCAACTCATCATTACCATAGAACTATTGGATACTCAGATCTTGACACCTAACATGCATTTCAACATGTTAAACATCCAATGGACCTCACCACCTCATGAAACCTTTCCACTGGATAACTTCTGGACTGAGGGGCCGTTTGGGGCGTGATTAAAAGCAAAACATCCAGATGGGATGTTTTGCTACACTGTAACATTTAGATATTTTATATATCCAGCTGAAACACCTCAAGACGTGTTTCAGCTGGATGTAAAAATCCACATGGATGCGACAGTAAATATCCAGAATCCAGTATGGATGTTTTGCAATAATCACGCCCCAAACGGTCCCTGAGAAAGTAGGTAACTTCTTCACCATCCATCGGAGTGGATCACCATTTTACTAGAAAGATTACGGAAAGAAGAGGAGACTCGACCTGAAGGGTGATTTTATTGGTAGTTCTGAAATAATAAGCCCAAAACGAAGAGAATCTGGTTAGAAGGTGCTAAGTGTAGGCCATGAATTGGGTTTGCGTCAGCCTAAAGGATGTCAATTAGGTGGAATGGTACTATAACCCTCACATGTGATAATTAGGTGAGGAAACTTAGTGCCCTTTTGATTAGTTTGAGTTCCAATAAATTAAGCATAAGCTACTTATTATTCTCTCAATTCCAAAAATAAAAGATACTCTCTCAGTCCTCTTCTAGATCCCACATTTGCAGAAAAGGAAGTCGTTTTTTAAAGATGTTCAATCGACCTGGAGGACCCCAGCTCGAAAAACCTCTTGGCTCCGGTCAAATCGGTTGAACCAGCCGGGTGGTCTGATTTTTAAAACCATAATTTTAAGTGCATTTTGGACCTCTCCTTACCCGCATTACCTGGGGTTTCCATCATCCAATAAAAATCAATTTTTTTTTTCAAACAGAGCGGATAGAGTACTTCTTTTTGGTCTTTCAGGCTTCAGCCCTCTGATCATACTGATCGTGAATGCGGAAGCCGGCCCATCTAAAAATTAGCCCATTAAGCTTTTGAATGAGTAAGCCGGGCCCGTATTGGCTTTTTCATTTCCCGCCAGCCTCCTTGAAAAGAATAAGCTACCAGGCGCGAACAGTAAACGATTTTACGAGACTGCACCTCGCAAAGGCTACCAAATTACTAAAATACCCTCTCATCACTCCAGGAGATACAGAAAGTGGGTATACACAGAATGCCAAGCAACGGCGAAAATGCAGCGCCAGAGGTCCATTCTCTCCTTCCTCGCCGGCCGCCGGTGGTAGCGATGGCGGCGGAAGCTCCACGTATTCCCAGAATCTCCCGCATTGCCGGCCGCCGCATGTCCCGATCCCTCCCAAGAAGCCGAGCGGCGAGCCGCCCCCAGCTCGTCCGGCGAATGCGGACTTCGATGTACGGGGGGCGGATACACCTCCGGACAAGCCCCGGAGGCTGGTATTCCCTAGAGGCATGTTTTCGAGCGGTGCTGGGGCCGATGTTGGAGGCGCCGCTCAGCCGGTGTCCAGCATTTTGCAGAAGCTCAGGAGGGGCGGAGACGAAGTGGAGGTTCCGTTCAAGAGGTGAAAAATGGGCTGACTTTTTCTCAGGATTTCTGCCTTGATCACACTTTTGAAATTTTCGTTTTTTGGAGCAGTTTGTAAGTAAATTCTAATACTCCATTTGTCCGACAGAGTTGTTGTGTGGATTGGAAATCAGAACTAAAATTAGTTCATTTTTTATTCCCAATTCAGAGATAGGGAGTGAATGGGAAGCATCGAGCTCTTCTAAGCGTGAAAAACCTTCTCCTGTATGTGGTGTCAATGTAGGTATTAACCAGTTGTGTTCTTTTTTCAGCTTAAAACAGTCACATACTATTGAAATGTTCCTTCGGACATGGAGATAAGAACTAGAAAAAGGTGACGTCTTCCACAGCTGGTTCCTGGATTCTTTTGTTTGTTTAAGTCTGTTCTGCTGTACGCCCTCTATCCACTGAAGCTCGGTTTTGAAAAAAGGCGGGTCCAAGTCCAATGCTACATGGCTGTGTTTGCTGTTTACTCATTTTGTAATGCAGACGAGCTTCATTGGACGAAGGGAGTATTTAATAGTGAGAAATATAGGTAGAGGTACAGCATCTCGTGGAGTCTAATGTTACTGAGCTGAAGCACGTTTTCAGAATGTCATGGATTTTGAAATGTGAAGTGCATTCAGTAAACAGTTTTGCACTTTTTCAAAACATAAAGTTGTACTGGAGTGCTGATATGTGACATGATTGAGCTGGATTGTGGAATAGGATTGAGACTACTTCATTATATGGGAGTGTTTGGGTGACGAATATGCGAACTTTCTGTGGTTAACCCATTGCTGATTACTTTAATGACGTTTGTCTCTTATCTTTATTTTGCAGGAACCCAGATGGTGGGGGGTTCGCTGAGCTGTTTCTCTGCAGACAATATTTTCGCTATTGAAGGAACGGTGAGACAAGAGGAACAGGTAATGCAAGAACCAAGTACTGATGTTCCCCATAACAGGAAACATGGACCAGGGGTTCTTTTAGATCTTGAAAATATGTCCAATGACATTTTGGAGCCAGAGACACCAGCACGACCTCATGTTCCCCGGATGAAAAGGATTCAGGAGGGTGTTTGCAACTCTAGTGATGGCTGTGATTATTTATTCTCTAATTCCTGCAAGAAAGTGAAAGCATTGCATGGTGTTGGGAGTCCTGGGACTCAGGAAAAGAAGTCTGATGCTAAAATGTCTGAAACATGTAGTAAGTTTGAGTGCTTGAGTCCGTCTCGGATAAGAGATGCAAATGGAAGAAGGCCTGGAGATGCTCTTTATGACAAAGGTCTCTTTACATACCTCCTGAAGTTTTAAAGAAAATGTCCTCATCTCAAAAGCAGTATTGGAGTGTGAAATGCAACTATATGGATGTTATCCTCTTCTTTAAAGTGGTATGTTTGAAAAGACCATCTTATCAGCTTCTTCGAAACTGCGAAACAAGCTATTCTAGGGTTGCGGATTTTGAATTCTCAGGTTTATTAAGTGCTAAACTCTGACATTAAATTTAAGTGATGTTATAATCATTACTTGTCATCTCAGTCTCAATGCCGACCTTGTAGGCTGAAAATAAGAGATCTCAAGAGATCAGGAAGTGTTCTCCATGATGAGTTCCTACCTAGCCATGTCAACATTGAGTAAATCAAATTTATTTTGAACTAAAGACTTGCTGGAAATGGCAATTCAATGTCCACATAACAGAATAATCACCCATTTTAATTTCAAACAAATTGAGTTCAGCCTTGTCAGACATTTGATCAAAATTGAATATGCACTGTATTTAAGCAACAAATCTATTTTCAACATGAAACTAATGAACTCTACAACCTTGCATATATCTAACCAAACGATCTATATGAAAATATTGACATGAATATTATGATTGCATACTGAGATTCCATGTCAAAACAAAAAATGTTAATTTGTCCTGATTATACACACGCGCTTGGAGAGACTAAACTAAGAAAATAACTCAAGAAACACATTAACGTGTAAGTCCAAATTAGTAGCAAAAAAGATCTGCATATTTAATATTTGTTCTAATTATACACACACGCTTGGAGAGTCACTAAACTATGAAATGAACTAAACAAAGCCATAAGCTGTAAGTCCAAGTTAATCGCAAGTAAGAATCACTGAAAGAAATCATCACATGGAAAGGAACTGCTATTTATAGGCCTGACACTAATGATAAAGTCTAAAGAAAGTTTGTGAAGGAGATAAAGCAACCAAAAAAGGGCAAAGAATGGATTCCTTGTTAAGTGAGATCTTGGCAATAGTTCATATCGAGATCATCATCATCATCATCATACGCCTTATCCCAGCTATCTGGGTCGGCGGCGTAGATTATATACCGCATTTGCCTTTTATCGGAATCAAAATGGTACAAAATCCATACAAAGAAACATAGTGGCAAGTTTTTACGCCGGATGCCCTTCCTGACGCAACCCTCTGAAGATGCGGGTTAAAATATATAATGGCAGGTCATAGCAAAATGGTCCTCGAAATATTTTCTTGGTCTCCTTTCAAGAAGCAAGATCTTGCCAAATTGCTAACCATGATTATAATACCGGTACCTTAGTCCTTATGCATGTACATTGTTGTTTATATTATGACTTGACATATCTTAATGCATAGATACCTATTCTTGGATGTTTTATCAAATATGTTCAGAAGGGTCTAAAAGTACATTCTGGAAGACAAATGTTACAAAAATGATATTGGTATTGATCAAAATTTATGTCTCAAATTTTCATTACATGAACCATCTCAGTGGGAACACTTCATTTATCTATTTTTCTACTTATGATGGTTGTTATATTCTTCCTAATAAGTTTATTAGACTAGAAATATTGTTCATTTATGTGCTGCAGTTGTGCACGTCAGATAATTATGATTGCCTTAACCATGTATTATATATCAACATCATTAGAATCATTTTTTTTTGGAGATGTAGGGGAAATTCTACGAACTCTATGAATTAGATGCTGAAATTGGCCATAAAGAGCTAGACTGGAAGATGACATTCAGTGGCGTTGGTAAATGTAGACAGGTGAGTTAGATATTTGGGGGATTGATTTGCAATTTTTTCATATAGAAACACATTTTGATGCCCTAGTTGTGGCATGATTCTTTTTTCTGAGTCACTTGTGTTTGCTTCTTGACTTTGGTTTAATAGGTTTGAATTAATCAGGTTAATGGATATTCAACTACATAAAATCATTATTATTACTATCGAAAATGCTAGCAAGCCTACAAATGTGACCTCTCACTACCTTGTGTGCCCTCTATAACATTCTTGAATCTTGTTCAAGTTGCAAAGTGCTTTTGGAGCTTCCTCTCAACTTAGTTTCAGAGTGTAAGTGTCAATGCATGCACCTTTTTTTGGCTGATGTTTTAAAATTCTCCAAAGTGCAAAGGATAGTTACGAGAGCATTAGATGCACGTTTCATTTTTTAGTCTATATATGGAATGAGCGAAGCTCTAAAAATTGGTTACGGGAAGTAAAGTTCAATAAACATACTCTTCATTTCACTTCAGTTGTAGTTAGGCTTGTTACTGGTTGAGTAATAGTACTCTCCAAGTTAGTTCTCGTTTTAGTTGTAGTTAGGGTTGTTACTGTTCTTATATAGTGCATATGCCAAATGGGTTGAGCTAGGGTGAGTAGACTTTGTTCTTACTTAAATGTCTCAATTTTATCCTGGTTGGTATATGATCTGAAAAACTAGAGAGGGCTTTGCTAAAATTATGGAGAGCTAACTAGTACTATTAATGGTATTCCATCTTGCTATTATCTTGCCAAGGGCGAGAGATTGTCAAGATCGGCTGTTTAATGTATTTTGTATGAAACATGGGCTTTGAAAGCAGTTTATGTGTTGCAAGCTGCTGTCGCCTGTCTCGGAAGCAAGAGATGCAGCTTTTGCTAAAATAGTCACTGCTTCTTTGTGTAATAGATGCTGCACAAGCAGCATTGCAGTGTATGCTGCTGCTAGTTGTGGCACTACTGTGACAGCCAGCAGACGCTGTTTGTCAAGTGTTGTACTACGTGAGAGATTTATGAAGGCAAATTATGATTGCTAGAGAAATCTACAAAGACAAATTCCTTGGTCTATGATAACATAATTTGTAAACTACCAGTTGCATCTAACTGACGCCCAAACATTTGATAATAAACTTGAACTGGTTGACTAATTTATGTGTTTTGTTTCTCTATTATTCTGCTATTCTGTTTTTTCCCCTTCACCGTATGGCAGTTCGAAAAATCATCCTCTCTTGGCATGTAAAAATTAAGTGTCTCATTCAGTGTAATTCTGGTTAATTTAAGTGTGTTCCCATGAACTTGTGATTGAATTACATCAATACATGCATGAGGAAACCATATGTGCTGCAGATCACCGAGATCCTTTACCTGATCTGTATGAGGTCTTATATCTTTGGCTAAATCAAAATTCTAGATTCGGAACCTTAATTCATCATAAATTGGACTTGTATAAGATTGGGATATGTCCTGTCAATTCATAGAGTCATCTACAAAACTAAATTTTAATTTGTTTCATGAAAGGACTAGCGATGAAAAGTGAAACCTGGCTAATCGGGGCCCTAAAAGGAGGAGGGCCATGATGACATGGTTGCTTTGTTAGATTAATATTGACTGGTTGGTGCTGGGATGGTTAGAGAGTTCTGTTGTGAGATGTTTGTGATAGTAAGTGTGATGATCGGCTTTAATCTGTTCCTCTTCATTTCTTTTCATATATCAATGAACATTGGTGAAAATAATTTTGGACACAACAAAAGATGTGCATTGATTTCGGCTTCATGACAAGTTAAAGATCGTAGCTTTGTGCTGGAAATATTTGGAGGATTGGAAATGTGGGGGAGAAAGGAGAATGGGAGGGATTGGAGAGTGAAAGAGGGGGCAGCTAGATGGAAGAGGGAGACTAAATTAAGATTTAAACAACTGAACTAGGTTTATCTTGCCCTTAATGATACTTATTAACAGAGGCTAACTCCAAAAATTAATAACGTCATGCTTCCTACAATTATGAATAGTAGACATGACTCCTGAGCCCTAAATTATTGCTCAAAATGCTGAAATGGAAGCCCAGCACTTATTTGTTAGAAGTTGTTATATTTTTTCTTTCTTTGTGCATTCCTCTTTTTTATTCATCTGAACCCTTCTATGTTCTCTTTTCTTCACTTTTATAATTTTTCTCTTTTCATTTGTATATTTATTGAGGTCTTTTGAGCAGTCGTATTGAAGCAAATCTCTTATTAGATTGGTCGCCTTGGATAATGTCTAGTGAGATTGATTTAGGCATAAAGCTCAAATTTATGGTTTAAAATTTAAAATCCATAAATGTTTTAGTTTCCAGTCGATGATGTTCAGTTAGGAGACCTAATGCAGTTTTCTATTACGACTTCAAATAATTCAAGATGGTGGTCCCATGCAATCTTAAATTCATGTGGTTTGTACCTTCTCTAAGTCGTTCTACTTTTTGTGTTGTTGATTTTTTTAATTGTAAAGGATGACAATTCGAATTGTTAGATCTGTGCGCAATTAGCTGTTGTTCTTTTTCAGAGAAACTTATACTTTGCCATGTGAAAGGGCTTTAATGTTTTAAAAAAAAGATGATGCTTGAGTGCAAAATTATTGTTTAATTATCAGGTTGGAATTTCTGAGGCTGGAATTGATGATGCAGTTCAAAAGCTTATTGCTCGTGGGTAAGTCTATCTACCAAGCTTCTCTTTTTTTGTTAAATTATGGATTCCTGAATGTCTTTTGATAAATAAATCTATTAAATTAGTGGATTTGTTTTGAAAGGAATTTTCTCTTCTTTAAGTGTGGAATGCCATCTTGTCGAGATCTTGGAACTTGGCCTAACTCCTTGAAAATTTCCGCTGGAAAGGGTCTCGGTGAGTTCTCTTTGTTGCACAAATTTCAAATGGATTCAAGCCTTTAAAAGAAAGGGGAACATTGAAAGAGGAAGAAGAAGATTGGATTTGGACCAGGAAGATAAATTGGAGGAGCTAACAGTGATTTATCAGTTCTAATGTGTATAAATTTTTAAATTGTTCGCAATTTCTCAATTTGAGGACACAACCTATCAAATGGGTAAAAAATGTAAAACGTGGGATTTTATTTTCGATTTTTTTATTTACCATTTCCACCACTTCACTTCCTTAAACGGCAATTTAGCATGCTCCAGCAGCTCCATCAGCAGTGGCGATTCTCAGTTTGTGCTTCCAACAGCTATGTTGAAGAACTTGCCCAGAAGCTAGACCTACCTACTCTTCTGCTTTGTTTCTTGAGGTTGAAGAGGAAGTTAGGGCTTTCCCCATCTCACCGACCAATATGGAGGCTGAGACCAAAAATGCAATCTAGTTCTAGAGTCAACGCTTTGACATGCACACATTTTTTAACCAAATTTGTCAAATTTAAGAGCCTTCGTTCAGCTTCTTGTAAAATGGTTAAACTTGATGCCTGTATTAGGTAATTTGTCTTTGATTTGGTGTCTTCTTTTTGTTAAAGGTCTTCTTCAGGCCTTTCTTGTCGTGTTTGAAGGTCTCTTATTAACAAATGGAGTTTCATTTAGTACAATTTTCTGTCGTTGAATTTGCCTCCAATTTATATGCTTCTTACATTTGCCTCATTTTCCATATCTGTTTCCTTTCTATTATGCTTACATGTCTAATATTAAAGTTGGGAGAATGGAACAAATTGAGACATCTGATCAAGCCGAATCCAGAGGGGCTACTTCTGTAAGTATGTTATGAATATGACTCACTCAATGGATGGTACAAAGCTACCTGCTTATCTATTCTTATGGTTCCTTTGGAATAGGAGACTTCTCCCAACATTTCCCTGTGGAGGTTAGTCTTTGAGAAGTCCCAGAATTAGGTTGAATCTTGGAAATGGAAATGGCCCAAGAACACGAAATCTGAAGTTCATTGTCTATGTGGGGGGAGGTGGGGAGGGGATATGCAGCAAGGTAGACTCTTATTAGCTGTCAGTGTGGTTATTGGAAAAGATCGAGGACTGTAACATTGACTGCCAGCAATAGCCCATGGAAGAATGTTGTAGTTTAAGCCCAGAAGGAGGATGCTAATGATCAACAAGCTGCCTTCTGGTCTAGATGACTATATGTTGGTTACTTTCTCACGATCTCATAATTAATAAGTTCTTAGTCAGATTTCCGTCCGACATAACTTTTCAGATATTTATCAGGTCCTTCATATTATCATTATTATTATTAATCTTGTTTAGCTTTAAACAAGAATGGTGAATCGGACATCCTTCAACATAGATAATTGATGGCAGCACACAGAGGAGGGATGTGAGTCGCTCGTTAAATGAGTCACCTCTTTGTCAAAGACAGGGTTCGAAGTCAACAGTTTTAAGTAGATAAAAACTAGCATCTTCAACAAGATGAATGTATGGCTAATGACTCCATTATTTGCAGGTGATTCAAAGAAAACTGGTTCATGTGGTCACTTCATCAACTACAACTGACAATGGAAGCCCTGATGCTGTTCACCTTCTTTCCTTGAAGCAGGTCTTTTCATGAACCTGCATTTTTTGTTTTATAATGACATAGGCATGCCTATATACCTATAGAAAGCTTAATATTTCATTGTTTTATACTTTTGCATCTTAATTCATTTTGTTTCTATGTTTGTCAGATATGGTGTACAACCTGTATCGCATCTTTCCTAATCTGCTTATCAGTTATGTGTTGGAATTCGTTGGATAATCTATACCTTGTTGCCCATTTGTAAGCTTTTAAGGCACCTTGGTTTCTAACATGGTAGAGGTCCCGGTTTTGAATTTTTGTTCTTGCCCTACCTCTGTATTATGTCCACATGCAAGCAACTGTGTATGTTAAGGGTGCGTTTGGAAGCTGAAATATGTTTTTCACCTATCAGGCGTCAGGGTGAAAATTTTCACACTGATTTGTGAAAGATGAAATATGTTTGGGAATTGAAAATAAATTACGCTGATTTGTGTTTGGAAAGGAATATTCGTCAGCCTCGAGTATCATGTAATCGATTACACGATAGGATGGGCTATCGTGTAATCGATTAAACGATAGCTTTTTAATGGGACAAACTTCAACGATATGTTTCTTACTCATTTCTGATCCATTTTGGCCTATTTTTTTCATTCTTCCTCATTTTTAGTACACTTTCTTATAATGATGATATCATAAAGATGTTGAACCACCTTGTATTATTTATCGTGGATTTTGTGGGATTTTTTTAATAAAATATCAAGGTCATTAGGATATCATGATGATAAGAAAGAGTATAAAAAATAAAAAAGAACAAAAAAAGGTCAAAAATGGACTAAAAATGAGAGAGATATGAACTGTTGAAGTTTGTCCCATTTTAATAGAGGATTACACGATAAAGTGTGCTATCGTGTAATTCGATTACACGATAGCAGACTTTATCGTGTAATTTCCCTTTTAAATAGGACAAACTTCAATAGTTTATATCTTCCCTATTTTTAGTCTGTTTTTGGCCAATTTTTTTTGTTCTTTATTATTTTTTGAGAAAGAGCATAAAAAATAAATAAAAATAAACAAATTGCTAAAAACAGACTAAAAATGAGGGAGATATGAACTATTGATGTTTGTTCCATTTCAATGGGGGATTACTTACACAATAGCACACTGTATAGTGTAATCAATAACATGATAGCTCATTGTATCGTGTAATCCAACGCATGATAGCCTATCGTGTAATCGATTACACGATAACTTTTTTAATGAGACGAATTTCAACATTAACTTTTTTAAGGCCAATATCAGTTCTGTCGGCCATTATAGATGCTGAGGATGGTTCAATGGTTTCCATCTCCAAACTGAGAAAGATGGCGGAGGAGCATAGCTTACCAATTGTCTTAATCACTGATCACATATGGTGAGGAAATTTGATCTTGTGTATGATAATTTATCATGAGGTCTTCTATGAGCTTAATTGCATTGCTAATTCCTATTTGTTTGTACGTATAGGAGGAAGAGAGAGAAACTTGTGAAAAGAACAATTGTTTCCCGTTTGCCTACTAAATGGGGCATATTTTAGGCTTATTCATACCGTTCTAAGTTAGGGCCATTTGGGCGTGAAAGAAGCAAAACATCGACAGTGGATAATCCATTGTGGATGTTTATTTGGGATGTTTTCAACTTTCAAGAGGTGTTTCAGCTAGATGTTTGGGTTTTTTCACACCCCAAACGGCCCCTTAGATGGAACAAGGCATGTGGCTGTTGTCAAAGTAACTTTCTATTAACATTCTTTCTAATACTGTGGAAAGAAATGGCTTACTGCTATTTTCATTACAATATTTAAGTCCAAGAACTACCTTCACAACATGTCAAACTACTTCTAAGATCTATTTTTTCCCTCTATTGGACAGGGTAATATGGGTGATGGACAGGATGTACTAGTTCGTGTACACTCATAATGTTTAACTGGAGATATATTTAGTTCTGCTAGATGTGACTGCGGAAACTTTGACTGCGCCTGCAAGCCCATTTCGTGCCCGTGAGCGTGCGCGTGTTTGATCTATTTTTGGCTTCTTTTTTTTGTCCTTTTCTGAGCTGTTGGATTTATGGTCTTTCTTTTCTTAGGGAATAAGGAGAAAACCTACTTTTAATAGTATGGTGTGTTTTGAGGTGTTCTAGGAGAGGAAGGACCATGCTTGTACTTGATTTGCTTTGATTAGTAGAAGTTTGATTGTTTCCCGTGGTGTTTTTCCCGCATGGGTTTTTCGACGTTAATCTGTGTTTCCTCTTTATTGCTCTTCTTTTTAGTATTTGTTCTTGCCTATGCACAACAAGTGGTATCAGAGCTCAAGGAGGCGACTTTGGGGTGTTTCTTCATTGGCTATGCTGTTTGGTGGATGAATGCAGATGTTGATGGCAATGAAGACCAATTCTAAATCGGAAGAATCAAAATCGATAGCCACAGTTCGAACTACAGTCTTGAATGCCAAATTTGAAGTCGAAAAGTTTGATGACAAGAACAATTTTGGCATGTGGCAATGTGAGGTGTTAGATGTTTTGGTTCAACAAGAGTTGGATGTGGCTCTCGAAGAGAAACCTTAAGAGATGTCTGATAAAGAGTGGGAGAAAATAAATCGGCAAGCATGTGGTATTATTCGTCTTTGCCTTGCAAAAGATGAAGTATTTTGTTATGAAGGAGAATAAGGCAAAGGAACTTTGGCAAAAATTGGAGGACAAGTGTATGACTAAGAACATTGAAAATTGATTGTACTTGAAGAGGAAGCTATTTCGATTCCAGTATGGTGAAGGTATACCCATGTCTACATATTTAAATGATTATCATAAAATTCTTGCTGATTTACAAAATTTAGATGTTGAAATTTCTGATGAGGATAAAACTCTATTATTGTAAAATTCTTTGCTTGAGGAGTATGAACATCTGGCTACAATTTTAATGCATGGAAAGAATAGTATTAAGTATGAAGATGTGTCAAATACTTTAGTGAACAATGAATATCGAAAAATGGACAAACAAGTTCATAAGGACACATCATTTGAGGCATAAGTGGTAAAGGGAAGGAGTGAAAATAAGAAATTTTTTCGAACTCCTAAAGATGAATGTGCTTACTGCCATAAGAAAGGGCATTGGAAGAAGAAATGTCCATTATTACAAGAGGATAGTTCTAACTCCAAAGCAAATTTGGTTTATGAAGATGATGATGTTTCTGTGCCAGCACTTCTTAGTTTATCATTGGTGGGTCAATATTCTGGCTGCACTTATCACATGTGACCAAACTGTGACTTGTTTTCCGAGGAGATCAAAGGCGCACCACCTTCTTCGACTCAGGATCCCATAGTCTATAGCCTTTCACACCTAGATTAAATCCTAAGAAGATTGCTTTCTTAGCCCTGGGATCTAACTTGCTTTCTTCAATGTGATAATATGCAGAACAACTAACTATATGCAATGAATCATAATCAATCACAGTTTCACCAGACCATACCTCAGAGGTGATTTTCCATCATTTGTTGCCAACGGTAGCCTATTCACAAGATGACAAGCATAAATGTTCGCCTTTGCCTAAAACTTTTTTTCAAGTTCTGCATTCAACAACATGCATCTCACCTTTTCCAACAAAGTACGATTTTCCTACCACGCCATTCTACTGTGGTGTCCCTTTATAGTGAAATGCCTAATAATTCCTTCATCTTGACAAAACTGCCTAAAAACATCTGATTCATATTTCCCACCATTATCAGAATAAAACATTTTTATCTTCCTCCCAATTTAGTTCTCAACCATTTTCTTCCATTTTAAAAGCACATTCAAAACTTCATTCTTGTGACTCAGTAAAAACCCACACACGTCGAGAGAAATCATCAATAAAAGCAACAAACCAATGTTTACCTCCCATAGATGCAGTCTTAGTAGGTCCCCAAACATCTGAATGCACATACTCCAAGATTCCACTAGCGTGACGAGCAGCTACTCCAAATTTATTTCTAACTTGCTTCCCCATTACACAATGCTCACAAAGCTCTAACTTACAAGTGATGCATCAATTTTGTCTGATGCTATTGCTGCTCCACCATTAACCACACTCCCTTGCAGGTAGTACAATTTATTCCTTCGAATACCCTTCATCGCAATGCAAGAACCCCAACAAATCTCCATAATTCCCTTATCAAGAACAATTTTGAAGCCCTTTGATTCCAATGTTCCAAGAGAAATCAAATTCTTTCTCAAGTCTGGTACATACTGAACACCTGTCAACACTCTCATTTTTCCATCATGCAATTTCAAACTGATTTCATCAATACCTTTCATCTCACATGTGTTATCATTCCATATACTACTGTACTTACCATAAAAAATTACTGTATTTACCTCCTATGTTTTTCTTTGAACTTTTTGTTGTGTTTCTGATCCATTCCTGTTACCTACAGATATTGGGGGACATTGGGGTGAGGACCATGCGTCTAATGACCAACAATCCAGCCAAGTTCACTGGTTTAAAGGGCTTTGGATTGGCTGTGGTAGGGTGGGTGCCTGTGATATCACCCATCACCGCCGAGAACTAGAGATACTTGGAAGGCGAGAGTGCCCAGTGTAGGCTTTGCTCCGCACGGGCTACACAAGCCAGGACCATAAATGAAAGAAATGCAGTGCCCTTGGTGGATCATCACATAGAACGGGAATGCGAGCGAAACGCACAAAAAATGGGGCATGTCTATGGCTCCGACTTGCCTGGTACCATCCCTGAATTCACTAATCAGGCTGTAGATAGCACAGATGCACCAAAAGAAGTTGATACTTGGTTATTGAACATTGTGGTGTAGGATTAATATTCAAGCTTCACATGTTTTGCAGAGTTTCCAAAAGAATATAGCTGTATTGATTTTTTTATGGCCATCTCTACTGGCTTGCGCTAAAAAAATTTCACATGTTTTTCTTCCGTTCGATGCTGGTTTGTCACATGTACCTATTGCTCGGCAGAGAGATCATTGAATTTATGATGCATATGCACAGGCAAAATAGATCTCTCTGCCAGTTTTTGCTTTGTAATGTGCAACAATCTGTTCCTGAAATCAAAGTAATGAACTCGATTTCAGTAGTTGGATACGCGTGCGTTTGGGACAAAACTTTCGTGTTGAGGATTTTTCATCTCGTTTTAAACCGGTCTTAAAAAGCATTCTATATCGTGGTTGCGCTGACCCTTCCCTCCTCTGGGAATATAGTTTGTGATAACGATGAGTCATGATGTTTGGAGTTTTTTTCCTTTTGGCTAATCATAGGATAAGACGTGGTGCAAGTGAAATGAATAGATAGTGCAAGGGGATTTCATAATCTCAGGTATATTTTCTCTTTGTTGTGACTTGTAACTTGTGAGTTGTGGGCCATTTTCTCATGCAACGGCTCAACATAATTGGTTTTTCGGAAGTGACCACAATGAGTGGGGGGCCGTTTGGGCATGGAGTTGATTTTTCACGCCCCAAACGGCTTCATTTTGAAAAATCAAATAAGATAATTAATATGAAATAGAGGGAGTATTTCTTTGGCAATCAAATGGGTAAATGAAGTGACAAGGTTCACTGGCGAGAGAGGCCTGTATGCATTGAAGAATTGCCAGTAGCTGGGGTTTTCCATGAACTCTCATAACTTTTGTGATTTCTTGTGACCTGCTTCAAGAACTCTCATAACTCAATGCATAAGCTGTTCCCAAAAAGGGGGACCGATGTCTAAAAAAGGCAAAAAATGGTTTAAACCCAATTAGTCCATATCAATAGCCGTAACGACTCGTAAAAATTTGGTTGTCCCCGGGGATGCACCAAAAATCCGGACCCCAACCCAGATGGAACCAACCCCACATTGATATGTCAGGTAGGGTCGGTTCCAAGGTTTTAAAACCTGGGTGCTATCTCGGGTCAGGTCGAGTTTTGTTTTAAAATACCCAAAAACCGGGATACCTGATATATATAATTTATATTTCTTATTTTTAATATATATACATGTATTATTATTATTATTATTATTATTATATAAATTATTTTATTAAAAATTTTTATAATTATATTAATGATTTTATTAAAATTTTGGATTTTATCTCAAGTTCTTGGGTATTGCGGATTTTATCACGGGTAGGGTCGGGTTGAGGATTCTTGGGTAAACCCGACCCTACCCGACCCAAGATGCAGCCCTAGTTGTCCACTGGCCATTACTGAATAGCGCATCTAGCCTGATCAACTTGGTCACCAAAATTACGTTACCATTAAATAGATTTTCTGACGTCAATAAAGGGAGGGAAGAAAGGGTTAAATAAAAGAAAAAATTAGAAATTCTAATAAGATTCGTGGGTCCTCCGCGACTTGTCCCTCGGTCATGCTTCGTAGTAGGAAAACATTTTTCATTAGTTAACGTGGCCGGCATCTATCTCTCTTCTGGTCCTCGACGCGTGTCCACCATAGGGAAACCTCCTACTCCGTCAACGCCATCAACGTCTTCTAAACGCAGAAACGCGGAAGTGGACGGCTGATTATCGCTAGTAGCCGGAGCAGGATTATTTTGGCCGTGGTCTGACACTTCAGCGAATTGGCCGCAGGCCCCACAGGAGAGTCCCCTCTCGCGCGATCCCAAAATTTCGCGCCCCGGGAGCTCCGTCCCATTTCCAGCTGCGCGCTTCGTCTTCCCCTCCCATTAGCCTGTTCATCGGGGGATCCGAAAATCGGGGGCTCGCGGGATCTTCTCGCTTGTGGATGGGGGCCATGGCGGAATCGCCGGCGCCCGCGAAAGAGCACAAGCCATGGCAGTGGGCCTTCTCCATCGGCGGGATCATGGCCACTCTCCTCGTCTATGGCGTCTTACAGGCATCACCCCCTCCCCCTTCCTCTTGTTTCCGTCTCGATTATCAATCTTTTGTGCTAATTGCTGACTATGTGATTAGTTCTTTTGCCGTGTTCTAATCTCGCTGCGTAGCGTTCTTGAAATCATGGTAATTGGTGACTCTCTTTGATTTGCAGGAAAAGATCATGAGAGTTCCGTACGGAGAAAAGAAGGAATTTTTCAAGTTCTCTTTGTTTCTTGTCTTGTGCAACCGAGTTACGACTTCAGCTGTTTCTGCTGCAGCTCTCTTGGTAATCCGACTTTTTGTTTCGTTGAAAAGAAGTGCTCGTGTGATTGTTATTTCTCTGTATCTTATCATCTCTTCTGGTTTAGGCTAGTAAAAAAACTTTGAAGCCAGTTGCGCCTCTTTATAAATACTGCGGCGTATCATTGTCTAACATATTGACCACCACATGCCAGTACGAGGTAAGGGTGGAAATTTATATGAGGTTATGCACATTTATATGTTTTGAATATAATATTTCACCACTCTTAATGCATGAATATTTTTGCAGGCGCTTAAGTACGTTAGCTTCCCCGTTCAAACATTAGCGAAATGTGCGAAAATGATACCTGTCATGGTAAGTTTTAATCACCTTTTCATTAGTTTTTACCTTCCATCTTCTTGTAATTAAGCTTCATACATATGCTATGCGCCAACATTGCACAGAAAGAGTAAGTTTCGTTTTTCTTTCATGAAATTGTGACCGATCTTGTGGAGTTGTTAATTCTCTAGTGCATGTTATCTTCTGAAAAAAAATAGTACCTGTAAAAGGTAAAACTGGAACTGTAGAAGGAATTGCTTTGGAGTCATTAATTTTGAGATAGTTGTGCTAAGTTTGTCTTTAAGGGGAGTGTGATGGTAGTATTTGTAGTTAAAGACAATTTTGAGAAACTTAGAAATAACTAACTTGGATCCCTCATCTTTAAATGAGGATATTGTCTTATAGATGGTGCTGATAAACGAAATAGCATAAATAGCACTACGTTAACACAAATTGCTGGGAGCCACACGCTCTGACACATGCAGCTGGCTCAGCTATGTTCAACTATGAAGAGACAAACTGATAAAAGGTTTTTAGTTAAACTGAGTGTTAGTCATGGTCCTTATGACAGTGTGAGTACACTGGAAAAAAGAGCTTCATTTTGTGATAGAGAGTCATGATGGAATAACGGAATATAGATGAGCTTATGGGAAGAAAGTTTGGGACCAGGTTGACTCTTTGGTTAAGAATTTTTAATGATGCATGCTTTGAGCGTGCAATGGGTGGATAATAGACTGGTAAAATGGAGGAAGAAGTGATACGATAGGTGCTGATAGTGGTGGATGTATGGGCATCATGTGTTGGTGTTAATGACTTTTGCATGTGATGTTTCTTCTTCTTTTCTTTATTTTATTTTAGGTATTGGTCAACATCATTTTGATTTTTATATGATTTGCAGGTTTGGGGTACATTAATAATGCAAAAGAGATATGGTGGCCAAGACTATGTCGTGGCTGTGTTAGTGACACTAGGAGGTGCATTATTCATATTGCATCCGGTAAAAGAGATCCCACAGATATAATATTTGTCCATTGTATGTTTAAGTTGTATATTACGTTTTATTATATGAAGCATATTAAAACAACTGCTGGAAAGCATCCTGAGTTTAATGTATGGGTTTGATTTTAACTGGGTTTCAAAGCCTCCCCCTTACTATAACTTGAAGTTCACTTTTCTGATAGATATTAAGAGAACTGGTCAAGAGTCCTCACAGCGAACTGTTAGAAACTGGTTCAAATCCCTGTGGGGACTTAAAACAGGAACTGCCTCCTACTCTTGGTACTTAGTGAAGATGTGTTTGACAAAAATTAATCTCACCCTCAATAAATTTCAATCTGGTTGTAGGGCATGATATTGAACCCATTTTTTGACAGGATGAGTAGTTTTGAACCCCATGTTGTATCCAACTTACCCTCTTTAATGCGGATCCACCGTTCATATATAGTGGGGTGGGCTGGCTAAAACAGGGTGTGATGAACTACTCACCCTTTTAACAATTGGATTTCAACGTATCTAAATCCCTTATGCAATCCGAAAGTTAAGTGCAATTGACCCCTACGCAACTGGTCTCTTCTTGGTCTCTTCTTGTATGCATTCATGTTAAACTTAAAACAGTACCATTGGTTGTGTCAAATATCTGATCAAAAGAGCATTGCAGCTCCTACAACAATTAGGATAATAGCATTGGAAGTTTTAAAGAAGAAGTGGATATTAGCGAAGACTTATTTTAATTTATATGACTGGCAAATGCACCTTTGGACAACAATATGCATATCAAGTTGTCTAGTTTGGTTAGTTATGTGGGCCATAGTAGTATTTCCTTAATTTAAAATGGATCTTCGAAGGTCTATATTGAAGTAACACTTCTCTGTTGCCCATATATATTGATCTCTTTCTCCTCATTGTTGTATATGCCTTCATGTTCATATGAGCTACTAGTTCTTCCTGCACCTTTTTGCAGTTGAAATGTGTTTATATCTATCAAAAACCTGTAATAGATGTTATCTTTTTCCATTAGACTTATGTATATCAGAGTATTAGACTCAAGTTTCTTGTTAATTGCAGGCAGCTTCTGATATTAGTCCATATAGTTCCGGAAGAGAGAACACAGTTTGGGGTATTTTTTTAATGCTTGGTTATCTTGGGTATCTCTCACTTCTCTCTTTCTCTTTATCTATTTTTCCTTTCTCTTCTCTGTAATACATAGGAGTATAGAATGTGTGGACTGATTTCTCTTGTATCTTTTCTGTTTCTTGTTTGCATGGGTTTTTCATATTCTAAATAAAGTCCATAAAAAAGGCCCAAATTCAACCTCCTACTTTTTCCTGAATAGAACATCAATGATCATATTGTAGTTTGTGCTGTCAATAGGTTTTTACATGTATCTCTAATGCATGCCTGGCTGGCACTAAAAGCCCGTGTTGTATTGATTTTGGTTGGGTTAGATGACTATTTTTTACATCATTATATTAGAATTCTTTATATATATATATTTTCTTTGTTGACCTCATTTCATTCAAATGCATTGTCTGATGGTCTAGACTGTACTATAATCATCTATTAACAACTTTTCCTTGACATTTCTATGAATTTATACTGTGGGATGTAGCAAATTGACATGATCTGAGCGATAGTGTGCATTGCATCTCATTGGCTAACCATAGGAGGTAGCAATGGCTTACACATAGTGCCTCCTATGATTTTCTTTTGCTTCATTATGATACGTGTAGTATGTCTTGAAGGATCTCCATTTTATCAGGAACATGATAATGTGCTCACACTCGGCCCAGGAATTACTACTTGTTTTAGCACGATATTATTTTGTAAAAATAACTTTAGATACTTATATATTTTGATTCCGATAAGAGTCAAACGCGGTATATAATCCATGCCACCGACCCCAGATAGCTGGGATATGGCGTATGATGATGATGATATATTTTATGCTAAGTATGCTGATTTCATATGCTTTCAGGTTTGATGGCTTCACAAGCACATTTCAGGATAAGTTGTTTAAAGGCTATGACATGGAAATTCACAACCAAATATTTTACACAACTTTGTGTTCTTGTGTTCTCAGCTTTTCTGGTACGTTCTTTACCTTTTTTTTTTCTTTTTCAAATAAGAGTGACCTTCATTTAATCTCATGTGAGAGATAGCACTTGTAAAGTGGGTTTTATGAACTATTAGATGCCTTCTTTGGTGGACTACTTGCACAAAAGTGCATTGTGTACTTGTCTTGGTTTTACCTTTTGTGATTAAACAAGCTTGACATTAATTGTTGAGTATAGAAATGGATCGATATAGTTTAACTGGAATAGCAGCATTATTTTGCCAATTCTTATTGATAGTGGACAGCAAATTTTTAGAAGGGAGAGCGGAAAATAAGGGCATAAGGGATAAAAAAACAGGGATAATAACCTTGGAATTCACCAAGGGTTTCTACAAGAATCCACCAGTAGATCGTCGGAGTCCACCAATGGCGTGATCGGAATCCACCAAACACTAAGCTCTCAATCACCAGAGAACGTAGTTTTTTTTCTCTCAAAATCATAAGTTAATTTTCATTAAAAACTTAGGCCCTTTTATAAGGCTTTACAATAAGAGTCCTAACTTGGAAATAAAAAACCATACAAGAATCCTACTAGGATAAGGAAATAATATTAAATCAAATCTAAAATCCTAAATAACTGAAATACTAATCTTCTAAGACAAGTAATAGTAATTGAAATAAAGGACCTAAATATATTACGGAAAATCTTTCTACTGGGGCCCACTATGGCTCCGCATCACTTATTGTCTAAAGTTTTCCCTTCTAAAGTGTGAGTCTAATATTGTTAATATACAATTACACATTTTAAAGCAGATTGGTTGCACTGAACTGATGCTCGGATTGCAGAGTATTGATGTGCAGTTTTTTACTACTTTGCTACCCCAAAATCTCATAAAACATTTATATTGTTGTACATGCTTGGTTACATGTTTTTCGGAATCCATTTTAATTGAGATTTTGAGAACCCTTATAATCCCAAGATATTTCATCTGAAAGTTTTTCCATGTTTAAATTTTTTTTGTAACTGCTGAAAGACAGGACCCTTAACATTTCTCTTCTTTAATGCTTTATTACAAATGTAGGACTTGTAATACAGGGGCAACTTCTCGTGGCAGTTGATTTTGTATTCCGCCATCAGGACTGCTTATTTGATATCATGTTGCTTTCTTCTGTAAGTAATCTTTGTTTGTTTATACCCAAAAAAAAAAATCTTTCTCATGTATTTTTTCTAAGTGTAAAACTCTTATTTTGGGTCTACATTATAAGCAACTTTTTAAGAAGACTTCAGAAGACTACTAAGACTGTCAACTTGATAAAGCGGCCACATTGCTAAATACTATATGGTCGCTAGCTTTCAGTAAAACAAATTATTTCAGTTCGGAATACTTCTTTTTCTCTCTATGTTTGACAAGAAAGAGCTTGAAGAAAATAAATATATTACATGTCATGGCTTGAGTCAAGAATCGTATAGAATATATGTCAGGATAAGGCGTATGGTGTTGTTGATGATGATGAAATGTCATGGCTTAATATTGCAGGTGGCAACAGCTAGCCAATTCTTCATTTCATATACAATCCGTACATTTGGAGCTCTTACATTTGCTACAATAATGATCACGAGACAGGTAAAAAGTATTACACATATTCAAAGCTTTTAGATTCAAACATTGTAAAGCTTCTTGGCAACATAGTTATTTTCGTTTCCTTAGTACTCCCGTCGTCCGGCTTTAAGTGTCCAATTTGGACAAGACAAATTTTAAGTCACTTGACCTCTCAAATTAACACAGGCTTGTGAGAAGGTTCACGTTCTTGGCTATTGGGAGCATGTGATAGCCTAGCAACAGTTTAAAGAAAAACTCATTCTTCATACACTTTTACAAAGGCCCCTTATTAGTGTTGATGACTGGGCCTTGAAAGGTGGTCCATACCTCTTGTTCCTCATAAATAAGGATAATTTTGATGCTTATACTGTAGTATTAATTTCTTTTTTTCTGGGGGGGGGGGGGATAACGAGGGGCGTCCAAGTCCTTAGGACTCGATTAGAAGGGGCGGGGCCGGGTAAATCAGGATAATTTTGACACTTATTCTCTATCAGGATACCATATGGAATCCAGATTTATTTTACATATATCTGTTCTAAGATATTTTGGTTTCTAATTGAATATTGTGGATGTGGGTTGAAGTTGGCCAGCATCATGCTTTCTTGTGTGTGGTTCTCTCATCCATTAAGTGGAGAACAATGGATCGGAGCTGTAAGTCATTCTCTTTCTTCGTGTTTTAAATCCTCTGAATGTGGGTGGTTTGCGTAAACCTATCTGCTAAATTTTCAGGCTATTGTCTTTGGCGCTCTTTACACGAAAAGCTTCTTGAAGAAGAGATCACAAAAGCTAACATCATCAAATCCAATTCATGGTGGAGATTCAAACCAGTCTAGTGGAAATCCTTGATACGTTTTTCTGTTCTCTGGATGGTGCTCATGGGATCTGCTGCTTTTCCCCTTATGCCAAGATCTCGAAGCTGTTTTGCCCTAATGGGTTCAAGGTCCTGTTTGCGCTTTGTGGAATAACCATAAAGAGAATGCTGTTCTCTTTTTAGTTACCTGCTCGGATTGTTCAGGTAAAAAAAGGAATCCAGCTAAATGGTCAAAAAAAAGGTTAACTGCTCGGATTAATATATTATACACTAGCACGAGAGAATGATCAATTTCTTTTCATTCTTGAAACGGCAAAGTGTAGAATATATGAGATCTCTTTTGTCTTTTTTCTCCTTGTTAAAAAAAGATGAAATTAGTCAGCCCTTTTGACGGGTAAATTGATCTTATAGAGTGCCTCCTTACTCCTACTTCGAAGTCTTTTTTTATAACGACTTCTACTTCCAAGTTCCAACAGTTGAATGTGGACGAACGTGTTTATACGTTCACCCAATTTGTGAATCTGTTCCTTTACAACGGGATTTTTTTTTGCTACATTGCAACAGGAGGCCTAGGAACAAAATGATCTGGGTGTTTATTATTTTTCAGGAAAATATTGTGCATTTTGTTAGAATGTGCATATAAGAAATTTAGTTAGAAGTCAATTTGCTTTATAAACCGGCCCATGCATTATGTACTTGCTAGTAGGGGTGTTCGCGGCCGGCCGCGTCCGAGGTGTCCGTGGCCGTGTCCGCGCCGGTAGAAATTGTCCGTGAATTCCGGCCACGGACACGGCCAAGGGACCTCGGACAGCCGTCTGTCCGAGGTCCGAAGAGGAGGTGCGGCGGCCGGCGGAGTGGAGGAAGAGGGCGGCGGGGTGGGGGGGGAGGAGGGTGCAGTCGCAGAGGGGAGGCGCCGCGGCGGGGTGGAGGGGAGGACGGAGTCATCGACGCGGTCCGGAGGAGGAGGGGCGGCGACCGCGTCGATGACCGGAGGAGGAGGGGCGGCGACGGCTCAAAAAAAAAAACAATTTTTACCTGGATTCCGGCCGCAGAGGAGGGACGGCGCCGCGGCGGAGAGGAGGGCGGCGGGGTCGCGGGGAGGAGGGGCGGGGTGGAGAGGAAGGGCGGCGGGGTCGCGGGGAGGAGGGACGGGGGTGGAGAGGAAGGGCGGCGGGGAGGTGGGCTGCGGGGTCGCGGCTCGTGGGGAGGAGGGGCGGGGTGGAGAGGAAGGGCGGCGGGGGTCGCGGCTCGCGGGGAGGAGGGCGGAGGCAGAGGAGGGGTTGGGGGGGCGGCCGGGCGGGGGAGGGGGGAGGAGGGGGGTATTAATAAAAAAGTTTTTTGTCCGTGTCCGTGTCCGCCGGACTTTCGGACACGGATACGGACAAAAAACTCCCGGACAATTTTATACGGACACGGACAGAGGTTGTCCGCGTCCGTGTCTGTCCAGGAACACCCCTACCTGCTAGGACTCACTATGTAGCACGGTCAATCATGGACTAGGGGACTACGCTATCAAATCGGCCCCAAATCGAGTGTGGTGATGGGGCCGGAAATGGAGACCCATAGCTGTAAGGTCCAGTTCCAATATATGAGGGCACATTTACACCGGATAGAATCACCAACTATTTCTTCCAGGGGGTTTCCGGCGCTAACTCCTAATTAAAAAACTTGATCAGGCATTAACTCTTAATATTTTTCTTTAGACAATATACCCTTTCTCCCTCATCTTCTCCCTTCGTTCCACTAATTGCTTCACCCAACCCAGCCCAGCACCGAGGCTCCGCCTACCTCCGCCATCCACTGCCCGGCTCTGCCAACCACAACCTGACTCCGCCCATCGCAGTCCCTCTCCACCCACCGTAGTCTGATTCTGCCATTCAATCCCAGACCCACTTTCCAACAGATGCAACCCTCTTCACCTTTGGACTTTGGAGTGACATTGATAAACCAGGACTCCACTGACCAGAAGCTCTTAGATCTGACCCGGTTCTTTGTGAAAGTGATCTCCTACTTCGATGGTAATAAGATAAAAGACAACATGGAACAAGGACTCTGTGGTGTCGATATCACTATTTACACTTCATGTCTATTGTATGGAGTGTATTTACATTCTGCATTTGAACCGGAAAGCTTCAACCTTTTTTGCCGACGACTCATTCTTCCATTTTGACAGTAAAAGTGTAAATACTTACAGTTCCTTTCAAAAGAAGACAACGTAAACGGGGAGGAAGGATGTATTCACTCAGAATATAAACTTGGTTATCTTACTTTCACAGCGTTATAGCATAAAATGTAAACATTTATACTGTGTATATAACACCAAATGTATCAGTCATTGCCGGATTTCCTATGGCAGCTAGATCTAGGACCCCTGAAAGGGAACAAAGGTAAAGAGTTGGAGAGCAGGTTGGTAGCTTTGCCACCCAAGCGGTGGATGAGATCTAGCTGCCCTCGTTCCTAATGCAACGGGTTATTGGGCTGAGTAGCAATCTCAAACAAGCAGCGCACTTGGGCGAGTGGCGGCACGAGCCTGAACAATCGTGGCAATTGGCTATGTTTTGGTGAGATTCCAGACAAAGGGGAATGGGATGCACTTGTTAGAATATGTAATAAATAAATAAATATTTCTATTTCCTATTTATGTGAGCTTTTGGGAAACTTGAAACTTGGTTATCTTACATTGTATCAAATCTAAAATCTAATCAGATCTCCTAAGTTCTAGTCTAGACAGAGGCATTTATATCTTAGTTATGTTTCACGTGCCAACTTTACACAAAGGAAGATGTTAGAATATATAATAAATAAAATAAAATTTTTATAAAAATTTTATTTCCTGACAGCTCGAACTTTTGGGAAACTTAATTATCTTACAATATTTGCGGTGAATGGCGGGGTATTTAAAAGATTCGGTGAAATATATACCGTGTTTCCATTCACTAAGTAACGCCTTTACAGATGTCTTTAAACATGCTATTATTGTGATATAAAAATATCCTTATATAACTAACCATATCACTTCTGGTCACATCTTACCCTAATCCAAAATATGCCTCTATAGATAATCATCGCATCTCAACTTCTCTTCCCTGCAGCTCACATCAGCTCTCATATTTTCACCATTGATATCTTTCTTCCTCTTGCGTGAAGGCAAGTATGGATATAGATCTGTCTCCAAAACTCGCTTTGAAATCCTTCAGCAGCGAAGGTGGCTCTTACTTCTCATGGTCCAGTTCCGAACTGCCCATGCTCGGCGAGCCAAGATTGGCGCTGCGAAACTTGCCCTCGAGAAGGGAGGACTTGCTCCCCCTACTCTGACTCTGCAAAAATTGCCTATGTTCTTCAAGGTTCTTATTCTTCTTTTCTCGTCAATCATCAATCATTGTGTATTGAGATAATCTGCCATGCACGCATCTTCATAAGTACCACGATGCTTGCATTTAGATTAATTGCATTTGCCTATCACAGCCATATTCTATTGTAGGAGTAATAACGATTTAATCAAATATAAAGATATAACGTGTTAATTATTCTGTGTGTCATGCATTGTGTATGTATGAACTGTTCTTCCTTTCCTCATATGCGTTTCATTTTCCATCAGTAGCCATAATATCAGTGAAATCTCCTTCTAAGTTTTATACTTTATTTTCCTTTTACCCTTTTGATCTCTTCCTTTTACTAGTCTGTTGATGTCTTAATGGTAATTGAGGGCGACGCCTTAGCCTTCCCCATCTGCGTGGACACATGGTGTTACAACGACCAGGACATTGAGCTGGTGGTCCTTTTCCTTGGCGACACCTCCAAAGCGCACAAGCTCGGAGAGTTCATCAACTTCTACCTCACTGCTGCCACCGGAATCTTCACCGGCTTCACCCCAGAGTTCGTGGGCAGGGCCTGGGACCTCAGTGCAGACGATGTTGCCAAGTTCGTCAAGAACCAGACAGGAAGTGGGATGCCATGCAAGGAAGACAGACATGGCCTTTTCCTCTACTACGAGGTGGCTCCCCTGGACGTGGACATACCAAACGCTGGCAAGTTCTTGGTGTTGAACACGCAGAACCTCCCCTTGATAAAAGAGGTTGGACTGGGTGCAGACCTTGTCAGGATTGAAGGCCACTCCATGCGCTCCTCCGGCTTCTCCTGCGATTCGGCCTGGGCAGTGATAACCCTACAGCAGATTCCTACGCATTTTCATACACGGCTGATGTGTATGGAGAACTGATGTGGGGTCTCAGTTCACCCACTCATTTCCATACACATCAGTTGTGTATGTGTAGGAATCTGCTGTACAAATATCATTTCCTATTCGGCCTCTCAGGTTCATGACCCTAGCTTAAGCTGTTAGCAAACTGATTATCCTTAATTTATCTTGAATTTCATCTTTCAGTTTTTTTTAATAATGAGAGGACCCGACTAGAAGGGGCAATGCAACCAACCTCTTAAAGCATCGTATCCGTCACCAATCCCCTCGGGTGTATACAATGCCTACCATCATCCATACCCGGTAAATCGATATATAGGCCCCGTTTGGCTCCTCCACCTGGAAAGGGTCTTTCCGGGCACAAGGAGTTTTGGCCCTTAAAAGGACGAAAAGGGAGGATGGGACATTTTGGCTTATCCTTTAAATTTCAAAGGATGAGCCAAACAGGGCCATAATGTCAAGTGGGTGGCTAATGGAATGGGGGTTTGAACTCAGCGAGTCTTGAAGACAAGGTCAAGGCTGGGTGCTTGTTCATTGTGCCCAGGTTCTTTGTGGTGTTCAAGATTTATGATGCGGAGGGGATGAATTGGTTTTCTATAATTAATACTCCTAACCCGGTGTTTAGTCACTTGGCTGGCAGGACTGGGGTGTGGAAGGCTTTGTCACCTGGGGTGCTTCAAACATCTTTCAATGTGCCCCCTGACCTGGAAAGGAGCTTCGCCTCTAAGAGAACCATATCTGAGATCTTCTTCCCTCCTTCAAATTGAGGGGAAGTAGCTAGGACATTAAGTGGTTTACTTAGTTGTCTCGAGTTTATTTTAGGGTTTGGATAGGTGCATCTTGGCTTTTAGATCTATGCTGTTTTGCCTCAAGTAATGAGATTATTGGACCTTTTATATTGTGATAGTCTTTAATCAAACTTAATTCGAGGAATTTGAAGATAGGAATATCTCTGTCACAGTTTTGATGTGAATAGTTCAAGAGAATATGTTGCTGTCTCCTGTTTAATTTGATTGATCGTGATATGAGGAATTTATTCCTTGTCCAACTGTAAGCTGAATACAAACTGTTTTAGAACCCTGTGGCGACTACTTAGGTCCCAACAAAGTAATGGACCATGGGCATTGATCTTCATCAAGTAAGTTTGTATTTCGTTTTGTTTGCTAAGCTCTTTTTAGGTGAAGGAAGAACTTGAGAGATGTTCATGCTATGCAATTAGAGATAAATATTGCTGTTTTTGAAGCATTGTCCAATGACTTGCAATTTTAATTATTTGATTTCAAAACTTTTATTTGCAAGTAAATATTCACAAGATGATTTCTTTGAAGTAGTCCTGCTTACACACTTACAAATAGTTGAAACTTACCCATGAAGTATACTCCAAATTTAACAGGATCACTTAAACAGAATGGAAGGTCAGATGTTTTCAGCTCTTAATGCTGATTCTCTATGATCACCCTCATTGTATGATCTAAGTTTTTTATTAAATTCCCACTTGATATTCCTTGATGATTGTTCTGTGTTCTCATAGAAGGGTTGCATTTGCAATGTTTCACGCTAGTGGTCCCATCTCTAGACGGCCATTACAAAAACTACAAATGGCTCTCTTAAATGGTCCCGCCTGAAGACTCCTCGTCCTTTTTAAAGCGTTTCCATCCATCTGACTTCAGTTAGTCTTATTTTACCAAAAGGAAAGGTAAGAACTTGCCTTTTTATAAGGAAAGGTAAGAACTTGCCTTTTTATAGCAGTAGATGAGGTCTCCACGAATTTAAGGATCTGTATTACCGCCCACACTAAAAAATTGGAGGAGATTTGGAAGGATTGACTTGAACTTTTGCGTGAACTAGCATACGAGTTGGACGGGATATATTGGAGAAGGAATCATGTGACTTCCTTGTGGGCTTCATGTCTAATAAAAATGAGAATTTTCTCAAATGAATATTTTGTATCGTAAAACCAATATTAAATCCGCCAAGCAAGCCAGCAACCTTTGTTAAATGACAAAACCAAATGAAAGCCAGCCAAGATAAGCTAAAAAACGAACGCTTGTTCGGTGGCTAATTATGTGATTATGACCTCTTAACAAACCATTGCCCATAATGGTAAAGATTAGTGTGGAAGGCCTACGTAAGAAGGGCAGACAATTGGACTCGTTTTGATTGCAAAGCAGACATTTTCCCTTGGCCTGTTGCATCACAAGGGCTCAAGAGATCGGACGAAGCCTATTTTCAAGAAGTTCAGGCAATAATATATACACATGGAGAGGGACAGCACAAAGATTCATGTCCTTCTCCAATCACATCCTTCCCTCCAATCGAAACAAAACAAAGCAAATGGTACTAGACTGTTTGTTTCTTTGACAGCTGAGGAAACTGTTGATTGAGTTCTGGTCCCCAGGTCCCCCACTGAAGAAGAAGCAGAAGCAGGTAGCGTGGCAAAGACAGCAAAATTCCTCACTACTTGCACCACTGACACCATGTGTTCTATGACTATCTATGGTAGGTTCCAGCCTCAGAAACCTTAGCCCACTGTTAAATTTTACTTCTGTATAAGTGAAAGTGTATAACCTTAAAATACCCCCTCTGTCCCATTTAATTGTCCTATTTAGTTTTTTGGGGATTTATGTAACTATATTATTAACCAAATAGGACATTTACTATGGTATGGAGGGAGTATGTACTAATCCTGTGTTTCGACATAAATATCAATTCACTGCCCATTTTCGAAAAATCTAATTAGACTCTATGGGTGCTTTTGGATAGACAATCCTATCAGATTTGTTGTAGAGACAATCTGGATTGTTCATAACTTATAATGCAACAATCCGACATTTACTATGGCATGGAGGGAGTATGCCCCAATCCTGTGTTTCTTCGTAGGGGTGCTTTTGGATAGACAATGCTATCATATTTGTTGTAGAGACAATCTGGATTGTTCATAATTGATAATGCAACAATCCAACATTTACTACGGCATGAAGGGAGTATGTCCTAATCTTGTGTTTCTTCGTAAGGGTGCTTTTGGATAGACAATCCTATCAGATTTGTTGTAGAGACAATCTGGCTTATTCATAATTGATAATGCAACAATCCGACATTTACTATGGCATGAAGGGAGTATGTCATAATCTTGTGTTTCTACATAAATATCAATTCACTACCCATTTTCGAAAAATCTAATCAGACTCTAGGGGTGTTTTTGGATAGACAATTCTATCAGACTTGTTGTAGAGACAATCTAGATTGTCCATAATTGATAATGCAACAATCTATTTTCTGTTTTGGTTACACAAAAACAATCCTATCATCTCTCATGTGTCAAAAAAATTGTTTCCTCTCTATTATAATAATAAAAAGTATTATAAGTATTTATAGCACATAGAAATTATAAATATTTTAATACCTTGTAGATTGTTAGACTAGACGACCATGAGGATTGTCCTCAAACCCAAGATTGTTAACAATCCACCCACAATCTTGAAGTGTCAAACAATTCCAATCTAAACGGGATTTTCTACAATATAAAATAATCTGCCTACAATCCAACCAGATTGTCTATCCAAACACCACCTAAATTTGGCTCTTTACATTTTTTTTCTTTTTGTTAAGAGGAGGCTCACCGAGTGGGCAAAGAAAGGGATTACGTAGAAAGAAGGGGATGCAAGGTGCGGGACAAACAAAGTTATATTACTGCATAGCAACATATTACCATAACAACGTGGTATATGTAATGATGGACTATTGGACAAAGGGAGTATAAACATAACACACGACACAAACAAAAACAGAAATGTAGAATTTTTTTTTCCTGGAACTGATAAAGTAAGGCTTTTATATATGAAGAAAAAAGGGAAAATTTTCAGAGCCCGCATGAGGACATAACGGATTACCAATACGTCCTCCTACGTGTACTGTATTGGCCGTATCTCCTTTGGAAGGAAGACAGAGGAGACGATCAAAGACAATCATGCATCTGCTAGAAAAGAGTCTCTGTTTCAACAGACGCACAGGGAGGTGGGCTGGCGGCTTTGCTGAATCTTCTCTTCGCCTCCTCACTGGCCCCCATCCCACCCATTCCAAAATATCTACTGGCTGCTTCCCGTAGATCCCACCGTCGACCCCACCCAAGCTATCCAATCCCTGTGCAGCAAAGCCGTATCTACATACGTGAGGCCACCGTAGACTTGTACATTGCCAAATTGGTTGAGTTTCCTTATCCCTGCAGCGCCGATTATGGGACGTCCATCTCCAGACACGTGTCCATTTGGCCCTTCCGGTCCCACATTTGGCTTAGGTACATTAGCAGACGTACGATACTCCACCTATGATATCAGGCAGACGTGTCCATCGCTAGGACGTATGTGCATGGATTTGGGCAAAACGTCAGATTAGGGGTCCGTAGGAGGAGAGGGTCCTTACTCCTCTATGTGCCTGGCCTATGATTGTCTTCATGCGCCACCTTTGGGCCCATGTGCCACGTGAACGCTAGTCTGTGGGTCCCGCAGGTTTCTACGTACACAGAGGAATGCCCCCGAATCTCCCTCATCTCGTCTCAACCAATCACATGCTTCCTCCCACGTGGGTCACTTGGTCCCACCACGCACCTCTCCTTTCTTTTCTTTCCTTTTTCTCTCTGTCTCCTCTTCAGCTCTACCTCCGCTTGCATAGTGTCATCGCTCTCCCTGGCCTAAACTTTAGTTTCAATTTGATCGATCTCTTTGGCTCCTTAATTTTCATGGCAAATCACTCATCAGCTTCCTACATACACATGGTAACGCGTTGATCATTTTTTTTTTCTTGTGCTAATATTGGTTCTTTGTTCTCTTCTTTGTTTAATGATCATCTCTTTGATCATATGTGTACGTTTGTGCACAGGTGCAGCATCTGATCGAAAGGTGTCTCCTCTTCCACATGACTAAAGAAGAGTGCATGGAAGCTCTCTCCAAGCATGCTAATATCAAACCAGTCATCACTTCCACTGGTAAAACTATCTTCTTCTTCTTCTTCTTCTTGAGCTGATTGTGATCATAGTTACTATAACTACTTTCTTTGATTATGTTTTCTGATATTTGGGTAATTTGAATGAAACGTGGCTTGTTTGTCTCACACATGTAGTATGGAAGGAACTGGAGAAAGAGAACGCGCAGTTTTTTGAAGCATACGACCGGCACAGGGAGGAGAGGCTGTCGGAGAAGGAAACGAGGGAGAGGATCTTGAAGATGCTGGCTGAATCTTCTAGAGATTCAGACGAGGACTAGTACAGTTTGGCAAGGAGATGATCGACATGTCGCGTGGAGGAGGAAGACTAAAAGCATATATATAGGCTGCTGCAGCCTGCAGCAGGCAAGGTCAATGGATCCTTTAAGGATAGTAAGGGTAGACCACACGAATCTTCACCTACTAGTAAGGTTCGTCATGGCGCAAGAACATTGAAGCAGATCACAGTCCGAGATTCCCAGATGTGCCCCAAAAGAAAACACTATGTTTTCCTTGAGGTGCAAAACGCTTTGCAAAGATTTGTATGTTCATGCTAGCTACGTGGATTTAATTACGTGTGATTATTGAATTAATCGAATTTGATTGTAAGTTGTAATTATTTATGTCTTACTATGATGAATAGGCAAAAATATTGAAAACATGGGATTAATTAGGTGATAAAAGAGTACAATAAAGTTTAGAAAGATTGCTGGAGGTCGTTGTCTTTTAGCTTTTCGGGGGAAAGCAATTTGTTTGCCCCATGAAAGCGATGCCAGAATCCGGGTGGATCGTTGCTGGCCGTGAAATGCAATTCTATTAAGGCTTGATGTGCTTGCTTAATCAAAATCAGTAATATGTTGTAGTTCAGCTGGATTTTCTGTGTTGTGTTCCTATAATGTGTGTGCTTGTGGGTGAGCTTTTACCTCTTTGCTTGCCCTAACCACACGTGTCTTGAGTGTTGACACCTTCATGAACGTTCCTTTCTTTGCTCTTTTGGGCCTCTTGCAATTTTCTGTACTTGCTCTTTTTCTACGTTTTCATCACATGCTTTTTTATATTTTCTTCAATAAAACATCTAAAATTATGTATCATTTTAAGTTCAATTCGAAGGTAAACATCCCAGCACTAGCAAGTAAGCAACTTTAAAGTTTAAACATAGTCCAGAACAAGGTAAAGTTTATAAGTTTTGCGTAATTTGTATGAGCTTTGAAATGTTATAATTAGAGGTTATTATTCCCTAATTATCAAGGGCCAGCACAGTAGCACACAGGTATTGGTATAATTATGGATGGCCCTACATATTGAACCTTCCTTGTCTGATGTCTCTTCCCCTTCACCCGAGGACTCCCTACCACACCTGCTTCATTCATATGATCCAATTGAATAGGAGACTGAAAGAACCAATTGACAGAGAACTTGAAATAAAGAATTCACAGACTCGCGCACACTCGACAGCGTGTGGATCCAGATCGGACAAAGCACGTCAAACTAACCAGAGGGCGTGCCGTACCCTTATTTTACATGTGGACTCGCGTGAGCTGGAATGCAAACTACGGAGGCTAAAAAAGTTAAGGCAAAGTAATTTTAATACGATAAACCTGAAATTATGCAGTAGTAGAGAACAGAGTAGCAAAATGATTTGCTTCCAACATGTTTAAGGCAAAGGCACCAATCAGACAATGAGATGGAGCGCCTCTTTGTTGTGTTGTGTCAATTCGCGAGAAAAGGGGCAATATCAGTATATCAAAATGTTAGTAAAAGTATAAGGAAGAAGGTAGCTCTCGGGGCGCCCTCACTCATCCGACACTTGAGATGAGCTTCCCTCTCTCCTTCTGGGTTGACTGGGCGCCCCGCGAACCCCATTCCCTCTCCCTCTCCCCCCCCCCTCCCTCTGGCCCTGCCGCCCCGGCGACCCCCTTCCTCTCTCCCCATGCCGCCCCCCTACCACGGTTGAGATCCTTTCTCCCCCCTCCCTCTGGCACCCTCCCTCTCCCACCCTGGTGACCCCCTCCCGCCGTTTCTTCTGGCTCGACGAGGCGCCCTCGCCGTGGGCGGCAAAAGGTGAAAAGCAGAGTGCTTTTCACCTTTCGCCACCCCACCACCACGGCAAGGGTGCCCCGTCGAGCTAGAGCAGACGGTAGGAGGGGGTCACCGTAGTGGAGGGGCGAGAGGAAGGGGGTCGCCAGGCGGTGGGGCCAGAGGGATGGAGCCAGAGGCCGGGGCAGAAGAAGTGGGAGAGGGAAGGGGGGTTGTCGGGGCGGCGCCGGGGGTGGCGGGCGCCTCATCGAGTTAGAGGGAGAGGGAAGCTCATCTCATCGAGGGGCGCCCGAAAAGAAGCTCCCTCCGGGCGCACTGATTTATAACCATCGGATCTCATCCGACGGTTGTGAGGTCATTTAAACAAAAAAAAACTTACTCTTTTCCATCTACCCCTCAGAGCGCCACCTCCTCTCCCGTCGCCCCTCCTCCGCCCTCGTTGCCCCTCTGCACCCTCCTCCGCCCTCGTGATGGATGAGAAGAGAGATACATCTATTTGCAATAAACATATTGTCCGGATGATCATGTAATATGAGAGACTGCAAAGGGCTTAGTGATAATATGAGAGAGGAAGTATATTGCAGATCTTTCAGGAAGCTTCATTCTCTCCCCTCTCTCTTCCTCTCCCACTTCTCTCCCCTCTCTCCCCTCTCTCTTCCTCCCTTCTCTCTTCCCGAGCTGCGAGGGAGTGAGGTACGGGGTCAGCGCCGAGTGGCGATGGAAGGAGGGAGGGAAGATGGGGGCGGCGCCGATGGGTGAGGGAGAGGGAGGGATCGGGAGGGAGGGAGTGATTTTTTTTTTAAATACCTCTCACCCGTCGGATGATATCCGACGGTTGAAAATAAAAGCGAGAGGCTACGGGAACTCTAAATTATTTGGGTACTAATAGTTCAAAGAGTAAATTCTAATCTCTTCTCATCTTTGCCTGAAAACTGGGCCAACCAGAGTCAGTCCCCAACATTGTACACAGAATTCACAGTTCCAGGCTTCCAGCAGATCCCCAGATCCACGGGCCGTAACTCCCCAAGCAGAGAAATCTGGCCCATTATAGAAATCCCTCAAATCCCATTT